>VWZD01000891.1:466673-576820 GCA_013396695.1 Sakesphorus luctuosus | reverse complement strand
TACCTCTAAACCAGCACATGTAATTAAGGATTTATTAAAACATGAATCCTTGACCCAATAGAATATAATAACTCATTTGTTTCAAATAAGGCCTATTTGATTGTTCCATCATTGGCCTGAGCAGCCCTTGCAGTGCAGAGTCACGTGTGTTCTCCAAATCCACTTGCAAAATGCTCTGAGAAATTTTTGATCCCCAAACCACTATATAGGCAGAAGCCCCTAAAATAAAAATGTGTCATTTTAATTAAAAATTCGTGCTGAAAGCTCTAATTATCCTGCACTGCAGAGCAAAGACTATGAAAATACCACTTTTATACATAAAGTTCTATTTTAACTTTTTGTGAACAACCTTCCCGCTCCATATCTTCAAAACTTATGGTTATTGATTTACAGTCTTATAAAATAAGACTGTAAAATCTTGTACTATGGAACTATAAATAGATATTTCAAAAAGATATGAAAACTGCTCCCCAATCTAGTCTCTATAAGGCTGCAGTCAGCAGAGAGCCATTTTGCAGGGGCATATGAACTGCAGAAAATAATTTCTATTGAAAATGCAAAGAAATCTGAAACTATGCACTGCCACAGACAATGCAGCCATAATTAAGGAATTACTCATTCCTCTTCCCCATCTTTTAAAAAAGCCTTCTCTTTTTTTTTAATTGGTTGGATATAGAAAGCATATTACTATATTTGAGTCCTGTTTCCCTACTATGAGAATAGTCCTACAAGGAATTCCCAGTAAAACGGTGTTGCAGTTCTACAGTATATTTAAAAAAAATACCATGGGAAAGTGTTATCCAATGGGCAGATGTTAACTTAAAGTGCACATTGTTTGGAGAAGGAGTTAATTAACAACTTATTAATTGGATAGAAAGTCTGAAACTGTTGTACTTCTAGCAAATACATAATTTTCTTCAAGTATTATTAAAGCGTTTTTGTTGTACCTATTAAAGATTCTTGTCTCTAAGTTAATTTCATTATGCTAATAAGCTATCATCGTTACAGAACCTAAGCTTTGATCCATGTTAATTGTCGTGATCTTCAAAGACAAAGTCACCACTTACTTTAAATGAATTTTACATCTTTTTAAAGAATCACACGGAAATTAGGGGAAGTAATTAATTTTTTATTATGTGTCTCAATATTTTTAAGGGAGGAAGTCAATGGTATTGGCTAGAATTCATTTTAACATTTAACTAGGGAAAACAGCATGAGGCAAAAAAACGTTCAGATGCAAAAGATTAAAGAAAATTTGAAACTGGGACCTAATTTGTCTTGATAAACTTTGGTGTTTAATATGCTTCTTTTGTTCTCAGTGTGAAACTGCAGGGTTTTGATTTGTAAAAACTTTTTGAAGAATTAATTCTTTCTAATTTTTATTCCTTTCTTTGCTTTCCTTGTACTCGAAGACAGTGGAGTTGACCTTCAAACCATAACACTTTTAAATATCTGTGAATATACAAGGTTAAATCTATTAGTGGTCTGAGATTAGCTGTTCTACACTTGCAGAGTGTGTACCTTCTGCAGCAAATTTTATCTTTTAGTGAATGATAACAAGCTTACATCCACCCTACAAGTTCTCAGCAAATAATAGAATATGTGTTGTAAGTGATCTATTCCTCTTCCCTTTAAGTGTTGGTTGTTTTAACGCTTTGGTGTTATACAAAGCTCAGTTCTGAATCAATAAGGTACTTTTCTATTAGAGATCAGGACGTAAATGTGAGTATTGTCATCACTGCTATGACTGACAATTTGCAGTTCTCCTGTAGCTTTTTCAGACCTCCCTTGTAAATAATGCAAGTAAGAATGTAAGAGGAAAATATACTAGAAAAGCAAAAAAATAGTAAAAAAGGAAGAAAGGTTTTACTCTGTTTTCCTGACCATTTCAAGCCCTGCTATACCGGAACTGCTCTCTGTCATATTTCTAAAGAACAAACATCCTGTTGCACTTGCAGTGAGAAATGATGACTTTTTAAAAGGCAACAGACAGAAGTAATTTAAAGATAGTTACAATGATTGAAATAAAAAGGCAGATTCTTCCCAGTTAGCAGAGTGCAAGCATTTTAAATGCAAGTAAACCCCAAGTTTGAACTGAGGCTGGGCGGTCGGATTTCTGCAGCAGACAGGTGGTGAGCTCATCACCAGGATTTTTCAGCATTAATGCTGTACTCATTTAGACTAACACCAGGCTTGAGTGACCCTCATCTGGATTTAACCTCTGCCCTGTCAATCCACAGACATACTTTCAGATCTCAACATCAGTTTTGCTGGGTTTTGGGTTGTTTGTTTGTTTGCTTTTAAGCATAGATGACTTTAATCATTAAGCAGCTTTCATAACTGGAACATTTACATGTGCTGCTCAGTGCTCATTGATTTGTAATCTAGGGTTCTGCCCAAATAATCCCCAGTGTCTGAGTGAATTGAGCTGAAGTCCAAAATTCTTCGATTGTGAGTGTAGTGATGATTTGGCAGAGGATTGCACTTCTTTTCACTTTTTGTAGCAGGATATTTAGGCTGCAAAATATTCAGTGTGCAAAACAGTGTTGGCTGTCCTGTACAGGGCCAGGAGTTGGCTTTTGATGATCCTTGTGGCTCCCTTCTAACTCAGAATATTCAAAAAGGTTTGTGAAATTATTCTGTGAAAATTCCCTACAGATATGGGGGTTTATTACTAGAAGTATTAGTATTAATATTTTTAGTAGTAGTATTAAGATTGGACTCGATCTAGGAGGTCTTTTTTAACCTAAATAATTCTGTGATTCTAATATTTGGGCATTCATTTTATAGCCAGCAAGTAATTTTTTTTTATGAAAAAAGATTTTGCTTGTTCATGATTTTTTTTTTTTAGATGCCAATTTTAATTAAATTCAGATCTAAAGCATTTGTCCTTCAGTTTTTATGACCTTTTGCAAAAAACTCAGGTTATAATGGGTGTAGGGCATGGCATGAAGACATAATCTACCCTGTTGTACAGAGAAGCAAAAGCCTCCTCATCACTTTGGTAAATCCAAGGAACGTAGCAGCTCCCAAAGTGCCCTCCCCTTGCCTTAGAAATTGAAAGGTGCAATTCTCCCTATCACATATTTTCTTAATAATTAATAACACCCCATAAATGTTTATGTAAACATACAATTTAAAAGGACTCGTTCCAGCAGCACTGTGCTTGTCAAGTGAGTAATTTTTTCACCTGGCAGGATGATGTTATAAGGCTCAGTTGTCTTAACTAATCCTGGCTAAAATGCAAAATTCTGTTTTGTAAGAAAATTTCTGGCCAGCTCTACTCTTAACCTCTTGCATGTCTGGAGCTTCTAAATCGATGTCACAGTTGTAATAGCTTTGAAAACCCATATGTTTGTAAACTAAATAAACCTTGATATTCAAAGGAGATGAAGACAAGAATTACATCTCTTGGCAGTGGTGCTCCGAGCTCCGTTTCAGCTCGTGTTGGCTCCTCGTTTTTATGCCCGTGTACCACGCCAAATCTTCCTTATCTATGCAAACATACTAACACTGGCTGCTTGCTAAGGCTTGTGATGCATCAGCCTCTTATCTTCAGTTCTGACCCCAACGTTACATAATAACTTCGAAACGGTATTTCTTGATAGTTCGCTGGGACCGCCTTCGCCTTCTCAACTCTTCACTGGGAGTGACTCTCCTACCCACTGACTACGTCAGCTCTGGGCTGCTCTCAGCCAGCTAAGGCAGAAAGGCTGCCAAATAACTTCCTGCTCAAAGATCTCTGTATCCTTTCTGTGTCATGGGCCATAACCCTCCAGCTCTGCTGTTTTTCCCAGGTAGTTTTCCCCATTATATTAAAGTTACATGCTCTGGCTTTAGTGATGCAACCCCAGATATTTCCAAAGTTGCCCCAAACCTCTGCTCATCCTATTTTCCACACTATTTTCCACTCTGCCACCAGGCAGGCTTTAATATCTTCTTAAAACAAATGTGTATTATATTAATGTGTGAAAAACTTCTGCACTAAACAGAATAAAAATGACACCTTAGTAACACATATAAATACTGAAAAGTGTTTGTAATATTGCCAGCTAGGACTATTAATGCCAAAAGAAGAAAATAAATATCTGTCATCAGTTCTATCTGGCCAAAAGCCTTCCTTTAGGAATAGCATAAGATATTCCTTTACAGTATATAATTGCCTTAATTATTTTTTGGCCTATCCACAGAAACTTAGTTCCATCTCTCTCCCCACAGTGTCCGAAGAATATGCAAATTTTGTTCTGTTCTCTCAAAATAAATAAAAAAAAAAAGCCTAAAAATACTCTCTTTTGGCTATATAGGAAAGGCTCAGAAACTTTTCTTAAGTTTTCCTAAGCTGTTATGTATGCCAAGAAGTTTCTTATTAATGGAAGATGTCCCCAAGCTCTTTGCTATTGTTCTGAGGTCTTCCCCTCACCCAGTTTGGCTTCTCAGCATTCCTCTGCTCCTCATGGCTCCCAAGAAGTCAACACCCCCCTTCCACCTACAGCGCGGAGTCTGCAAACATGGAAAACTGAGTCAACCTCTTAAAACTTCCAGGCTCAGTAATGAAGCCAAAAGCATGAAATGTGGGAGCTTTCTCTCCTCTTTACATTAGAGTTTCAAGTTGTAGCACAGGGGGATCCAAGGGCTTGTACCGCTCCACATGGCTGTAACTGTGGTTAACAATCTCCAAGAAATCTCAGGAAAGCCAAAGGGTGGAGGACTGGGAAGCTGGATCTCCCAAATTTTCTGTTTCCAACCCACCCTTCATCTGATACAGCTGAAAAGAACTCCAGAAGCCCTGGACACTGCAGGAAATGAGCATACATGGTATTCAGGATTGGTCTCTACTCTACTGCAAAATGTTCATACTGCAGCTTCTCAACTCCTTTCTCCTCCCTGGCTATTAAAAATTCCACTTTTAATGCAAAGCAGAGCTGGAGCTCTGTGACCACCCTATGAGCACAGTGATCTGTTTCTCAGTTATAGGGAATCATTCCCTTTAAACAAGATACTGAATACATGCTCCAAAACAGGATTTCCAGTATTCCACGACAGCTAGATTGCCCTGCTTGCATTATGCTCCAAAATAAAATCAAAAATAACCCAATTTTTTTACTGTGCTAGTGAGAAAACATAAGTCAAATGGAGTCAAAGAGCAGCTTCTTATGCTCAGTGGGGCTGGCTCTCATGTTGGACAGATTCATAGATAATTCCATCACCTAGAGCTTATAACTTTTCATCTTCAAAACTGTGGCTGCAATACCAGCTAACAGGGTATTACCCGTCTTTTATATGTGAGAGAAGCTAATGGCGTTCTCAGAAAAGCCCTTCAATATTCCTGTTTTCCAGAGCAGTTGCTTATGAAAACGAAGCTTGACTCGAGACTTGCTGTGGGAATGTTATTCAAGCACTGGTTAAATGCCAGAATGTGTTGAGAAGAAAGAGATTCCAGAAAAATATCACCCTGATTAAAACCTGACTTTACTGAGTTTTCTCTATGCAAAGGGTTACCAGAATAGTAAGACAGAGTCATTAGTCAGATTTTCCTTCCCTTACTTGATCATTACCAGTGATGCTTTTATTGCTGGTTTTTGAATGATTATTGTTACAACAACTCACCAACGAGCTACTTAGGTACCGCTTGTTTCTAGTCTCACTTCTCACATGACGTGTTAAACATCCTGTTCATGCCTGTCCTTGTTTGGCAATTTTTCCACGCTATCCTTTTATTCTTTATAATAAATTTAATTGGATATATGAGGAAAAGATGGAAAAAATGTGGGGTTTTGCTCCCTGCATTATGTTCTTCATGAAACCATCCTTGTGACTATCAACAGAAAATGGCCTGTCTTATGCTAAAAAACAAAATTAAATCAGCAAACAGCAAAGGAAAACAGCAAATACAATTTTGATCATTGAAGGGATGATATATAAATTTTCTCTTCTAAGGCCATTTGTAAAGGTCATATGTTTGGGTTGGTTCTTTTCAAAAGATAATAAATACTGTGGGCAAACCATATTTGATTCTGGTTTAGTCAGATCTTCAAAAATGTCCATGGGTTACGTTACCACTCTCTAAATATTGGACTGAGCAAACATCCACCACGGGATTTCTGTGAAACATGCCTTCTTTTTCTTTTCCTCTTAGCCATGGATGTGGTTGAAACACCCTGCTGTATTCTGCAAGTGCTGTCCTACTCTTGGTAGGAGATCATAAGATGTTGGGGTTAACTGTCAGATGCTTTACTCTTCTAAAGACCTTTGCCTTTTAACTAAATGCTTGCTTATCTTTCTAATTTAACATAGTCCCACATTCTTTTTGTAGTAATTTTGGACTATCTGATAACATATAATGGAAAACATGTTTATGTCTTCCACTAGTTCTTGTTGCATATTTCAAATGCTTAGAACAACAATTTTCAGAAGCTTTCATTAAGGTTAATTTAAAAACTACATTAAATACAAACAGATTTTCTCACAAACAAAATGCAATGTGTACTTAACAGACTTCTGTATGTTATATTTGATAAACTACCTCATATAAATGCAAATTCTGACTTTCTGCCAGAACAAGGTGGTACAGAAAATATTTCTATTAAACAAATAATGCTGGGAGAGCAAACTTCAAGTTACAGTATGTTATACTGAGAAAGAAGAATTTTTTTTCTCACTGAGGTCAGAGATATATTTATTTTATTTCTTCTGAGTACTTTGCTGCTTCTGCACTAAAGATGATGTAGTACAGCTCTATATAAAAGACAGGTATATGTATATATAAGGTAAATATTCATTTCATTTTTTTGATGTTGCATATGGTAATTGCTGAATCCTTTTGCTTTACAGAACTGTGGTATGAGAAGATGCTGTGCTGTGAGCTGAACCCTGAAACTGAGCCAGAGGGGTGAAGAGGAGGAGCAACCCTCAAACCTGGAATCATTAGGTAGGATCTGAAAATGGAGCTTCATATGCTTTTTGCTGGGTGCCAGCTCATCTCGCTGCTGTTGGATAATTGTCATTTAGAAAAGGAGCGTGAAAAATAAAGCTGCCAGAGGCGACTCTAAAGAGCATATGATGGAAACAAATTGAGTCACCAGCAATGTGGGCAACATTGGTGGTGGAATCTGGGACACCCGCATGAGCCATTGTTTGCTGTACCTCGTCTGGTTTATGTAGCTCACTGAGTTGAAAGCTGGGTCGGCACTAACCTTGTGATTCGAGGAGGACTCATGCAATGTGGTTTCGATTGTCCATGGATGCTTTCGGCTCGCGCTGCGCCCTGCCAGGAACGGTCGGTCCAATTGGTCTCCCACATTCGTGGTGTTGTCTCAGTTCACCCTGATGGAACTGTGGTAGAGACTGCTTCCTGATGTGGTCACTTTTAGTGGGCTGCTCCTCTGCAAGTCTGCTAGGAGAGGGGTTTTATTCACTCTTCTGTCTGCCCCAATAACAGCCACTGCATAGAAGTTTTCCCTGAATACATTTTGCTGTGAAAAAGGGCTTTTTTTTTGCTTTACAAGCTGGTTCCTGTCCTGACTTGGTCTGAAGCTGCTTTTTGGTGTTTTTGTGGGAGCATCTGAGGTTGTGATTTATTCTCTTGAGCTCTTCTCATTTCAAGGTTGCACAGAGCGAGGCTCATACTGGTTTTACCACCTATTTCTGTCCTACTGGTGCACACAGCTCTTGTCTGTGAGTGTTTTTCTGTGGGCATGGGGGTGATGAGAACTACTAAAATAGCGAGGAATCACTTCAACCACCACCAAATTACAGCCATGCCTGAGGCAAATTACAACAGCTTTCTGACAGTGTCACCATGCTATCTTTGTGACAGAGATGGAGATAATGAGAATTAATTAATCAGTCTTTGATTAGAAAAAAAAAAAAGAGGAGGGGGAAAACCTTCTGCTGATTCCACTACAAAATACATGAAACTGGTGAGGTTTTTGTTTGATGTTACTTCTCAAATATAGGGCAGATGTTTGTAATTCAGTGTTCAGGTTTGCATGGTCACTGCCTTGGTTACCCATCCAAACCCACCACCAGTGGTCCAAAGGGTCAAGAGGTCCTCACTTTATACACAAGTACATGTTGAATACTAGCACCACAAGGCTGATGCAGATGCTTTTGTTCTCACAGTGCAAAAACTCCCTCTTACTCAAAGGTTTTGCAAGTCCCAGGTACAATCTCATTGACTGGAGGCAACTCTGCCTTTTTTTGCATTATTGGGAATGAAATTCTGTGTTGTCCTCTTTAGACTGATGGCTAAATCTTAGAAATTGGTCCCTTATGATAAAACATGAACTACTTGGTGCCAGTGTTTGACTGGAATTACAATTATCTAAGTAGATTCATTTGTATCCCTTTCATAGCTGCTTTTCTCTGGGCACAAGATTTTTCTGTGGGGCATGGGAAGAACAAAATTAATCTTATAAAGAGGAGGGGGTTTACACTGGAATCAATAGTTACAGAATTAACTGGGTAAATGACTTTTTTGTTAATTCTTTCTTTTCTCAGAAGATGAAGTTTTGATGGGTACACAAATCCGATGGTTGCCAAAAAGCTGATATCACATGAAATATTTAATCTCAGCTGTGTTGAGCTAGTTTAGACTTTGGTATTAGTGAAAAATGAGAGTGTAAAAATGTCACTGTTGGAGAGTGGAAATAATGCTCTATTCTAGTTATTAAATATGAGTAAGTAATGCAGTTATTTTTTTATAAATATTATCACTTTTATAATGAGTTACATGACTCTCCTGGGTAATTTTTAAATATGATCCAGATATGTGATTTTAAGCTTGGAGGTGGATAATGCACAAACATGGGGTGTTTGTATTAGTTCAGAGAAATAGACCACTGGATTGCACAGGCAAAAGGAGTAGGTCAATCACCTTGTTGAAATGTTTGATGCAGTTGCAGTGGCTGGATTGATCTGCAGACTCCAGGGCCCAGCTCCCAGGCCAAGGTCATTTCCCTTTGTGCACCTTTGGTGCCCAGAGCTCTCAGATTTTCACTTTTGGCCAGGCAGAAGCAATTCTATCATTTCTTCCTACCAACAAACCTTCAGCTCAGCTTCAGCTTTTCTTTGGTTCCATTTAGGAGGAGGAACCCAAAAGATGCTACTGCACCAAGGGGGGTGTTCCCAGCCCAGCCATAGCATTTATCTGTAATGACACTGGTAAAGCCTTCCCACACACAGTTCATGAAATGAATTGCACCAAGAGCATCTGTAAAAGCTGCAGCATCCCTTTAAAGAGCTCATAATGTCATCGTTTTTCAGTGGATATCTTCTCTAAAGGCAAATAATCACTTTTCCCATTAATGATCTGTAAAGGATTAGACTGAAACTTTTTCATTCATTCAGGTTTCAGCAAAGGTTATAGGCAGAACATTTAACATGTTTATGGGGATAGTACAATGTGAATGATGTGGTACTTCTTCCTGCTGCAAATATTGAAGGCAATATAGTATCTGTGAAAATTTTTTCCTCTGTATCCTGGGGACTATTGTAATTTTTACTTTTCTACTTCGCTCATGATTCCAGAATTTTTTACAAGGGCATGTAGTGATAGGACAGTGGGGAAAAGTTTTAAACTAAGAAAGGAGAGATTTTGATTGGATGTTAGAAGGAAATTCTTCACTCAGAGGGTGGGCAGACCCCGGCACAGGTTGCCCAGAGAAGCTGTGGCTGCCCCATCCCTGGAAGAGTTCTAGGCCAGATTGGATGGAGCTTGGAGTAACCTGGGCTAGTGGAAGGTGTCCCTGTCCATGACAAAGAGTTGGAATGAGATGGGCTTTAAAGTCCCTTCCAACCCAAACCATTCTATTATTCTATATGAATTTCTGGGCACAAACTCTGGTAGCACCAGTTCCTGGCTTATACTAAGTCCAGTAGATAGTTTATACACCAAAACAAGTGTCAACACTGGAGTGTCCATCCTCTAAGTCTTATATACCATGTTAATTCAGATCTGTATGTTGCCTCCATCAGGAAAAGAAATACCTCACCTTTATGTTAATGCAAGGCAGAGGTTGCCAACTGAGTTTCTTTGCATCAGGTGATGGCAGATGGATTTCATTATGCTGAAGATAACATTTGTAGTCTCGAAATTTTGGCAAAGAAAGAGAAAGGGAAGTTTTCTCTTATAAGAGGAACACAGATGATGGAAAGGAGAGTCTGTCTTTGCAAGCCTAAGCAAACACTTTAATGCTGCTCTTTTAGTTTAAAACACACATATTTCATCAAATTCTGTCTAACCTGTGGACTCACAGAAACATTGAAAATTAGATAATAAATATGTATATATCAATGCAAGCTATCAGCCTATTCTATGAATAGCATGTTTAGCTTCGCATACTGTGCATTAAACCACTATAGGGCAGATGTTCTGCCAAGTGGAATCCAGATGTGGTATCAACACCTGGTTTATCACTGGCTCCCATGGCAGGTACTTGAATTAACATCCAAGACACTCACAACATACCTGTAGACCTTGTTAACTCCAGCCTTTGCCACCTTCCTTCAGATGTCCCTCATTCTGAATATGTCATTTTGTATTCAGAAACTTTCTCCTGGATTTCTTTTACTTTTTGACATAGGAATTTCAAATCATGGCATCTAAATTCCAGGAATTTCATTTTCGAGCAGTTCCTTTGTGCTGTTTACTTGCAAATACCAGGTCGGGGCTGTTGCAAATTCTTTTCTCCTTAATTGTTTCCAGGGATTAGTAGAAATCAGTCTTGAAAGCTGCAGATTATTTTATCAGGTTGTCAGATGTTTCTATCTAATTTGTCATCGGTCTCTACCAGTTAGCAGCAAGCTCCTGTGTCAGATACAGCTTGGATCCATCTAGAGATTGTATGGGAGAGCCTTCAGCATCCTGAGCAGCAAGGGCCAAGTTTAGAGTGTATCACTTACTTTATGTTATGTGATAACAACTTCCAAAAGTTGGAAACATTGGGAATATTTAAATTAATTTAATTATTTTCAAGGTAATTATTTCACTACAAAGCTTTAGTTTTAATATATTCTGACCTGTCCAGTAATTTCATTTGTGTACAAGTTCTGTCCTCAAACCAAAGTTTTAATTTACTGGTGTTTTTTTTTTTTCTGTTAAAAATTAGGATTCTGCTTTTTATTACCCTGTTCTTAAAAAAATCACTTGTGCGTACTCCTTGCTACAATTCAGGGTATTTATGAATGGTTCTACATAAAAGGAATGAAAATAACTAATTATAATAATGCCACTAAATGCCATGCCTGGCTAGAAAGTGGAAATCCCTTCCCATTACATGTTTTCTCTTTTTGGAAAAGAAATTAATCCAACTCTTGGATGAAAATTGAAAACCACAACATTTTTCATATGAATGGATTTCCAAAAATATCCTATTTTTAGAAATTCCCAATTCAAGTTGTCAATTAAAATGGAATTGATTAAGAAAATTTAACCAATTAACCAGAAAGTTGTATTTTAATAACAGAGAAAGAAAACTCTTCAAACCAACTAGAGTTTCCCTTTTCAAGGAAAGGATATTTTCTATTAGAAAAGTTCTGATATGGTCTACTAATCACAGCATCTTGTGCACTCAGCTGCCTTAAGGTAACATCAGCTCTGAGGAAAGAACAGCAGATATTTGCCAAACCTGTTGTTTCAGATCATACACAGAAGAGCCATTGGTGTCTCCAAGAAACTATTCCAGTGCCTGCCCCAAATGTCCTTGCCATGAGCCAGACCCTGTCCTTGTCCAGTCTATGGCAAAAAGGAGGACTGGGATCTCTCTTTTGTCAGGAGCCTATGGATTAGGAAACAGCACATCATCCTGTTACTATCCAGCAGAGAAATCCATATAGTATCCTACATCATTAGGATTTAACAAGAGGTGAGATCAAGGGCTGTTTAATCACCAGAAACATGAAGAGTAACCCAAGCATGTCCTGGGTTCTCTGGAGGAGGTTGGCCAGTAGCAGTGAGGTGTAAATGTCCCATCTGGAAATCCTGCCTGTTTCTGTCTTGAACTTCTAGAAATTAAAGCAAGAGGTTTCTACTGAAAAAAATATTCTATGGCAATCACAGAACTATGGAATCATAGAGTCATAGAACCACAGAATTATAGAATCTTCGAATTATGGAATCCCAGAATGGTTTGGGTTGGAAGGGACCTTAAAGATAATCTTGTTCCAGCCCCCTGACATGGGCAAGGACACCTTCCACCAGCCCAGGTTGCTCCAAGACCCATCCAACCTGGCCTTGGACACTTCTGGGGATGGGGCAGCCACAACTTATCCAGGCAACTTGTGCCAGGGCCTCATTACTTTAACAGGGAAGAATTTCTTCCTAATATCTAATCTAAACCTACTCTCTCTCAGTTTGAAGCCATTCCCCCTTTCCCTGTCATTCCAGGCCCTTGCAAGAAGTATCTCCCCATCTTTCTTGTAGGCTTTCTCCAGGTACTGGAGGGCCAGAATGAGCTCACCTCAAAGCATTCTACATTTAGGGGGAATGTTTGGGTGTGAAAATGTTGGCAAACTTTGCTGCCCTTTTATAATTTTTTTTTTATTCTGAACGATGAAAAGATACAGATCTGTGTTTTTTTTTAAAAATAATTTACTTTTATGTTAGCAAAATGGAACTGGCAGGGACCCTCTGAGAATTGGGTGACTCCCACATCTCATAATCCCATATGTAGATTGGTGAAGATTCATCTTCAACAGCCTCTGGGCCTGCTGTTTTCATTCAGTGTCTGTGCCCATACCCTCATGGGCCAGGTACAGGTGAGCTCACACTGTCAAGTCCCTTTATCAGGCTTCTCCCAAATCCCATTACCTGCCAGATGAAATCCATTCATATTTGTGTTAATAGCAAGTCTTATCCCCGATTCTTTTAACCCCATTGGTTTGTCTATAGACAGAATTGCATCTCAGCCTTGTTTTTATCAGGCTCAGCGTGCCCAGCTGGTTTGCTCTCCTCTGATAACACAGGCTCTCCTCTGCTCACCTTCTTTGCAGATGTTCTCATCTGAATTAATCTGAACTGATACCGGGCAAGGAAAGGTTAGTCTGACACATGCTACCTTTGAGGAACCCATATGGCAACGTAGCTCATTTTGTATTTACTTCCACATCCATAGTTTTTCCTTTTTTCTGTTCTCATGCCCAGTCTTAGACACCATTTTTCCACCTGATGGGCTTGAACTTGCTTGAGTCAATCTTTTCTCTTTCTTAAATGCACCTCTGTAAATCCTCACAGGAGATGCCACATGGTGCATTTCAATTTACTCCATTTCTCTTAGTCTAAATTTCACAGTTTGTAGTCCAAGAAAAAGCTTGCAATAAAGAATTAATCTGTTATGGAGATAAATAGACAAATACATATGAAAAAATTGCATGTTTATACACATAGAAATAAAATACATGTAAAAATATGTGTTTACATATAAATATATATATATTTATGAGAAGGAAAGGTATATGGAAAGAAAAATATATAACAAAAATATAAATGAATTTTAGGTGTCATAATACTGCTGAGTCAGGTTTGGGACATAATACTGCCAGAACAGAGGAAGAATTTGTGGATTGAACTTTTTATGATAGGTAAATGTGAAGAAGGTGCAAAATAGGAGACAGGACTAATGGTTCTTGGAATTTCTCCTTATCCACTGAAATAAAAATACTGTTTCGAGTCATACTTCTTGCACCTTTGTTTATTTAAGTCTTGCTGCAGTCCAGCAATAACGGGTTTTACAGAACCACTTTTTGCATAGTTAAGCAAATAAACTGTTAATTAGAGAAAATAATATTCAAAGCTTAATAAACATTGATAAGTTCAGCATGTTATTTAGTCACATAAATTCTTTTTAACATACTACTTTTATTCAACAGATAAAAAATAATTCAGAATTAACTTGCTAGACTCAGCCCCTAAATGCACGCACAGTTTCCATGGAAGTCAGCATGTTGTAGAGCAGAATTTAGTCTGTGTGTTTAATTCATCTTAATCACTATTATTAATTCATAAGTACTGTTTCCAGAAATGTATTCAGTTAGTTTTACATTAGTCAAAATCAATTGTGTGTGATTTATTTTGATCATTCAAGATTACAATTTTGATGTATTTGCTCTCATCCTGTATGTCAAGCCAGGCAAAGAGGAAATGCTAAGCTAAAGAAGAGTCACCTTCCATCTATTGATTTAGTCTTTATTTCCCTTTATCAGAAATTCACATATTCTTTGGAATAATCATGGTTCTGGCAGGTTTTTGCAGTGGGATGATGCAGTGGATAGTGGAATGTCACTAAGTTGTCCAGCTAGACCTGGGAGCATGACATGGTGATTTTACCAGTCTGGTGGCCACAGGTGACACTCATTCTCAGTTTGATAACCAGACACAGATGTAGAGGAGTTGGCCTAAAATCTGGCTCAGCAGCACCACTCATCAAACATGGTTCAAAATTGGTTGGATCTTACTTCATCCAAACCAGCAGCTTTCTGGAGACTAATGTCAAATAAAGAGTTTAGTTTCTTCTGGACTCCCACCAACTTCTCTGCTGCAAGAAACATGGCATCCTTGTGCACACTGGAGGTTTGGGGTAGGTCTGTGATGCTTCAGACACAAAAATTTGCTTGGGACAAGTTTTGGTGCCTCCTGTGATTTCAGAGTGAACGGAGGGTGTTAAGCACTTCAATGCAAAAGAGCCATACATGCCTGAGGGGAGACATTCCCTGCCGCTGTCATGGATGTAAGACTCTTCATGTGCATTTGCCCTCTGGATTAGATTTGTAGAGTTCTCCAATTCACCAGACCCTGCCCCAGATATCCACCTTGCAGCAGCAGCAGCTCATGCCACAGCACTGGAGAACATCTGGGTGAGAGCTGAGCACAGGCAGGAGGGCTGGATGCAGCCTGGCAGATTGCACCAAAATAACGTGCTGTGAGGTGAATCCATTTCACTTGGACAGAAGAACAAGCATAGCGTAAGATAGCTGTGGCTGGACCTCCTCCCCAAATCTGGACACACAAGGGGAGGGTTCGAATAATAGAATCACAGAATGGTTAGAGATTGAAGGGACCTTAAAGATCATCTAAGTCCAACTCCACTGCCATGGGCAGGGAACATTCCACTAGAATGTGTGCAGCTTGCAGGGACAGTGACTGTAACCATGTCTTACATTTGCACGCAGCGTTGCTGGAGATTTTTGTTGAAATAACTTGAAGAATTGGGCCCTCAGTTTACAAATGTAAGTGGTGACTTCAGGTCAGCACAGTGAATAAGGGATTTGTTTGGCTGTTTATCTTTACACTGAGCCCCACTCACACTGTGTCTCCAGTTTGCACTCGTGCTTGTTGCCAGTTGGAAACACCACTAACGAATAACCCTGGATGTTAAAGTCCATTCAAAGTCAAACCATGATTATATGTCTTCTGAAGATGCTCTTTAGCTTGCCTGCATATCTTTGCCTTTCTCCCAGTCTTTCCAGTTAAGTATTACCATTTTGAAACAAAAAACCCAAAAAACACTCCTATTTTTGTCTTTTTAATGGCACCTCCAACCAGAGAGAATGCTGTAGGGTGGAGGGAAAAACCCTGGTGATTAAACCTGGGACCCACAAGAGAGGAACCTCCCTCGCTTTGTATGAGGCACAGTTGTTGTGCTGTGAGTTTGCTTAAGCTGAATTCATAAAGCTTTAGCGGAATTAAAACAACATGCTCTGTACCAAGATGCCTTCACTTCCTGTGCCTTAATGTTAAATCCTATAGTATTGTGGATCTTAAAGAAGATTGAGTTATTTTTAAACCACTGGATATCTTCCAGTCACTCTATTTCACACTGGATTAATTATGTAAGAACACTGACTTGTTCGTCACTAATGTTACAACTTTTAAAAACAACATGCTGTTTAAATTCAAGCTTGGCAACTCTTGCCTGAATCCCCTCAAATTTATGGCACCACACCCATAGCATAATAAAATCTTTAGTGGTCCTTTGTCTTTTAGCTTGCCTTCTATTTTTTCTCAAGGGTGTTTTACGCTGGAAGATGCATACAAAAGTTGTCCAGATGTTATTTGTATCAGAGCAGGGATTTCAGCCCAGCTATCTGTGGTTGCAAATGTTTATTTTAATGGGTTATTGTGCAATCCTCACTGTGTGGACCTCAGTGGCCTTATATGTATGTTCTCGGCGATGCCAGCACATTGCTTTTAGAGATATTATTTTAGTCCAATAGCACCGTAACTGGTCACTGGGGGCAGCAAAAAATGTAACACCTGTAGGAGCACGGGCGGGGTTTTGGCAGAGCTGGGTGCGAAGCGGCGGAGCTGGTGGGTGGTGGGTGGGAGCAGGGCTGGGACAAAGATCTCAGCTTGGCCACCACGGGATGTGCTGGGAGTTTATTTTGCTGTAGCTGTTGCAACAAACAAGAGGGGTGGGTTTATCAAACGTATTTGAGAGGCTCGTAAAACCTTAACCGATGTTTCCTTGAAACTGGAGTAAATTGTTTATCTTGTAACTGAAACCACGCCATGTGTACACCAATTAGGACTGTGGATTTCAGCTCATTAAAATAAAATTTAAGATGCACGTTTCATTATGTGCTGTGAAGACTATGAACTGTTGCTGGAGGGAAATACCTGCAGAGCTCAGAGCCTTCTACTGAGCCTGTAAGCTGAGCCAGGTAGTGTGTAGCACCAAAGGTCTGTCGCATGATCTTCTCTACCTGTGTGGGTCATGTTGTGGCCAAGATCTTTCATGGCAGAGAGTTTAAAGCCACATATACGTGCTAGAACTTCCCAGACTTGCATTTGCAAGAAACATGAGCAAAAAGGACGATGGCAATTAATGACAATGACACTCATTTGCACTTGTAAAGAATCAAGACCATTTAACCTTTAAGGGAAAACAGCTATTCTATTTTAATGTTGTATTATGTATTAACAGTCACATATTATTTTGATGTGCTTAATTAATATAAATAAGCTTAAGCCATTATACTGTCACTTAAACCCACATAATTTCCTTTCTGTAAGAATTTGTGTGTAATTTGCACTGTTGCATTCATCTTCCAACATTCCAAAATAATGCTTAAAATAATTAGATTTAAAAAATACAATTGGAATTGTTCTTTGTCTTTTTTATTTTTCAGCTGTAAATCTTACATTTTGAACTTTTCAGTAATAAGGAGCAGGGGCTGTTTTTTAAAAGCAAAAGCCAGGTTTTTTGGAGTATTATAATATTCCTGGAGTTTGGGCTTTGGTCAGGGGGTCCTATAGAAATGAGTACCACCAGAAACACAGATTTTATTTGTAACTCTGCTCAACCTCACTTATTTTCAGCACTGTTCAAATACACAGGGCTTTTCCACTAGGAAATTAGTCCTAATAACTATCTTATCCTCAAATTGAAGGTATAATGTCAGTCTTGAGTGGCTTCAATCCCACTGTGGAGATGGTTTAATTTGGAACCAGTGAAAGCATGGCCTTTTATAAACCTGGGACTGGGATGGACATTGAACATTTATTTGTGTCCATGAGATTGTGGAGATGGAGAAATATGGAACGTGGTCTTCCTGATGAGACCCCAAGTTGCCTGCACATGATGCATCTCCTGCAGTGCATCATCCCTTATGCCAGTCCCCAGAACAAAAAGGCCAAATATTCAACCTTGGAGCTCATCCATGCCAAGGAAATCCTGGGTGGAATAAAGAACAAATCCTTCTTTCAGACCACTGGGCAATTCATATGCTATCGTTCCAGCTATTGTTCAGCAATGGCGTGGGAGCTGCAGGCCCCAGTGGTCACTCCACCTGCAGGTTATGATGCTTGAAACCCTGCAGCAAAGCCTGGGGAAAAAAGTCCCCCATCTCAGGTCTTGGCAGGCAGCTCAGAAATCAATTGCTTCTCATTTATGTTCTGTAGAAAGTAAATGTATTTGTAAATTTGAAAGCAGCTGCTGATGCTCAGCAGTAAACTGATTTTGTTTTACAAAACCCTTCGCTGTTTGCTCTTAAACTAGTGAAGTTTTGCATGGATCCAGCACTCCTGTTCGCATTGCAGGGAAGATTTTGTCTAGCTGCCTCTGTGACATATGGTAATGCTTAGTGTGTGCTGTATGGCCTGCAGCCATACCACTGCAGCCTGTATGCTCCTCAGATCTCCCAGGCTAAGGGAATAGGGATGAGACAGTATTTGAATGCAGGGACCTCCTAGAAAAATCAGAGTGCAGAGTATTGTGCCGGTACGAGGACAGGATGTTCGTCCCTCAGGGCTGAAGCAATTCCCCACACGGGGCTAAGGTGACTGTACTCTCCCAGTGTCAGCCTTTTGGATGACTCAGATTATAAAAGAGACCACTAATGCACCGTAAAGGATCTCACAGCCCTTAGCCATGGGAAAACAGCAAACAGTCTCACTTCCCAAGGTAACCCAAAGGAAATGGTGGTGTGGGGCAAAGCACCGTGAGATCTTTTCTCATCTTGTTTCTGGGGAGAGGATGTACATGTTACTACCTTCCATTTCAGGGTGCAGCTAACCCTGCTGATAGCTCACGGCTTGTTTCTCACATAGGCTGCTCCTAGTCTCCCTGGGAAGTGGGGAGCATCCAAGAGCATCCCCAGTGCAGACCGGCAGGCACAGAAACCCACTCATGTCTGTATGTCAGGGTGAGAGAGAAGGGAAGAAGAGTGGTTTGTGCTGAGGCTTTGCAGCCTCTTCTTGGCGATGTTATTAATTTGTTCTGGGACATTGGGAGACTCTCTTAACCTCTCTTTGTCTCAGATTCAAACTCCTACAAGCAGTTATTATAACATTTGGCTGCATTATGGTATTGTTGAAAGGCTTAATTAAATTAAGTGTTCCGAGATCTTTGAATGAAAGGTGCTATCCAAGGGAAAGCCTGTTGATGATGATGATGACTCTGAATTGCGAGGCCAAGTCCTTCACAAGTTTTACTCAGTCCTTGGTTAGACAAAGTTATTTTTAAACACTGTTTGATCTAACATTAAAAGTGTTTGGGGAGTGCCATGTGTATAGACATGACATCTGACCCTCAGTGGGAGTGATTTGTCAATGGGGGGTTTTAATGGCAGCAACAAACTGCACATCATTCACATGTAGGCAAATGCGCTAAACTCAATCAATTTTTTATTTATTTCTTCTTTTATATCTTCTGTATTTGAAGACCTTTACTGGAAAGAATGAACAGGACTTTTATTTATTTCAGGAGTAATGCTGTCTCAGGTGAGAAATTAAAAGGAACTCAATGAAGTTTGTAGGCATCAAAGCCAAAAGAGGCACAAGCAGATGTTTTCTTTTCTTCAAACCTGTGAGTACATCTTGGGGAGGAGAACATGCTAAATTTGTTGGGCACTTCACTAGTTGGTATATTATCAATAACAAGAAGGCAAAACTGCAAGTCTTCTTTTAATTTGTATGCATTTGCAATTACAGAAACTCCTGTGCTTTGTCAGGAAGGGTTGTGGTCCTAAAATTCCTGTCGTTTCTTCCTACCAAGCATCTCTTTGTCTGTTTCTTCAGCTCACATTTCCCTCTACCAGAATCCCTGACACACTCTTCCTTTTGGCATCTTTTCTGCTGAATTTGAAAGACATAGTTTTCCTAACTGTTTTTATTGGGAGGGTTTGTCCCCCAATATTACCCTGTAAGCACAACAGGCCATTTCTCCTCTCTCTGTTGCCATCTTGAGCAAGATATCAATCCTTCCTAGCTTTTCTCACCATTTTTTTTTCTCTTTTCCCAGAGTTTGCTTCTGTTGTACAGAAACCTACTTTATCAATTTCACCATAAACCAAAGGGTGAATCATAGAATTGTTGGGACTTCTAAGATCATTGATTCTGAGACTGACTTTATGAGGAAATTTTTAATGGGCTAATTTTTTTAGTAGGTGCCGTAGGCACAGAACCATGTCTAGTTTGGGGGTCTGGGCTCCTCAAAGGTCTGCTTTTCAGCCTATTATATAATAAGTGTGATTATTTCAATAGACAGGAAGGATGGTATTTTGGTTAAAGCCTCCAGGAGATCAGGATTCAGCTTCTAGCTCTGCATGCTTCCTGTGTGGTTTTGGGAAAGACACTTTGTGCCATAATTCCCCATCTGCAAACTAAAGATGATATTACATCCTGTTTCTCACCTTCTCCCTGCAAGCTCTGTAAAGCTGCAGAGCCTATAAGCACTGTGGAGCAAATAATGTCACTTTTTTATGCAGCACTTTCCATATGAGAGTTTCACTTTCAGCAGAAGATTAATGACTATTGTAGTGTTAATAATAAATAATAATTGTAATCATATATAATACTTTCAGCCTTTCTTGCACTTAAGGTTGATTTTTCCAGACTTTCTGCAAGTTTACTTTGGGACCAGCCTGAGCAAAGAATAATCACATCAAACTGTGCTAAATAAGGTGGGTTTCTTTTACCATATACTTTCTCTGTATTTACTGAAGGAGAATGAGCAGCAGACTTAAGACCATCAAACTCATTTCACCTTTGTAATATTTAAACTAATTAGTCTCAGAGATGAAAAACGCATTGCTCAGATTGCAGATAATCTTAAACAAAACACTTCATGCTGATTTTATTCTGCTTCTATCTGTGCAAAGATTAAACAAAACCCACGGTTGGTTTCATCTGCCAGGCTCTAAAAAAAAAATCATGTCACAGAAAGAGAAGGGGGGAAAATAAATCCAAGGCAAGGTTTGCAGTGCTCAAAGTTTGCTCATCCTTAGTTTATCTTCTGCAAATGAGCATGTATAAAACAGTCCACCTACTGTTCTAGTTGCTACGATATAATGCAGTTCCACTGAATGATCCTGTTAACCTAACCTTCAATTTGCTGGGATTTGAACTCTGAATTACAGCTTACTAACATAGTTTAACAGCTGGTACAAGGGCTTCTTTTGAATTTTTAATCACATGAATTAAAGATTGCTGGAGATGCTTTTCAGACCTCCACTAGCAGTGATCCAATGTACAGAAAGACAAGTATAGGTAGCCTCATGAGGGTTAAGAGCACAAAGGTACTATGACTTGTGAAACTATGCTGCACTCTTTGCTTGCCAGATTAGGAATACTAGTGCAAATTATTCATGTGAAGATAAATTCACATTATGGCTCCAAATGGATTTAAAAATCCCTTTTTAGCTTGCATTTTTTCTACACAGCATGCACTTCACAGAGCACAGGTTTTGAAGATAAAGGTTAGTTTAACAGTATGTTTTTTCTGTTCCATGTATAAAGGGGACACAGGCACACACACACAGGCAAGAGAGAGAAAGAAATATATAGACAGTGATTGCAACTAATATCTGGAATGCAATGAAAACAAACATGACCGTCTGTGGATGTTTTGAGGTGGATGTAATCATCTTTGCCGTCGTACAGTGTGCGGAATGCATGTGTTTAGATTCTGTACTCTTTTTGTCTCCCATTATTTATTCCAAGAAGATCTTTCTTGTTGAGGATATTTCTCTGGGAAAGGGGAAAAAAATGAAAGAAAAAAAAAGGACAAAAATGCAGTTCAACTGGAAGCTTCTCTACCCTAACACGCCAGCTGATGAGTGCTGTGAGAACTTGGGAAAACAGACTCTGGCTGCCAAATCCACTACTCCTGCAAACCTGAAGATCAGCAGAATAAAGTGGATGGAGTTGTTTAAACAAAGTAAGTCGGGGGAGGAAGAAAAAAAACTAAAACAAAAATTAGGGCAGCAGGAACAAGAAAGCATGTTGCTTCTTAATTATGCTGTGTTCTCTCTCTAATGGATTGGCCTCCCCACATGCTCTAAGTAAAGCAACTGGCATGTGGCATCCTCTGCAGTGAGAGGAGCAGTGGCAAGTGTACAGCTGTTCATGCTGACACACAGGTGTTTGATTTTTGGATCCTTTAGCTAGACAGATTTTTAAGGGTGTACGGGGGAATCATCTGCAGTTGTTGCACAGAAAGTCAGTGGTCCAAGAATACCAGAGTTAATTATTATGTAAATCCTACTCTGCAGCCAAGGCTCAAGGCTGGAGTCAGAACTTTGTGCCCCCAGTTCCCTGCCAGCTCTGGGTCACTACGTGATTCCCTTGCTTTACACTTGTCATTAAGTGCTGTGTGTGAGCTGGCAGAGATGGACATTCACAAGAGCAAAGAGGCAGGAAGGTCAAGTGGTGACGAGAAGCAGTGGCAGTCGAGGTGATCACTGCCCCTCTCAGTGGCACAGTGGCATCTCGGGGAAGAGAGAAGTGGCTGTGCCAAGTCATGGAAGAGGTGATGCTGAAGCTACAGGGAATGCTTTTCCCAGTCCTCATGGAAAGCCTTAAGAGCAGCAGGTGGGAAGAATGTTCAGGCAGAGCTTTGGCAGCTGCTTGTCCTTTTGTGAACAGTACTTGCTCCAGCGCTGAGAGCTCATGCTGCACTAATAGACTGAGCAACACAGTGCTTTTGGGCAATGTGTGGCTGGTGAAGGGTCCATTTGAATGGAAATAGCGAATATCATCTCCTCCTTCCAAATTCCCTCTGTGGATAGTCAGTGATTTGACCTCTTCCTTTTGCAACCCTCTTCAACCAGCAGGGCCTCAGTTTCCCCAGCTAACATTATTTTTGTCAAATGACAGTGTTATAGAAATGCACGTTAAATTTTCTTTAAACTACTAATCTGTATAAGCTTTCATATTTTTAATGATCTATTCAGAGCTGTCAAATTAAGCAGGGTGAAGAGTGACTGGGGAAATATGACCAACAGGGCCAGGTTGGAAGGGGCTTTGAACGATATCATCTAGTGAAAGGTGTCCCTACCTATGCTGGGAGAACTTGGAACAAGATTATCTTTATGTTCTCATCCAATCGTTGTATGATCTCAACATGAAAGGTTTTGAGGGATTGCAGTGGACAGTTCAATTTCTCCTCGTTCCTTTGGATATCCTGGCGTGGATCAGAGGGCTGCTGATGGGTTTGCTCTCCATCTGTGCCTGACATCTCAAATGGAAAATGTGCAATAACTTCTTATTTGACCATTTTTTGACACAATTGCACCTTGGTAGAAAAAAATATTTTGTTTTGTATGCTCTGAGACACCTGGGTTTTGGACTCTTGAGGGTAGCCCAGCCAGGTGTCTGTGCCTCCCTGCCTGCTGCTGCTGTGGTGGGTGCTGACCTCTTCACGTTGCACTGTTCTGGTGATGGCTGAGCATCGCCTTGATGAGCAGCACCAGAAGAGCAGCAGGAGCAGCATGGCCAGCGTTAATGCTCTCCTGTAATTCAGATTTGAGTGATGAAACCGAAGAATGCAGAGCAGCTGGGAGTGGGTCTCAGAGTGCTGATAGTGGGCAAGCTGGGGAGTATCACATTTCCCCCCTGGGAATAGGCATTTTTTTCTCCTCGAGTTATGCCTTTTGTTTTGTTTGTGTATTCTGCTCTTAGTTTTGCTCTTTCTCCCCATAGCTGACAATGGGAAATAAATCAAATTCATCTCTTCTTGCTTGCAGTTTCCCATGGAGGAGGAGAGGTGGAACACCTCAGACTGTTCTCCCATGACTCCCAGCCTTGCTTACCAGTCTCCAAAGCCTGCTCGCTCCTGAGCACAGCTCTCGAGGTCTGGATATCACCATCCATCACAGCAGCTCTGGTTCCAGTGCTTGCTAAACGCCTGAATTTCCCGCTGGCTCAATGAACAGTTTCCAGCTTGTGGTACATTATACAGCTACTGGGTGAATGGGGCTGAGCGTTCCTGTTTGGCTCTGAGTGCCGCGTTCACCTGAGCTCGCTGGCAGGATGAATAGTTCACCACGGTTCTAGTGCTAACCCCCTTTGTGAACTAGCAGTGAGCCATGTACCTTATTACAAAGACCGACAGCTCCCTGGAAACTTAAATCCACTCTTTTTCCTCTCCCTACCATAGGGAGCTATAAAAGAAAAGGACTTGGTTGGTAGGCATGTAATATAACAAAAACCCCTCTGTTGTGGCAAGATCCAGACTCCCCAGTAACAATGAGGATTATGCTCTCGCATCGAAAATGCAGTTGCTAGTTTTAACTGCAGTACCTTATTACAGATTCCTACAGAGCACATTTGTGTCAGGGGCTCGGATGTTTAACTTAAGTCAAGCCTGAGTAGCAAAGAGAGCTCAGCAACTTCTGGTTGGTTTGGGTTTTTTTCTGTTGGTATTTTTTGGGTGTTTTTGTTTGTTTGTTTGTTTTTTTTGTTTTTTTTTTTTTTATGTGGAGGGAGAAGATGCAGCTCGATATGCTGTTTTGGTGCTACCTTCCCCCAAACCACTTCTCAGAGAGCTTTAAATAGTCTGACACTGGCACCGGGCAGGAGCTGGCAGAAGAATGGATTTTTTCATCTGATGGCTCGCCAAGGTTGTTTTCAAGAAGGAGAAGTAGAAGAAGGGAAAAGAAAAAAAAAAACCAAAAAAACTCCTTTTGCATGCCAGTCATTCATTGCCTGCCAGTTCCCATGGTTCTCCTATGGATGGTAGCCACAGAACTATTCAAAGTACAGTAAACACTGAGGAAAGTGAAAAGAAACTCATGGAGCAGAGAACAGAGAAGGAAAAAGAGTTGGATATGAGATACATGGTAGTAAGAGTCACCGAGGGATTATTTTAGGATGTAACACAAATACTTCCCTCGTTGCCAGCTATCGCTGGACCAGCACACTGTAAGGAGGACCTCACTTCTGCTGGATGGGGAAACCAGCTGATCACACAGCAGCTGGGGACAGTGGGGAGGCAATAGCACTGTTCTGGGGTATCAAATGTGGAAAACAAGGTTGTCTACAATGTCATTTAGCTACTCTTGGGAAAAGTATGTATAGTCCTTCGCATGGTCTGGGAGACCCAGGAGATTTCTGCCATCATTCTGGTATCTTCTTTTCTGTTCTTTCAGCCTCTGGAGTGGAGTAAGTATTTGTTTTCTTAAAAAAATTCATTTTTATTATTTTTTTGGTTTGTTTCCTAAGTCAGGGAAGGAAAAGAAAAGAGAGAAAATGAAGTCTGATGTCCCATCCTTGGAAGTATTCAAGGTCAGGTTGGTCAGGGCTTGGAGCCTGGTCTGGTGGAATGTGTCCCTGTCCATGACAGGGAGGTAGAACAAGATGAGTTTTAAGTTTCCCTCCAACCCAAACCATTCTACAGTTCTAAGTCTTGCAGTTTCCCTCCCACCTGATGCAGATGTGAAATCATTTTTCTTACCTCCAGAGTAGGGGAGCTGTAGGTAGAGATTCTCTGTAATGAGACCACTTGTACAAGGTCGATCTGCATTGCTTTCACTATGTGAATTTAACCTTTGCAGGACAAGAGAGGTGATGTATCAGAGGAAACATAATTATCTCATTCAGAACAAGCCTTTTATAGAGATAGGTTATCACTTTGGATTTTTCTGATACAGTTAAGTCCAGGAAAGGTGCTTGAATCAGTCAAAAACTTCCCTCCCGGGAAGTGGTACAATGTGTTTCCCATATCATATCTCCTTTAATAATTTTTTTATCAAAAATCTCTTTTCTTTGGCAAGTTGACTGTAATCTTACGTATTTATTTGTCATTTGCATTAAAAATTACACAAATCAACCCAGCCCAGATTGGATCTGAGGATAGCTTGCCACTTACTCTGATTAAAAGATAATGGGAAATCTCACTGGCCCAGGACACTTCTGAGATTCACTTCTCTCTTGAGTTCATTGAGCCTGAGGTTGGCACCTAAGCCATATACCCGTCCCCTTGCCTTGGCCATGCCTTTTGCTATCCTAATTACCCTGCTGCTATGTCAGTGTCTTCCCTGTGTTCACCTGCATGACAGGTTGTCCCCTGGTTTTGAAATCTTGTGTAAAAAAAAAATCAAAATAGGAGTTATTTATGGTATTAAGTTATGTATTGCTTGGGAAAAAAAAGCACAGCAAAAGCCACCAGAAATACCTAAAATAAACCAACCATTCTCTGAAAGAAAAGAAAATTACATTTGGAGAAGGGGACTCTAAAAACAAACAGTAGGATCCTTCAGGTGTCTTGAAGTCCAACTCTTGTGAGGATAAGAGGAACTGAAAGACATAGTGAAATTTATTTTTCTCTACAGACAGGGAAAGTCTTTTTACGTGAGCAGAGCAGCTTTACAGGCAACAGGTGAAAGGTAGTGATGAACATTTGCACATATCTGAGAACCATTAGACTCTGATGGTCCTGGTGTTCCCCAGGGAGATTGCACCCTTGGAGGTGAGTGATGTTGTTCTGTGCAATCAGAAGATGGGTGATGGGATAGCTGAGATGCATTCAGGTTTGGTCAGCACGTGTTCTGCATTTGTGTAAATAGAAGAGGGTCCCAAGGAGTTCACAATCATCTCACCAGCTCCCTCACCAGCTTCCAGACGCCTTTCTCATGCAGCTGCAGCCATGATTCATCTCTGTTCCCATGCTCTCCTCACCACCGAGAGATCAACAGGCACCTGGTGTGCTAAATAATCCTCAAGCAGTAGGCTCGGAGAGCATTAACTCTTCCTTCACCATATCAAGGTGTTTTACAAAGCACATGCCCAGCAGCGGGATAGGATCCCCCAGAAAAGCCGTGGAACACCTGGTTTTTATTGGAGCAGCGTACTTGAGGAGCATAACATTGCAGATCTAATGCATGGGGCAGCCTTTTTCACAGAAATGGAAGGGGGGAGAAGGCAGTCTAAAGAGTGTATGGGTCTTCTCAAAACACCTGTAAGATCTAAGAGAACAGATGTGAGATGGAGATATGAAAGGATGAAAGCCTCTGGATTCCCATCTCAGCTGTAGGAAGGCAGGGAGTAGTATCAGGGGAGTGTCTGAGGGAGGTCAGGTTGATGCTGATAAGAAGGAGGCTAAGGGCTTCCTTTGAGTTGCTAAAACCAGAGATTAGTGTCAGCCTGGTTGCTCCCAGTGCTGCACATCAAAGAATTAGGATGGGGAGTGACCATCCAAGGAGACTGTGCACATCTTGGTTGGACATGAGGAAGATTTTCTTCCCAGAAAGAGTTGTTAAGCATTGGAAGGGGCTGTCCAGGTAGCTGGTGGAGTCACCATCCCTGAAGGTGTTCAAGAAATGACTGGATATGACACTTTGTGCTCTGGTCTAGTTGGCAGAGTGATGTTTGCTCAATGGTTATGCTTGATCATGGAGGTCTTTTCCCACTTAAATGACTCTGTGATCCCTGAAGTCATTTCCTCCATCACGAGTTTTCCAATGGTTTAAAAGGCTCCTGCATTTCTCTGTCTTAATTTCAAGAATCATATGGGCTTGTACCACTAAAAAAGGATACACAGAGGAAGGGAGAGTTGACAGCAACTCTCTTTTGGACCTTTCTCTGACTCTTTATGCTCCAGAAAATGAGGGAGTAGGAGGAATGCACTCGATGCAAGCATATCCACCTGTGGCACCATGCTTGTGTAGCAGGTTGTGCACTGGCCCTATGGAGCTTCCTTCACTCTTCTGGTGACTTATAATGGAATTTTCAGGAGGGAGTGCAGCTGAAAAAAAGTATTATGTCCTACAAAATAAAGTAAGTGCTACATCTGCCTAAGGTGACACACCTGGTGTCTACAATACACATC
Organism: Sakesphorus luctuosus; assembly: GCA_013396695.1. Taxonomy (NCBI): domain Eukaryota; kingdom Metazoa; phylum Chordata; class Aves; order Passeriformes; family Thamnophilidae; genus Sakesphorus; species Sakesphorus luctuosus. The sequence continues at coordinate 549,278 of VWZD01000891.1, read as the reverse complement.
AAAAAACAACAACAAAAAAATTATACATGCTGAGAAAAGAGATGTCTGGTCATCTGGGACCAAGTTCTGACTTTGTTCCTGAGCTGATAAATAATTCAAAGGGCCAAACTGACATCCAAGAAGCAGTGTGGGTGTAAGACTTCTGGCTTTGCAGTGCACCTATTGCAGGTAAGTCATTGTGCTGGATGACAGATGCAATTCCAGGGACACAAAGTGCTGGAAGAAAGACAGGAAACCTGTTTAAATACACCCCATGAATGATGAGTTAGAGTAAGGTTATTTAAAGCTTAAAAGAATTTGGCAAAATGTCTATTGCTGTTATCCACTTCTTTCCCTTCCCTTGGTCCCAGTTCTCTGCCATGTAAACGTGTGCAGAAGAGGTGACCTTGTCAAGCTTTCAAAAGGCAGAATGCTGAAAAGGTCAGAGTAGTATTCTATGACAGAACATGTAAGTCATTATCATTCTAATATTGCCTTTGTAATGAGAATGAGAGCAAAGCAAATTATTGTGAAATACGCCGTAGAACTTTGCAAAATGTAGTTCTATGGCTGCCTAAGTTCTTTCATGACAAGGGGATTCCATGTGTGTCTTTATAAACTCACTCTGTAGCTTGGAGGAGGCTGAAAGAAAATGATTTGTGGCAATTTCCATGGTAACTATTCATTTTCCCCCCAACTGCATAAGGAAAACTCACATTGCTGTGAGGTTGGGAGAAACTGAAGCTAACTACAGAACTTGGGGATATTGTTTGATTTTTTTGTTGTTGTTTGTTTTGTCTGTTTGTTTGTTTTAATTTAAGGTCTGTCAAAACTTTGGCACTATTTCCTGTCATCTGAGTTACATGAAATTGAGAGTGAGCTATTTTTATTATGTCTAAGGTCATGTAACTTGTAAAAGTCCCACAGTGTGTCATTTTATTGCTAGTGATACCTGGACTATTTGCTAGAGATGCTCCTTTTGCAAATATTTTGGTGACTGATAACTTAAAATCTCTTGTAAGTCCATGAGGACAAAACAGTTAAAAAATGGTGATGTTCCCAATTTGAAGCACAAGCTGGTAGAAGAGCTTATATCAAAATAAAGCCAGCTTGGAGCAACACCTTTCCTGTGGAGGGTAAGTCTCAGTTAATTCTGAGTTCTTGTAAGTGATTGTTGTGCTGAAATAAATCTTTCAGACCCACTATCCAGCCCTGGAGGGGGACACTAGACCAAGAGTCTTCACTACAAGTGATGACAACTAACAGCGACATGAGGCTATTCATGTCCTACTGCTTGGCACTGTTCAATGTTTCTTCATGTTACTCCTCTATGTTCTCATTAACATATGAAAATTATGGCCACGAAGGCCTGGTTTGTATCAGGAATAGTGTGACCAGAAGGAAAAGGGCAGGAAAAATCCCCTATGCTGGGATCTGGTGAGGCACCTTGAATCCTTGTTCAATTTTGGGGCCCTCATGACAAGAAGGACCTTGAGGTGCTGGTTCCAGAGAAGAGCTACTGATGGGGATGGACTAGAAGTCTGATGAGGAGTGGCTGAGGGAGCTGGGGGAGGTTCAGCCTGGAGAAAAGGAGGCTCAGGGGGTGGATGTTATTACTCCCGATAACTCTCTGAAAGGGGATTTTAGCCAGGTGGGGCACAGGCTCTTCTTGCAGGTAACAAGTGACAGGACAAGAGGAAAGGCCCTCAAGTTTTGCCAGAGGAGGTTTAGATTTGATATTGGGGAAAAGTTTTTCACCAAAATGCTTGTCAAGCCCTGGCACAGTCTAGCAATGGAGTTACCATCCCTGGAGGGATTTAAAAGCTATGTAAATGTGGCACCTGGGGACATGGTTTAGTGGTGGACTTGGCAGTACTGGGGAAATGGTTGGAATCAATCTTAAAGATCTTTTCCAGCTGAAACAATTCTATGATTCTATGCTTCTATCTTACTGTGACAATCTTCAGCCTTTTATACACTCTGGGATTTAAATAAAGTCGATTATGGGTTGATTTCTGTAAACCCTTGAAAACTCCACTTGAATGGGTTTGCAAGCTGGCTTTTGTCAGCTTGGCTTTCTTTGATATCTGAGATTGCAAACTAAACTACAAAATGAAATGAAAGTTACACCAAATGTGCAATATGTCGTTTATACCGAGGAAGTTGGCGTTTCAGAGTGAACTGTATATCTTCAGGGCTTTGATCTTCAGGTGGAAGAAGCTGCAGGCAGAGAGCATGCATGGCTTTTCAAAACCAAGTTGTGATCACAGGAAACCACCTGTGATTTGTTCTGGCTCAAGTAACTCGGAGGGACGGAGGGAAACAGGCTCTTTTTCAGGCCGTGAATAAGATGCAGTTCAGATAACAATTCAAACATGGCAGTATTGCTCAGAGCAGTGTGGCTTTGGGACATATTGATTGGATTTTGGAGTCTTCAGTAGATCTATGGATCACATGAGCTTTCTACACACAGAATCACAGAATCATAGAATGACCTATATTGGAAGGGACTTCAAAGATCATCCGGTTCCAACTCCCTGCCACGGGCAGGGATGTCTTCCCACTAGACCAGGGTGCTCCAAGCCCCATCCAGCCTGGCCTTGAACACTTCCAGGGATGTGGAAGCCAGACCTTTTCTGGGCAACCTGTGCCAGTTCCTCATCACCCTCACAGTAAAGAATTTTTTCCTAATATCTGACCTAAACTGTGTCAGTGGGAAGCCATTCCTCCTTGTCCAGTCACTCCAGGCCCCTGTAAACAGTCTTTCTCCAACTTTTTTGCTGGCTCCCTTCAGGAACTGGAAGGCCACAATTAGGTCACCCCAAAGCCTTCTCATGTCTAGATATAAGAAATTGGCTGCTCTGAGTAGGACTGAAGGTCTGTGGTGGGTTGGATTTGAGATCCCTCAATGCCAGTGCAGCCTCTGGCATTGTCTGTGAAATGAGGACAAGAGACTTCTCCTTGGATTTCTTTGAAACACATTTCTGGAAAGTAGTGATTCAAGATGGGTTTTGTTTGGAACATCTGGGATTTGGTTTCAGGCTCAGTTGTAGTGAATGTGAGAAAAAGTGTGTCTTCACGGTTAAATTTTAGCTTATGTGACAACATTTAATGGGGCTGTTAAAATGTTTAAAAGATGGCACATACATAAGTGTTTGTGGCTCCTCATCTGGTGTATGATCTGCTCTGACCACAGCATGAACTTGATTTATGTGAGAGGACTGAAGTTCCACAGGACACCAGAAACCCCTTGATCTCAATGTTTTATTCTGGCTTTTTGGCAGAGTTTTAACAGGGATAAAAACCGTGTGAAAGTCTGTGGGTTCCTTGGCTTTTGGAGGAGAAGCTGGGGGTTCTGACAAACACACTCTCACCCCACACCTCAAGTTGGCAGGTGGCTGAATGCCTTCAAAAAGTCTTTATTCGAAGAACCTGAAGCCCAGGACTTGTCTCATAACCAGGTCATGGTCCCCAGAGGGAAATTCTGAACTGCAGAGTCTGCCGTAGCAGGTCATTATTCCCCCTCATATTGATTTGACTATATAAGTTTTGAGTCCTTTGAAATATCAGGCTGGAGATGTATCTAATATTGAATGGGAAGTGTGTGGTGCTAAAAGAGTTAACTGGAGCATCACTAGGTTTCTGAGAAAGCAGTGTGGGGAAGAAATCTTGTCCCGAATTCCAAATTCTGGTTCCAGCTAAGCTTCATGGGGTGAGTCTGACTCTTCTCTTTAAAAGGCAAAAACAATACGGTGCCCCAATTATTCTTTTATTTTGCAAAATGTCAAACTGCATGTGATCCATTTAATTTCTACAAGTGTTCCAAAGGGGAGAGCTGTCTAGATGTTCCTTTAATTGAGCAATATCCTGCATAGCAACTATAGATTCAACCATCCCTAAAAAAGCTGCTGTAAACCTAATACACACACACAGCTTCAGTTCAAAACCTGCTCTAAACTAATTTTTGAAGTTAAAACTCTATTTAACCTGTACTTGTAACTCCTTATTGAACTCTCCTCATCTATTTTCCCTTCAATCTAACTTGCAAAAATGATGGCTTTTTTTTTTTTCCTTAAAGTTGTCTATAAGATCTTCATGTCATGATGGATCTGTGCTACACACTCACCTCCCAGAGCTGAGAAAAGGTCACTGGCAGTTCACTCTCTCCTTAAAATTTGAAAGAGTTGCCCTATAATACTAAAGTTACATATAGGAACTGTGAGGCATAAAAACATTGTGCCAGCTTGTCAGAAAGTCACTGAGCAGCTGCCCCTCAGGTTTATCATAGATGTGTATAGGCATAAATATGGCATTTCCCAAATTATTAAAGGTCTGAAATTCAACTTAAACAGCTGATGACATTTAGTTAATAATTAGGGGACATGGATAAAAGAGTAAAAACCTGGTTGGGCTTTTCTTTTCCCTTTTCTACTTTTTTTTTCCTCATTGACAAGAATGTGGACTTTGTTTGTCATCTCGTGGGCTTACCTATACCAGTCCAAAGGTGAAATGCCTGAATATTAAGCCATAATCCATCATTGTACACACACTAATTGCTTTCTGTCCTCCCTTCTTCTTGTCACCGTGGTCCAAAGCAGGTTTTCGGAGGCTGAGTACATTCATCTGAGATGTTTGCTGCCACGCTCCACCGCATCCTTGTATGATCTGCCTGGGCTCGGTCCCCCAGAGGAAATTTGTGCATGCATACTGTATGTGAACTTTAGATAAATAAATAAACAGGAGAAACAGCTTCCAGATAATTGAAAGCGAGTGAAGGAGGGAGCAAAAAGAAAACAATTTCTCAGGGGAGAAGTAGGCTGAGGTGGCAGGTATGATTAAAATCCATATGATTTATGAGTAGGTGCATTACTTACGTGACAAAACCTGAGTGTTTGTTTTGTTGCATTTGACAATAAAGTTTCCTTTTTCACCCACTTTTTTTCCTTCTTTTCCCCCTCCCTTCTTTCTTCCTGTCTTTTCTTCCCTCTCATCTCCTTGCTGCAGGTTTTTCTCAGGAGTTAGCCACTCAGGAATTCCTAGTGCCTGACTGAGCAGTAATTTAGCAAGCTCTCTTGTGCTCTTTTCCTGTCAGCATTAACATGTCAATTCATTTTAATAGTCTGGGCATGCGCAGAGGGGATGCATTTTCTCAGTAGGTATCCCATGAGCCCACCCCGTGGTGCAGAAATGTGTTATAGCTTGTCTCAGGCCACAGAGACTTCAGCAGGTTTATTTTCATTATGGCCAAGTGTATTTGTTAAGACAAAGCATGAACAAGGAAAAAGAATCTACAAAACCTAGACTTTAAAATATTAAATGGGATCTGTGTGTCTGATTGGTAATTTATGACCTGTGTACAGAAATGGTTATAAAGGATTTCTTTGCATGGTATTATTGTGTGGTTTCAAGAAAATGTGTGCTGTCACTTCCTCTGTTTTTTGGAAATTAAATGACATCATGTCACATTAGGAATTATCTGCAATCACGATTAATAGTTAAATTGGCTTTTATATTAAACCAGAATTTACTTGCCATCTTTCTTATTAAAGAGCCTTCAGATAGATTTTTGTATCTAATGTTTTGCCTCAAGTATATAAAATCAAGGACTATGCAGACCAAGAGCCAACCCTTTGATTACAATACTATTTTTCTATCTAAAAAGAAGAAAAAATTTGATTTTTTATATGCTTTAAAGCTTACAAGTAGACATTGTAGATTTATGAGAAGAGAGAAGGAAAAAATTAGAAAGCTACCTCTTGGCATCTGAAATGACATGTTTCCAGATGCAACCTAAATTGAGCTAAGGTATTTTGGTTGCACAGTACCTTAGTGGAATTAAATATTTAAGCACGTGGAGCTGTGGTATCGACACCCGTATGGTACAAATACTTTTTTAGCCCAGCTGGACTCAGCTTCATTATCTAAGTGACCTGAAAAAGGTAAGATCAGGGTTTATTTTGAAAGGATTCTCTTCACTTAAGGAAAACACACTGTTCTGTAGGTCCTGTCTATCCTACTCTCTGTAGGCACATGGAAGCTGCAATGTCCTCAAACTGTGTTGGGGATGTGCTTGTGCTGGGACATAACTGCAGCTGAGAAGATGGAGAATAACATCAGGAATCTGAAGTCTGGCCTGGAGACTCCCTCTCAATCCACTGCAGAAGGAGCAAACATTTCCTCAAAAAAGGAATCCAGAAAGTACCTTTTCTCTCCTCAATGCTGGTCAGCAGAGTATTTCTCAGAAGTAGTTGGCACGAGACCTCGCGTGACAAAACATTATGGCACAGGGCTATAGAAAAGCCAAACAAAACCATGCTTTGAGCTGAGTTCTGTCTGTCTGCTGCTCAGACAGTTGCTCTTTATGGCCTGAATAAGCAAGTACAGTGACAGAGGAAAAACTGAGTTTAAAGGAGAGCTGCAGCTACTGAGAGACAGCACATCTGTTAAAAGTAGGAGCAGTGACGTGGTTTGTGCTCAACGTCTGGAGGATAGTAGGGGGACCTAAAATTGGTTTCTGAAGAGCCATTCTTACTGCAGCAAAAATGTAGTTCAGGTAAAGTGGACATGAGACTGTGCTGACCACCAAGAGAAAAATTATATTGGTCAGGAAATGTCAGAAGATACTCAGTGAGAGTCTATGACTGTGTCAGTGGGACAGTAAAAAATGTTCTGAATAGCTGTGTATGTGTGTCACAGCCCATACACCCTGTTCCTCTGGAAGGGTTATTTGGTCACTGGAGTGACTGTATGTGGCTGGTAGGTCTCAAGGAGATCTATCTTCTGGTGCTTTTAGGAATTTGGGCAATCTGTTCTAGTGACTCAGCAGCCCTATAGTAAAGAATTTCTTCCTAAAACCTTATCTAAATCTCTCCTCTTTAATTTAGAAACATTTCCTCTTGTCCTATCACTAACTTCCCATGTAAAATGTCAGTCTCCATGTTCATATAAGCTCCTTGTAAGTATTTTACTTTTCAGGATAAAATGTAAGTAAGTCAAGAGAAGATCAGGCTAAGCTGTCTGTTGGCATGTATTAGTGACATCAAGGTATTTTCAGGTGTGTTTTTAGGAGGTGATGTGAATGAAGTGAGGTTGCCTAGGAACGTGTTTACTTATATTATCCAGTAATTGAACTCATTGGCCATATTTTGCTCAAATTTGACTGTAGGCCAACAGACACAGCCTGTTTCTGTAAATGGTAGATTAGGTAGAGAAAGATTTTTGAATTAACATCCTCACAAGCACTGTGATCTCATTAGGTACCTGAGAGTCCATTTCTGGAAGCAGGAGGAAAGAGAAAAAGGTGTTAGAAATTGCCCAGCAGTAATAAAATCCTTAATTCAATTGTCTGCGTGGCTTCTCCTACGTCTAATAAGTTATAGTGTCAAACTTCGCTCCATGAGGGAGTTTCCTACTAATCACAGTCCAGGAAAGGATGCACTGCCAGCTCTAGATAAGGCTGATAAGCAGAGGATGAGGTTTGAGAGCTAATTCCCATGTATCTGTCTTCTCCCGTTGAGGCTAAGGGTTCATGCAAGGAGGTGCATCCGTCTGTGCCAGACTTTACAAACACACGCTCTCATCCTGAAAGTTTTACTGCCAAGTTGCTCTACCTTAAATCACTTGCAAGTAAGGTTTGAACTATAATTCATGCTGGGTTCTGGCAAAAGCAAGAATAAAGATATAAGTGTAATGATTTGGTTGCTGAGAGAAAAAGCAATGGAAAGGAGGGGTGCACTTTACAGCCACATGGCAGTTTCACCGTGTGGGAAAAATGTCTTCATAACTCTAAATAGCAAAATTGCAAAATCCTTCAGCATTTCAGGGATATCAGTCATAGCAAAAAAGCAACACAGGTGGCAGGGAAGGAAAATCTGAGGTTTTAGGAGCAAGACAGGCAAAGCTGCTTGAGGGAAGGGTGCATGGCACAAACCCCCAGATTCAAGAAGACCTGAACCCTCTGAATTTCCTAATCAGCCAGAAGAGACTAAAAGCTGCAAGGGAATCTCCCAGCCCAGTGAGGCAGCAGGACCCCACCATCACCCATCCACCGCCCATCCAAGTGAGGAGAAAAGTAATTGCTTTGGGTAGGAGGCACAATAAGACATGAAATACAAGCATGTCTTTTGTAGAATTTGCCGGCCATAAAAAATATTTTAATGACATCTGGTGCAGGGGCGTGTTGAAACTTAATTAATTAATCCTTGCAAAGGACTTGGAAATTCTGGGATCAAAGGTGTTGCAGAAGTGCAAAATGCCATTATTATACCTATAAACGTGTGCTTGTTGAGTTAAATGCTGTTTATTTATGGCCACTCTATGCTTGTACAGCAGTATATATCAAGTATATTACGAATATTTTAAAAGTACACTTTTTTATTGCATAAAACGGTCTCTGTCTCAGTCCCCTGTACAAGCTGTCAGTATGGAGTCTCAGAAACATGGAATTGAATCTGATAACACATCTGCCTTTTTGGTTGGGGCTTCTTGGTGTGTCTGTGGTGTTTCCACTCTGGAATATTGACATGGATGCTGCTACATAAGAAGCAGAGATTATGCACAATGATCCATAGCCATGACGGAAAAATTAACTTCAGGATTGGTTTCAGCTTGGTATGTGGTTGCAGCTTTCTGTTTTCTCTCTCTTCCTTTCTATTCATGGAGTTATTAAGGTTGGAAAAGACCTGCAAGATCGAGTCCAACCTTTGACCTTCACCACCACTTCCACTCAACCATTTCAGAAAGTGTCATGTCTACTCGTTTTTTGAACACTTCCAGGGGTGATTCTTACACCTGTTCCAGGGCTTAACCACTTTTTCAATAAAGAAATTTTCACCAATATCCAACCTGAACCTTCCTTGGAACAACCTGAGGCCATTTCCCCTTGCCCTATCATGTATTCCTACACAATAAAAATTATTTCATCTAAGAGTGTCTCTCCCATCCATAATTTGAATCAACTCATTGATTTGAGGTCTCCCACCCACCTCTAATGTTTTCTTTGTTTGTTTCTGCTTTGTAGCCATTTATAAATAATAGAAACAATAACCAGCGCTGTGTTCCCACTAATTCATTTTTTACAAATCAGAGGAGCAAAATATGTACATCCTCAGCACTCAGTTAGAATGCAGGATCCTTTCTTCCTCCTCTATTGGAGTATATAGTAAAATTATTCTTTCCCTAAGATTTATTTCAGGTTTTGTTAAATGTTTGGCTTTACAGCTTCCCCGTAGTTACATGGAATTTTCTGAATTACACCAGAAAAAAGTTTAGAAATGCAGTCTGTGTGATTCATAGCCATAGTATTTAGACTAAATTTGTAAATTCTGTGCAGATGACAGTGGCATCTTTGTAGATCTTTTAAAATATAAATGAAATATGAGTTTTCTTTCAAGGTACAAAATGTCATTAAGGGCTCAGGTGGTTAAAATCAACATGAAAAATACATGCTGCATTTTCCCTCCTTAAATGCAATAATGTAATCAGATTTCAAGTCATCTTACCTACCTCACTTACAGCTTTATGGAGATTAATTAGTTTTTAGCCCCCAGTCACATGATCTTTTCTGACTGCCATTTAGCTACATTTGCTATCAGACTTGAACCTGTAAGCTGTCTCCAGCCCCAGAGGACAGATTAAATTTTAGTATTGGTTGCCTTCTTCCTTTGATTTAAAGGTAGATAGTTAGAGCCATAGTTCAATTATTCTTTGCTGTTAATTAGCGTTTCTTTGGGAAAAAGCACATGTTTGAAGAAGGAGAAGAAAATGGCTCAAAGTAGGAGACAACTTTCATGTGTTTGTGCTAAAAAGATTTTTCCTGATCAGGTGCAGAGCCGTAAAACTGCTTTTAATTCCCATCTATATCACCTCTCACTGCTATGTGTATGCCTGGCTTTTATGCACTGCTAATCGATGAGGTTACCTTCTCATTTCTGTAAAACGAGCTGGTCAGAAAGGAGGAGAGGAAATATTTCAGTTCCCTTCCTCAAGCAGGAGGGAGGTGAGTTTGCGTGTGTGCCTGTGACTTGGCTTTTGTTTTCTAAATTTTCTCCTTAAATTAACTTGAACACTTTTTCTATAATGTGATTTTATGTAAAGGGAAAGTTTTATTCCTTGTTGAGAATGATTTCCAAGGCCATTTAATATCCGAATAAATTCCCTTCTCTTTTCCTAAGTGTGTTAGAGACGATAAACGTAGATTGGATAAAACAGTGTGTAGACAAAATCCTGCCCTTAATTCTGGGTATCCTGTTTACTTCAGGGTAATCCTCCTTTCTCAAGAAAGAAAAGTACATTTTGGCCTGTACTTTGAAAAGACAAAAAACAGATAAACTCTGGAGGAGAAATAGAAGGATTTTGTTTTTTTTTTTCTGTTTGTGATGAAAAATAAAGTAAATAATAAAGGGATTTGACTAGTGTTGATGCTTAGGATGGTGTATAACTGAGCTCCTCAGCACTATATAACAAAAGATCAAAGGGATCTGTGGTTCACATAAATAAAGCAATTCTTGAAGTGAAGGCTGTGTGGTTTTTCCTTAGGTGAGAGCTGGAAGAGAGTTAAGATAAAGAAAGTGTTATCTATTACACATTGAGAAAACATCAGAGCCAAACCCATTGAAGCTTTTATGTGGACATTACATGTGGCTGCCTATTTGCCATTTGTTTCTTAAATTTCCTCTAATTTGCTCTGCAGCAAACATTCACCTTGGTTAAACAGGGCTCAGCTCAGCAATATCCAGCAGAACCACGGCGTTTCCTGGCTCCGGCCACGAAGGCTCTGCAGGATTTTCGCTGCTCAGGTGTTGCAAAGCCTAATCCTTATTCAGGAACCAAAATGATCCACTTTCCTTGCCTGCGGTGCTTGGATCCCTGCCTTTGGCAGTAGCCCCAGACTCCTGCAGAAGATGAAGACATCCCTCCATGCCTATAGATGGAAAGGCGCCAACATGGATGCCATCAGAAGGACGCAGCTGAGCATATGCTGAGAAAATTGTGGCATCCATACTGTACATGGGGAAGGGCTGACTGAACACACCAGTTTGTTGAAGCTTATGGCCCTGAAAAGGAAACATAGGTTTCCTGTAAATGTCATTCAGGGATATGCTAACTGTTATTTCCTGGCGCTGGATCATGATGCTTTCAACACATTCTGTTCATCTACCTCTGCTGCCTGCCTGCCTGGCTGTGCACAGCGATAGCTCTCCTGTCTTCTCACCTTTCCCTCCTCCCTGCACAAGGCTAAGGTAAGAGAGACTCAGGGAAAGGGGAAAAAAAATGGCTTGGGGATGGAGATCCAAAGGGGAAAAAAAATTAAAAGGAAAGGTTCGGTGTTGCATGTCTTCCCCTGATTGCCACCATAGCAGGACAAGTGTCTAATGAGCATGTTTGGGCTCCATCACTCTGACTCCATTATGAGGGAACTGGTCCCCTGATGCCATTCTGCCATAGCATTTCATTTGAACAAATTGCTTTTAGCCTTAGTGCCCACACTAAGGCTGCTCTTCTATGGATTCTTAAAAGTTTCTTTAAGTACCTCCTGCAATATGAGTTGTCTCTCTGGCTTTCTGCATTCCTCATGTCCCTCCTTCCCTCCAGCCCTCAGGTGCTGTGTTTTGGAGTGGCAGCGTCAGCAAGTGGGCTGGTGCATCCAGGAGAATCAGAGTCAGGCAGCGTTGCCGTGTCTGTGCACCAGTAACGGTGGCTCAGCATCGCTGTCCACCCTGGGTGGTACCTGGGCCTGGCTGTCCCGTTTCACTGGGGCAAAGCAATTAAAGGAAAAGAGGAAAATGCTTACAAATGTAGCAGTGAAGGCTACTGAGTGCTTTGTTCCAAGCCAGGAGCATAGACCCTGAGCTTTTGTTCTGGTGATAAAGGGGATATGTTATCTCTATTCCAGCTCTGTGCTGTATAATGTGCTGATGAAAAGCAAGTTTCTGTGTCTAGTGAATAAGGATCATTGTTTTGGGGATAATGAGGCTCCACTCCCTTTTGGCTCTCTCTGAAAGACCACAGCCCTGATGAAGGAACAGTGCCACAGGTCCATCAAGTGTCTGCTGAATGCAGTGGGGACAGGGGCGATTTTCACAGTTATCATTAAATGGCTTGGGAGGGCTTTGTGCACCGTGTTCTAGTGTATCAACCCACCATAAACAAACAACTGGCTACAAGGCTGAAGCCTCCTACCATCCACCCTTTGCCATCAGGACCTTGTGTTTGCTGGGTTAGGTTTCCACCCCATCACTTTGCATGAGCCAAAAAAAGAATTAAATTCAAAACTCTGTATTTTTAAATATTTCTACTTATGTTTCCATACTTTATTTCTATATTTTTATGAATCAAAAAATTCCATATTCACGCAAATTAAAACAGGTTAAAAAAGTAGATTATAGTTGGGTACCAGTGTGTCAATTTATGTTGTACCAGTGACATAAATAAAGCTTTAATTCACATGATATAACATAAAACTTGGCTGGTACTTAAATCACATCAGGGCAGTCTGGAAGACTGTGGTCAAAGTTCCAGGTTAAATCCAGTGAAGTTGTGGAGCCTTTGAAATTCTGACATCTCTTTTCAACTGTCGGAGTATTAATACAAGTAATTTTATTTAATGCTATCTGCATTTGGGAAGTGTCCCATGTCACATTCAGTCAGACTAAGGAACCAATAAAGGTCTCTTTATCGTTATTATTTTTAATAGGTGTTTTAATAAGAAAAAAAATCAAAGGTTTTATTGGAGAAAACCATTCACATTTGCAACAGAAAGTGTGATTTGCCAAAAATATTGCAGTAAGACCCACATGGTGCCAGGCAGGAGGTGGGGAGCAATGAGAACCCCCACATTTTGGATGGTGGTTTTCTGGACCAAAGAAGGAAAATATTGGAAATGCATGAAAAATGCACACTTAAAGAAAACAACAGCAGTACTGATTTCTGTGTGGATTTCAGTGGAGATTTCTGTGGAGAACATAAGCCCAGGAAATGCCAGGGGTCTGGTGGCCCATGTTGGCTCATCAGTGGCCTTCTCCAGAAGTCCATGACCCACTGGGGAGAAACCACAGTGTGTATTTCCCGGACTGACTGTGGAGTTTGAGGTGCTCATTTCTGGGTTACCTTGGCCATCCTCCTGTTTATCTTGAAGAGTTTGGGGGCAGAAGCTCAGCATTTTTTGAAAATTTTTCTTCTTTGTAGTGTGCCATTTCTCCAGTTGTCAGGAATGCAAACAAATACAAACACATAGGTGAAAAGCCAGAAAAATATTTAAACCAAACAGATCTACTTTACAACTGGCTCTGAGTGTGACCAGGTTTACTTGCAGTGGAAACATCTCTGAGGCAGATGGTGATACTTAGCACAAGGAACCAAAGGAATCATTGCCATAAAGATGCCGCTTCCAGCCATTCCTAGATGCAGAAAGAAACAGTATTCCTTGTGTTTCCCTCTAGGAATGACTGCTCATGTAGGATGCATTATTTGATACCTCTTATTTACTAATGCAGTTGAACTAAAGACCAAGGCACTACTGGACCCAGTTCATGGATATTTATTGCACCAAATCCAATCTATAATATAGTGTCAGCCTTGTACCAAAGCAGGAGACAGTAGTATTTATGATTATTAGTACAATATTGAATCATCCTGAACCAATTACTGGTCCAATTACTGTGTCATTATTATCTTCTGAATAGGGCTTGATTTGTCTGTGATAAATATGATGCAATTAAACTACCTTTTTACATAATAAAACACTGCAGGTGTTTATTCTTAAGGGTTTACGGATACCAACAACCAATAGATTTAATTAAAAAAATCCTTGAAATAAATGTGAATTTCATTAAATTGTTCTAGCATCGGTTAAAATTTTAAGACTATCTACCAAAAGATTCTCTCTATATAATCTGCCTTAAAAGCTGTGCTAAGTGCATGAAAACAATGACTTCACCTTTTTATGTTTCAATAATTAATAACATTTCTTTAAAGAACATGTAATTGGTCTGTAATAGTATATGTTAAGAAACAAGAAAGTTACGTGGATCAAATTGCTATTACCATTGTGTCAGAATGAGGGATAAATGTATGCTGGCTTAATGAAAAATCTTATTAAATTCAAATTTTCTGCTCAATAATTTTAAATTTAATCTTACACTTTTAGCACTACAGCTATAAACATAATATTGACTTTACTTTCATTTGGTACTAGCAATAGGTACAGAACTATGTGATACTGGCTTTAGATTATAAAAAGAACAGATCATTAATGTGAAATCCTACCTGGAATTATTTTGTCTTTCAACACCAGGGATGAATAACTATAACTTTAGCTATAAAACAGTCTAAGTCAATACAGTGTAAATGTGTATAAAACTATTGCTGGACTATTCAGAAAGGAGAATTCCCTTCCCCAGCTTAACTGTTGCACAACCCTGCAGTGCAGGGTCCAAAGAAATGGTGATTCCAGTATTACCTTTCTCCATCTTCCTTCCCATGCTGCATTCAGTAATTTTATTTGTGCGCTGTATTAGGGTTTGTCTTTTCTTTTTTCTCTGTGGATAGTGGTAGCACAGGATGTCAGGAGAAAGTGTCTTCTGGAGACAGGCCAGATGTTTTATACTGGAAGTTTTCCCTGTGTTGGGGCAGAAAAGGCTTGAGGTTCCTTCAAAAAGCACATCCAGCTAAAACCAGGACACCCACAAGCTCGTAATCCAGTTTCACAAACATGGTTAGGAAGGGATAAGAAGAGTCCAGCAGGAAATCCGGAGGCATGATGATGCTGACTCCCACCAACCTGGGCTCATGGACCCCCAGTTCTGCAGCAGTGAAGCTCCCAGGGCTCCAGGGTCACCAACTGCCCCCAAATAACACATTATTTTGCACATTAATTGTACTTGATCATTGGCAGCTAATACTTTTATATACACTTCCAGATATCTGTACTCTTTCACCTGAAAGCACTACAAGGAGTGGCTGTGAGATGCTTTAGCACACAATCTCTCCTGACTGCCTAATCCTTAACAGAAGCTCTTATGGCTGTGTGGAAAAACATTTCTCCACAGCTCCCAACGGCAGCAGGGCAGGGTGCACACCAGGGCAGGATTCACGGCCCAGCTTCCCACCCTGCACCCATGGAATGTGCCTCTGAGCCTCCACAGCTTCACCCATTCCCTCCCATCTATCTTCCCTACAGCACAGGCCACACTGAATTATAAAACAAAACTTTTTCAAAAGGTTTATTAAGCAAGATGTAAGGTCAGGCTTTTAGTTGGAAGTCTGAAAAGGAAAGGTTACAAGCAAAACAAATACAAACACAATCCCAGTCTAAGCTTAAACAACTGGATTCCTTTTCAATTGCTTGGTCTGGTTTCTCAGATCCTGAAGACATACTGCAGCTGTTGGGATTTGAAGCATCCTAACTTCTGCCCTAAATCTTGATCCTACTTTCAGGCACAGGCAGCTTGGCTTCCTTCCTTCTCATCCTCTTGCTGTAGTTCTCAGGGCACATTGACACTCTTTTGGTTTGAGACAAAACCTATTTTCTTGTGAAATGACTCTGCTGTAGGCACATCATGCAAGCACTCTGTGCTTCCTTCTCCTATCCCTCACCTGTTTGGTCAGCACCAGAGCACATCTGGGTGCTCCCATCATGGAGACCAGATATGGATGTTCCCACCTTGGCTTTGAGATGCTCATAAAGGCCTTGGGGGATGCTGATGCCTTCAGTCCCACTTCAGTTGCCCATTCCCATCTCAGAGGGTGCCTGCTGACCATCCTCACTTATCCTTGTTTCCTAACATCCAGGTATGGAGTAACTCCTACAGCACCCCCCTTGCTTGCTGTGTAGGACTCACCCTGAGGTCTGTGCCGTACATGGAGCCCTTCACTGCCAACCCCCTTGGGGTTTTGGCACCAAAACTGGGAAAGAGGATAAAGTGTAATAACATTTTTAACTTGTTTGCAAACTAAAATCAAGACTGACTAGGATAGAAGCTTGTGATGATAGGAGTGATTGAATAGCCCAGGTCAGCTTTGTGCCTAGTTGGGGATGTACTCTCTTGGATGATGGTGCTCTGATTTAGATTAGTTGCACATGGATCAATAGGCACTGAAACAGAAACACATGGAAAAGGAGAGCTAAATTATGGAGGAAAAAAGTAAATAACTCCCCAGTCAAAGGACAATCTAATGGAAGCATCCTGGATAGCTAATTCTGTTAATTATTTCAAAGCAGCTAACACATTTGGGTTTCTACTGCAGCCTCTCTGCCATCAGGAGCACGGGTCCATAATGGAATTCAGCACCAGTTTTTCTGGTCTCTATCCCTGGAATGGCACATGTCTGCCATACAGCATCAGGCAGTATAGCAGGTCTCAAAGACAAAAAAGTATTAATGGATGGATAATTGCCCACCTTGTAAAAATTTGCTGGGAACCCGATACTCGCATCATTTGTCACAAACAACTCCACAATGTAATAATATAGGAAGTATCATTGATGCTATCAAAAAAGTGATGGTGCAAATTACACTTCTCTTTCTGCTGAATGGTGCTAAATAGCAGGGAGTTCCCATTTTTTTTATTGCCAGGATTTCAATAATTGTAGATGTACATTTGCAGGAATCAATTGATAATTTGGAACACATCATCAATATTTCATTTTCTTTATATTTTTAGATGAAAGGAAGAAGCCCAATTTCACAGTGGTAAGATTAAAAAAAAAAAGAATCTCATTTTGTTTTCCTGTCTGCTGTTAAGGAAGAAAGCTCATTTCTTGCAGCATAAAGGGATATTAATGAATGCAAAGAGCATTTTCCATATTGCAGAATAAAATTTACTGTTCTAGCCAAAGATATTTTATATAAATTAAGAGTTTGTTTAAAAAAAAATTGAAAATGGGAACTCAATTCTAGACAATGCTTAATTTAAACTAAGTGTTAAAGTAAAAGCAATAACACTGAGAACAAATTAATGAACTACAATTAACTATATTTACAATAAGTGGTTTGGTTGGAAACACCTATTCCCTACACTGATAAAATAAAACCTGCATTCTGCAAAAGCTGAAATAAGTTAAATGAAGATGCTTTTAACAAGGTTATTACTTAAGCAGTGACAGGTTTACAGATTTTAGCACCATTGGGTTTTCACAGGAGCTGCAGCAAGTGCTAAAATAACACACACCTTCAGGTTCATTAAATTCACCAGTGTGATGAAATAACTGATATTTTTCTATATTACTATAGTGCCTCAAAGAACTGACTATAACTAAGATACACTAATAACAACTGTTTGCAGTGCTAAAACAATAAAATAATTCTTCCAGGCTTATATGCAAAGGAAGAAATAAGTGTAAGGCAAACTCTTAGCAGAGTTATATCTGGTGGGTTTTATTCTACTGGTTCTATGCCTTCAGCCATTTACTTATCATAGAAATGCCCTATAAAATGTTTTATCACTCATTGTGGCAGGAAGAAATTTGTTTAAAGGCTACATGAAGAGGGGGCTCCCATCCTGAAATACTCTCTAATCTGGTGTTTATTGAAGCATTTCTGAAGACCAGCTTATGCAAAGAGCTGATTTTTAAAAAGGAGCATTTCAGATGATAGTAAATCCCACATTATACCCTGTTTTGGAAAGAACCAATGCTGGGAAAAAAGCAGATTTCTAATAAATCAATAGAGTCTGGCCTTTGGAGACCTGGGAGGCATATGGACAGTAATAGAGTATCTCAGGTTGTTCTGTGAACAATTCCATCTGGATGAGGGCTCGGTGTTATTCGCAGCCTCCTTCTCCCCTAAAACACCTTCAATCTTCCCTGCAGCCCCTGTCTCAAATGTCAGACCACCTGGGATCTGCAGCTGTCGGGCTGAAAGTGGAGCCAGGAGCTACAGCCCCGCTGCCATCGGGTGGGGATCAGGGCAGCCTGGGCTCTGGGCTGTGCCCCACGTGGGGCATTGTGCACTTTGTTCCCTTTTGTGTAACTATGTGGGACAAGGGGAAATGGCTTTGGGATGAAGGTCAGGTTTAGATTAGAGATTACGAAGAAATTTTTTACTCAGAGGGTGGTGAGGCCCTGGCACAGTTTGCCCAGAGAAGCTGTGGACGCCCCATCCCTGAAAGTGTCCAAGGCCAGGTTGGACGGAGCTTGGAGCAACCTGGTCAAGTGGAAGGTGTCCCTGCCCATGGCAGGGGGTAGAACCTGATGGTCTTTAAGGTCTCTTTCAATGCAAACTGTTCTGTGATTCTATGATTTTGTATATATATGTAACCGTGTGTAAACATATCTTTGCATACCTAAGCAGTTGGAATAACTATTTCCAGTGCCTGGTTTTGTTCTCCATGTGTGTACTGTTGCCTCCATGCTGATGGAGACATAAAGCAGGAGTCACTCTGTTGTAGTCAGAGGCTGCAAACCCCATGTAAATGGGGTTAACCAAGCCCAGGGTGTCACAGGCTTGCTTACATTTTGCAGTGCTGTGTCTTTCCTCTGAGTAATTTGTAATTTTGTTCTCTGGTAGGAACATAGAATCACAGAATGGTTTTTGGTTGGACAAGTCCTTAAAGACTGTCTAGTCCTAATCCCTCTGTCATGGGCAGAGACACTGTCTCCTAGGCCAGGTTGCTCAAAGCTCCATCCAACCTTGCCATAAACAGTAACCCTGTAAATATGATGCCTGGGGACACGGATCAGTGGTGGGCTTGGCTGTGCTGGATTAACAGTTGGACATCTTGATCTTAGAGGGCTTTTCCAAACAATGATTCTGTGATTCTATGAACTGTAAGCTGCTGTTTTGCTCACACCACAGAGATGAGTGTGCAGCCCACCATGCTCCAGAGGCACTGCTCAGGGAAGGAACTGCTGGACCCACATCTCAAGTGAGACATGAAAAGTGCACCACACCTGGGCAAAACCCTTTTAATTTCTCCACATAGTTCATACAACCCTTGTAACATCTCTCTGACAAGAGCATTATGACCATTTCAGGGGTAAATATACAGAGCCAAAGTGATATCAAATGACTTCTTAGGCCTAAGGCACAGAAGAGCTCTGACTAGCCCATAAATGAAAAAAAATGTTTTTTTTTCAGAAGCTCTTTGTCTCAGGAATTCCTCTCCTACCTGGAGTTTACAGATCCCACACTTACTGATCTTTTGAGGAACATGCTGGATTCATTAATCCATTTATATCTTTTGTAAACTGCGTGAAACTTCAGGAGCGAGTTGGGTTTCAGTGCCTGGTGGTTGTTAATAATTCATGCTTCATGTGAAAAGAAAATTGATCAGAAGCATCCTGGAGAGACCAATCCATGCTGCCTCTGTGATCAGCTGAGACAGAAACTAAATGCAAGGGATGAACGGAAAGATATCACTGAGAAAAGCTTCACAGACCCATCCGAAGCCAAGCAGTGTGGCTGGAGAGTGGTGTCAAAGGGAAAAGCAGCACGAGGTCCTTTGAAGCCTGGTCATGGAGATAAGGATGTGGGAAAAGATCCTGCAGCAAAAAGTGGTCAAAAGTTCTTAAGAGGAGGATGAGAGCAGCTGTTTCCTGAAGGCAGCACTCCAGATCAAACAGTTCTTTGTGGAAATGTTCAAAACCAACCCAAACCACCTCATCCTGGGTTAAAGATGAGCTCCAGTACCTGGGGCTGGTTGGGAGGTCAAAGGAGGAGCACTGAGGGACATCTGTAGATGCTGAGGCTGTGCTGGAGCGGTGAGATGGAGCTATTGTGTCAAAGGTAAGAGTTTATATTTTCTCTTAAAAAAGAAAAGTGTTCAGAAAATAATCCCAAATGGACTGTGTGAAACATTTGTTGAGGTTTAATTTCATCCTGGATAAAGAGATTTTTCCTTTGTTTCTCTTCGCTGTTCTTGTGTTTGAAGTAACTTCTGTTCTATTATAACTCACATGTAGCTGACCCAGAGACACAAGAATTTCACAGTATCCGAGGAAATGTGCTGAAGGAAGGTTTTCTGGAGCTTTTCAGCTGGGAATGGGGCCTGCTGCCCGCTTGCTCACCACAGAGGGAGCCCAGGAGAAGGATGAAGGACCGATGTGAAGGAAGTTGTACAGAGGGCGCTGCAGACACCTGCTCTTTCTAGAAGTTTCCATGTTGAGGTATGAACTTAGTTTGGATAGGGATGCCATGGGCTGGTAGAACTTTTTCCCTCAGATATTTTTCCTACTTGTTTTAATTGTTACACATGTATAAGCATGTAAATTAATGCTTTATATTCTTGTTGTAAATGGGAGCTGTTCAGATATATGCATGTACATATTTATATCAGTCTTGATATCTCACTTGTTTATGTAGTTATGTAATCTAAATTCTGTCATACTTGGTTCAGGACAGATTCTTTAACTGTTCCTACTACCCTGGCATTTAAGCACATATTTCAATGACGTAAATCCAGAACAAATCCCTTAATTTCTCAGGTTCTTTCACCATTCTTGCTTGCAAATAATGGGAAATGTTTATACTCAAAGAAAAATGTGGTCTTTGGTACTGAAAAATGTGATTAATTATTACAAAGCAGAATAATTGAATTATATATTTGTACAAATTGTTTTCTATGTTGTAAAATCATAGAATCTTCAAATGGTTTGGGCTGGAAGGGACCTTAAAGAGCATCTTGGTCCACCCCCTGCCATGGGCATGGACACCTTCCACTAGACCAGGCTGTTCCAAGTCCCATCCAGCCTGGCCTTGGACACTTCCAGGGATGGGGCAGCCACAGCTTCTCTGGGCAACCTGTGCCAGGGCCTTCCCACCCTCAAAGTAAAGAATTCAACAGTGACACATCATGGTCCAAAAACTTTGCTGCTCTGCTCCTTAACACACTATGCTTTCACACAAAACATGTCAGTTTTTTATACCTTACAACTATTATATGCTAATGAAGAATTTTTTTGCTCTCAGCACACCTGTGTGAACCCTTGACATGGGTCACTGCACCCCATGTTTCTCTCTGTGCCTGCAATGTCAGCCCATAAGGAGCAAACACAGCCTGAGGGCAGGTGACTTGTCAGAGCAATGAACTGTCACCACGGGCTGTCGGTCCTTGGCCGCTCTGTCGAGATGCTGGACAGGGTGCCAAGTTTAAAGCTGTTTCTAATGATTTGCCACTTTGCTGTTGAAAACTGAAGTAGGAGTGGGAAAATGTCTGCTTTGGCCAACCAGTAATCGGTGCTTGAAGGCAATAAGCACCAAACTACTTTTTGGCCACTGTTGATTCAAATTCTGTAAGTTCCAAGGGGGTTTATTATGGGGGGGTAACCTTTTTTTTTTTTTTTTCACTGCAGGGTCAGTGCTTTCTGCAGCTTTTGCAGAGTGCCATGTCCACAATCTAGTTTAGCAAGAGCCTGTACTCTGTGTCCCTCCCCAATGGAGC
This sequence comes from Sakesphorus luctuosus, assembly GCA_013396695.1. Lineage (NCBI taxonomy): Eukaryota > Metazoa > Chordata > Aves > Passeriformes > Thamnophilidae > Sakesphorus > Sakesphorus luctuosus. The sequence continues at coordinate 527,922 of VWZD01000891.1, read as the reverse complement.
GCCCATGAAACGTGGGAGTCTGAGAAGCAGAGTCAAGGTTTGTAATCATAAAATCCTAGAATGTTTTGGCTTGGAATGGATCTTAAAATCATCTCATTCCACCCCCTTGCCATGGGCAGGGACACCTTCCACTAGCCCAGGTTGCTACAAGCCCTGTCCAACCTGGCCTTGGACACTTCCAGGGATTGGGCATCCACAGCTTCTCTGGGCAACCTGTGCCAGGGTCTAAGCAGCCTCACAGGGAAGAATTCTTTCCTAATTTTTAACCTAACCCTGCCCTCTGTCAGTGATATATTTCTCCTTTTCAACCTTTACTAAGTCTCCTGTAGTTTTAGGTACATTTAAACTGTGCTTCATTGCATCCTGAAAAAAAATGCAGAGATCTCCATTCCTTCACTGATGCATTGTTTCTATGAAGGTTTATCATATCTCCATACATTTAAATATCCTTCCAGAAGGGAGTGTTGGACCCCAGTTGAGAGTCTGGTGGTCTCTGAGGTGGCTTTGCACAATTTGTCAAAAACCCACAAAGTTTCTCAGGAGAAAATTTGTGGCATGAATGTTTGAGTAAGAGGAACTGTACTTTCCATTGCATCACTCACGTTTCAGCCCAGGGCTTTCACACACCCCATAAGCTGCTTCGAGACTGTGCAGTTCACAAAGTGGGGAAAAAAAGGAATTGAAGAAGCAAAAATAAATATTACGGCACGTAAGAATTAAATATCACCTATTCAAATAGCAATTATGCCATTGAAAACAAGATCACCACACCTGTACAAGAAAAGACAACCAAGCCCACAACATCTGTTTGGATCCACCTGCCAAGCACCTGTTCGGCTGTTTCAATGCCATTTGATTGCTGGAGATGTAGAGGCTCTTGTGAGGTAATGAGTGATTTTACATTATGCATGATTGAAAACAGGTGTTCTAATGCTGTACAATTCTATGCATGAATAATTCAGTTTGTTTAGAGCAAGATCTTTAAAAGAAGTATGGTCTTTATTTTTTTTAAGGTTATTCTCTGCAATGTGTGGTGGCTGGTCCTTTCAGCAGACTCACTGATGACCATTTTTGTGTAATTTTACGGGTAGGAAATAACACTGTGAAAGGTAAAAAAAAAATAATTATACCTAAAGCACATAAGCAATGGAATTGAAAGGTTTCTTTAGCAAGGAGGGGGAAAAAACCCTGTCACTGTTCTAAGGGAGAAAGCCAGATGACTTTTGGCAAAGCCTGCTTCTCAACACTAACAAAAACAGCCCAAGAGCTTAATTATAGAGAGGGGTGAATGTGCCTCAGGGATAAGTAAGGAGCTCGTCCATCTCTTGGTCCGAATTCCAGCTGAGTCTGAATACATTTAAGAATTTGGATTTTTTTTTCTCTCTCTTTTCCCTCATGATTATGAAAAGGTTTCTTGCACAGTTGTGTGCTTTGTGCTGATGGAAGATGCTGCAGACTCGGGTCTTTATCAGCAGACCAGTTTCCATGCTGGAACTGCAGCATAAATCAGCCCATGCTCCTCACTGTGGAGCATTCAGTGGCTTCTTGGGATCATCCCCCCAAGATGAGGAAGATGTGGAAGTCAGAGACTCAGCTAAGCTTGCAGCATCGCCTCTGCCTCTTCCCAAGGTAAGAAATGCAGCTGCCATGACTTCAGCCAAGAGAGTTTTGAACTTAAGCAGCCAAAGGTTTTCTTGCCACAGCCCATGTTGCTTTCTTCTTGATCCTTCAGCTAGACGTGGAATTTAGTTCAGCAACAAAGTTTGTATTTAGTGCCCATTGTGGTGTCAGGTTTTATTGTGGGAATATTCTCTGGTGCACAACGTGAAATCCTGGTCAGGGTGACGGGAATGGAGAAAGAGACAGTGGAAAGATTTCAAATCTTCCTGTCCATTGCTGTTGATGAAACAATGAACTGGGAAAAGGGTAAGAGAAGGAAGGAAATTAAATTATTGATTTGAAAGGAGGAATGAAAAAGGTTCCCAGACAGATGGTGGATGCCTCATCCTTGGAAACATCCAAGGCTGGTTTGGATAAGGCTCTGAGAAACCTGGGGTAGTTGAAGCCGTCCCTACTTAAGGCAGTGAAGTAAGACTAGATAACTGTAACAGATCCAACCCAAACTGTTCTATGATTCTATGAAAGAGGCTGAAAGCAATTATTAAAGCATTCTGCAGTGCCCTGTGCTGCTTAAAAAAATGTTCCCTGGTGCTAGAACATCAGTATTAGAATTCCTGATCTATAACCAGGACAGGTTTGGATCCACTGACTCCAGAGGTTGGTATAATTAACATGTTTTGTGGGTTCAGGTAATATAAGGAGGAAAATTCAAGAATCCAAAATAATTAGGTATGACCCAGGGCCTCACTGGGCAAACAGGGGTAGCTCAAATGCTGTGACCCACACTGCTCAGGGGACATCAGGTCAGGGATCCTGCAGGACTTAAAAGAAACGGCTCTGTGACCAAACCTGGCTAAGCATGCAGACATTTAGGGGTTTACCCAAAGTGGGTCTGTAATCTTTCAGTATTTTATATACAGTAAGTTACAGGAGACTGTAAATTAGAGTTTATAATACCCTATCCATTCGTATACTGACAAAGTATCTACGGTAATCCGACCTGCTTCACAGACCATGAGAAAAATCCTCATGTAAAGTGAAAAAGATGAATCACAGCATTTTACAGAGAGGTAGAAGAATTTGCCTCAACTCAGATATTGGGTTAATTCCCACATCAGGTGAAAGAATGTTGCACTAGGCTTACTTGAATAAAGTTGGGGAGGTTTAATAAAAGCAGCCCCACAGGGCAAGGGATAAACTCTGCTCCATGTAACGTGTCACAGCCAATGACCATGACATCAGCAACATGGGTAGGAATCAAAAGGAAGGAAATGAGGGAAGAGATCCCTGAGACAAGACAAACAGTAAGGACAAAATATTGTAGGGAAAAAGTAGGGGCTTTTTCTGAGATGGTAAGGAAGGGAAATACAGCCTGGTACTCTGTGTCTGCAATAAAGAAAGCATTTTCTTTTCACTGGGAGTTATTCTCTCCTCTACTAACAAGAAAATAACTTAAATTTCATCATTACAACATGTTGGATAGGGGAGAAAATGAAAAAGGATGATGTGGCATCTGTTGGAGTTGACAATACCTGGCCTCCTGAGGGTTTGCCTATTCCGATGCAGATGATGGAAAATCACAGGTCCCACTGAGCAGCTGTGGGAAAGGCAGCACATTTCTGTTTCTTCCTGACTCCTTCTCCCTAGTTTGGAAGCTTCAATTACTAGTTTGCTAGTGATTGAAGGTTTCCTTCAGGTTGGTGGAGGAATTTTGTATGACAACTCTCTCTTTTTCCCCCCTTTCCCAGCAACAGCTGTTTTATAAAACGCCTTATCTGATTGTTCTAAAATTATTGTTAGGGGTTACTTTCTCTTTTCTTCCTTAAGTACAACTCATAGCTCTCCCAGAGGCAGATCCTTCTCTTACCTCTGTAGTGCCTTCTCAGTAACTCCTCTACCTCTTTTGTATTTCCATTCCCTTTCTGGATACTGAAATGACACACTTGTTCTTGCAGTTGGAAAGGGGAAAAGTGTATCTTGGTCATATTCTGTTGGGTATTGACCTGTGGACCAGCTCGGGTGACTGCAGACAGGAAAGAAAGTTTGGCTTTCTACCTTCATTCCTTTGCTGCATGGGGCCAGAAGGAAATAGAATTTTACATAAACAAATCCCAAAGAAAATCTTTGGAGTTTCTTGTTTGCAAGCATACCTGTGTGATCCAGGGCTGTTAGGTGGTTTCCAGATGAGGCAGTGAAGATAAATGTGGAGCTCACTGGTATCTGTGTTGTCTGTGAAAACATTTAGTTTCTGAAACTTTTTGATGGGCTCAGCTGGAAGTTGTTCCATAAATTGAAAGTGTGTATTTACCTTTTATATATACACCTCCTGTGATTTATTGAGTAACTGTTTCTTGTCATTGTTACCCTCCAACTTATTTGACTTTGGTTTCCTTTGAAGAATTAACCAGGATCTGATGAATCATAGAATCACAGAATGGTTTGGGTTGGAAGGTAAATTAAACCTCATCTTGTTCCAACCCCCTGCCATGGACAGGAACACCTTCCACTAGACCAGGCTGTTCCAAGCCCTGTCCAGCCTGGCCTTGGACACTTCAAGGGATGGGGCATCCACAGCTTCTCTGGGCAACCTGTGCCAGGGCCTCACCACCCTCACAGGAAAGAGTTTCTTCCTAATCTTTAATCTAAATCTACCCTTCTTCAATTTAAGACCTTCCCCCCTTGTCCTATTACTACATACCCTTGTAAAAAGTCCCACTCCAACCTCCTTGTAAGTCCCTTTTAGTTACTGGAAGGCTGCTATGAATGTACAGGAAATTTTCTATTGCTTACTGGGAGATCTATTTCCCTGCTGATTTGCTGAGATTCCTCTCTGTTGCTGCAGCAGAGGGAACATAACAAGGTCCTCTCTCTAGGTACCAGTAGTCCAGTTTCCTAAGGCAGTAGGGAACTCCTTCCTACAGTTAAAATCCCGTTGAAACTGTCAAGTGTTATTTCCCCCTCTTTAATTTTGTTCTCAAACAAAATCCTTCACTTCTTTGTATGCAGAGGCTGCTGTGGCCTGGATCTCATCTTGTCTTCTAGTAACATCTTCCAGATTTGTTTTAAACTGATTAGACACTGGTGAAGAATCAGCTTCTCTCCCCCGGACAGTACAAAGCCAAGTGTTGACAGAGCTGGCTCCTGGCCATGGGCTGCGTGATGACGCAGCATCGCATCTTCTGGCAGCCCCGATTTTGTTTGGGGCACTCTGAGATATTCACACACTCTGAAGAATTAAAATAAAATAAATTACAGAGCGACAGGAGGCTGCAATTAAACAACAAAACAAAAAAAAACCAAAACCTGTCAGCTTGACCTGAGAGTTGCTTTAATTAAAGGGCTTATTCCACACACTGGAGCAAGGAATGTGAAAGGTATTTCTGCCCTACTCATGCATGATGTTGGCTGCAGTTTCCCTCTGAATTTTGATTTTAAGGAAGAGAAAATTATCCATTTTATTGAACTACAGAGAGAAATTACAGGGAATGAGCTGAGTGACTCTAAAATGCTCTCTGTAGGAGTAGAAAAGGAGGGAAATGCTCCGACTTCCTTAACTAAATAGCCTCTAGTGCAGTTTAGACACAGGGACACTGTCCCATCTGAGCACAGGGGTGCATTGAAGTCACTAGGATCATATATATATTGCCACCATCTAGATTCTTTTTTGGATGGACATCATCTTCCCTTTAAGCATGAGGAGTAAATACAGAAGGTCACAGTAGCAAATACTATTTCTGAGATTCATTTGTCCCTAAAGGTTAATAAAGCTCATCAAGAAATACATTGAAATGAGGCAAAGTTAGCTCTAACATTTGAGTCTTCCCATCACAGTGTCCTAAGAGATGTCCTGTGGTTTGACACATAATTAATATGTTTATTTATCTTAGTTTGCTTTTTTTAACATCCATCACCCTATGAACCAAATATAAACATTTTATCCTGTTTCATAAAGAGCTCATGGTCCATTTTGTTGCAACAGTTACTTTCCCAGCTCCCACCAGTGACACGGAGTGGATGCTCGGAAAAAAACTCCCAAATCTCTGAAACTTTCTCACCGCTTTTGCTGGAAGCTGCATTATGTTTACAAACTTGTGGAAAATGTGCCTATTTTGCCTCCTTTGAGTGTCATGGGAACACAAGCTGGGGTCTGATCCAGTAGCATTGCTCAGTGCTGCCTGGTGCCTCTCGGGGGTCCCATAATCCACCCACAAGGTTGTTCCAGAGTGCAGCTTAGAGTTTACCAGTATCCAAGATCCCAAACACATTTGCAATCAACCTGGCTCAACTGTTAAAATCTGACAATTTCTCAGACAAACCTAGCTAATATTTTTGTTATTCATTCATGTTAAAGCATTTAAATGTCCTCATTACTCTAATTTATATCATTTTTAATCATGGGACGCTCAAGGAATATTTGTTGGAATTATTTGCTCTAGCAGATGCTGTTTGTAACTCACTTTTTATAGATTTGACTGATCAGGTAATTTCCATGGCGTTGGGTTTGGCTCCTTAATTGGATCCCATCCAAGCTTCCAAAGTGCTTCTACAGAGCTAATGGAGCACATTCCAGCATCCTGTGAAATGTCAGCTATATATCTGGTGTTAGATGTGTGCAGATAACCTGGGTAGAGCTGCCAGATGCTGCAATTTCTTGCTTGGGAGTACTAAACATGCTGAAGATACCAAGACAATTCTGCCAAAAAATAAGACGAGTGAGAAAGATAAAGTGGCCAAACATGCAGTTTAAAGCTCAAAATCTGGGGCTTACCTCTATTTCCTCATAGGAAAAGTAAATGCAACATTATTAATTTATACCAGAAAATGGTAAAGTGGTTGATGGGAGTAACAAACTTCCACTGTGAAAAGTATTAATTTTTTTTTTTTTTTTTTTGGAGGAAATATATAAATCCAATATTAAAAAAAAAAATCCAAATGTAACTCTTCTCTGAGTCCAATTAGCTGGGAAAAGCACGATGATAAAATAAGACGTAGCAGAAACATAATTTGAAAATGGTAAATAGTACTTTTTTTAAAAGTACTTTTATTATATAATATATATGCATTTTTATAATGCAATAACACTTTTTTTAAAAGGGGCCACTGTAACAAGTAGGTCTCAGAGGTGTTTGATTTGGGTTATGTGACCTTCTTGAAGGTTGGATTAGATAATCTCCAGAGGTCCCTTTCACCCCTAACTATTCTATGATCCTGTGGCTCTTCTTTGAGGATATTTGTGAATGTTATTCCTGAATGTTCAGAGAATTCTCTGCTTCTCATTATCTTTTTTTTTTTTTTTTTAATGAGGGCCAGAACCGTGTGCCTGATTTTCTGTGCTATATTCACACGGGAGGTATTCTGGAACTGGCCAAGGACACAGCATTTACAAGAAGGTCCTGACAGGCATCCAAAAGTCTTTGCTGAAGCTTCCATCTTAGATGACCCCACGGAATGTGAGAAGCTTTCTTTGAGGGGAATGGCATCTTCTGGCCAGAGTTATTTCCAGAAATTCTCCTGTGCTTAACCTGTCCCTGAAATGCCCAGCGCAAATGAATTTAAGGGGCAAGGTAGGAATGACATATTCATGTTTTCTCAAGGAAGATGCCAGGAGAGGCCTCAAGCTCTTGCTCTGACTTTTTTTCCTACTCACAGAACTACTTCTTTGGTAAATAGGGTTTCTGAGAAGATCAGCTGGATGTTTGAACCTCTTATCCTGGAAAAATTGAAAGAATTTGGGACATCTTCCTTGCTTGACTTAAAAATAGCTCCAATTAATGGCATTTGGAAAGCCTATCACTTTGAGTACAGTCTTCCACTTGTGAAAGGGGCAAAGTTTATAATTTTGGGTGGAAACCATGTGAAAGTTAGCTGGTTCATCAGGGTTTTGTTTTGACTTTTTTTGGATTCGTTCAAAATCAAAAGTCAAAGTGAAGCTCAGGGGATGTGAACCCGCTTGAATGAAAACCAAGAGAGCCATGTGCCAGATCTCCCATGAACCAAAAACCACTGGGTTCTCACAGCTCTCAGCCAGACAAAAATGCACAAATATAAATCAAATATCCTCTCTTGCTCCTCATAGCTTTCAGGCAAACAAGGCAGAATATTAAAAAGATCTGCTCAGTTTTGCAGCAGCAACTACCAAAATATCCTGTGATCATTCGATAGCTGGCAGTTAATATCCTGATCTATTCTCTTTAGTCAGTAATCCAATCCTTTCCAGCTAACACTCGATGCTGGCATGCACAGCAGAACCCCTCAACATCTTCCTCGGTTGTACAATTTCACAGGGAAGACTGTACAATTCACAGTCCTTTACATCCCTGCTTGAGGAGCCAAGGAGGGAGATGGATTTGCAATTATATGAAAACTGCAAGCAGCGTGATCACCACAAAGACAGGACGCTTAGCCAGCCTATGACAAGCTGGAGTACTGAGAAAATATTTAATGATATTTTTCCCTGTTGTTCACCTTGTTTGAGAACAAACCACGGCTCAGAAATGAGAGAGGAAAAAAAATAATAATAAAAATCAATGTTTTGCAGTACCATCGCTCACCGTGCACCGAATAGTTTCTAAAGCCATAAAAAAAAGTGCTGGTCATGGAAGAACAGCAAAGGTTTCGTTTGTAACTAAGACACACTTGTTTGTAATAACATGTGTGCTTTCAAATGCTGCCAAGTTGCTGAGGCTATCTCCCTTAAATACGATCTTGAAATATGTAAGTGTTAAAAAAAACAAGGTAATGTTCAAGAAATGTCAAAAAAGAAAAAGAGTTTGATCAGATGGTTAAAATCCAGTCAAACCAAAGACAACCTGTTTATGACCTTTCTTTGCTAAAAGCTAAAAATGTCTTTTTTTTTTTCCACAAGATTAATTGCCATCACTTTGGGAGTAGTGAGCTGGACATTATTATATGATGTCAATTAATGATTAAAAAAAAGGTGGTTTGCAAATGTAGCGCCACAGTCCCCGGTGCATTACATCACTTCTGAAAGATCTTAACACGTGATAAGCAAAGAACATTTTAACCTAAAAGTCTGAGTGTTACAACCTCGTTTTTGTTGTAACACCCTACGCACAACCTTTTGGCCTTGAAGTCACTTGCAATAACATTAAGAAGTCAAAAAGAAAAGGAAAAATAACCTCTTAGGAGGAGAAGACACTCTTCTGTTCTGCTGTCTAAGTGTTAATGCCATGGAATGAGTCACCACATATATTGGAAAACTTGGTGTAGATCTGTGTGTGTGTGTGCACAGTTCTCAGTGAAATCCATCATCCAAATCTCCTGCTCTGAGCCTCAAGGTTTCTGTGATCCAGGTATTATAAACTGCATAATGGGTTATCTCTGCCAGAGCACCTGGAAACGTCGTACACTGAACAAAGTGACTCTGCCCTTGCCCAGGCTCTGCTCTCCCAGATGGGGTGACAATGATCATTTATGGGCCTTACTGACTTCACTGCAACTCTTAGAAGGGGTTTTTCGTGTGTTCTACGGCTCCTCCTGGTACAACCTCCTTTTGCAGCAAGTTTGATTTCTTTGTCAGTGACATTCATAACCCGACCCATTTCCCTAAGAGCTCTTCTCCACTTTTAGCATCAAAACACTGTCAAGGCTCTTTTGGAAATGAATGATCCGCATTTAAAATACCTTTGTAATAATAAATACCACATGAACATATGTATCAAGCAAAGGATTTCAATTTTGATGACACTTGCTTCTCAAGAACAGACATTCTGGAAGAAAAAAACGTTGCCAGCCCCAAATTGATTGACATTTGTTTACTTAACTCTCTCTTCTTGAAAGTCTGCACACCTATTTCAACCTTGAACAGTTTCCAACTGTGGTATACTGGAACATTTTTTCATTTATTAAGTTCAGTGTTGCCAACCCAAACAAAGAGTAATCAGTGATGATCCAAGCAGACCAAGCTGTCTAGCACCATACAATGTATCTGCATGCTAATTTTCAAATTCCCTCACATTTCCAGGGAACTAATGGGATCATTTTCATTCTGTTACAGCAACTCAACAGTTACTGAATCACCATCTGTGTTTTCGTTAACCTGAATCAGATATAAATTCTGTTATTGCAAGGTAGAGCAGCTTGTTTAATGATTCTTAATCTTTTCTTTAATTAAATCATGCAGCCAACCTGAAAAATCTATCTTAATGCAAATTAGGAGCTTTTTTGGCATTCGCTTACAGTAATGCACTAATAAGGTTAATTTATGAAGGTTCTCTTCCAGTCTGTACAGATGATATTTGTTCGCTGCATATTTTTAGCATATTGTCCCTTTTTGTAATATTTTAAAAAGTAATAATAAAAAAATGCTTATTTTCACCCGCACAAAAGAGGGAGGCTGTGATCTGCTTATTGTTTATTAGAAAGCTAGAGCACAGAAAATGAAAATCAGCCTTTCCCTTCTGTGAGCATCAGGCTATGAGGATGCAAAGGCACAATTCGGGGGCCTATTGAATTAAAAGGCCTCTGACAAGCACTTTCCTGCCTTTGGCTGCTGGAGAAAGTCAGGCCCCTGCTCTGGTCATCATCTTTGCCATATCAGGGGAGATGGTTTCTCTAAAATCTCTTTTTTTATATATTTTTTTTGTAGGTGTGAATGACTAGTTTAAAGAGTAAATAATCCTTGTGAACTAAGCCTGAATACATTTCTCAATTGCACAATTGCTTCAGCTCTGGGCTCTGATGATCTCAGTCAAGAAAATCTCTTTGTGAGCATTCCTCCCAACTACAAAATGACTTGAAATCTGTTCAAGTTGCTGAGTAAAGAGTAAACTTTTTTTTAAAATGTCTTTTTTTTTTTTTGGTTATTTTTCAACACCCACTAGTAAATGGGGACAGAGACCGTGAATTTCGACACACGGTCTTTGCTATTTAATTAAAATCACAGAGGCTGCTGGAAAGTTTTCAGCAAAAAAATTTTTTGCATCGGGAGGCTGCAGATTCCTGAAATCAGGGATTCTTCTCATAGAAATTTGCCTGTTTGGGTTAGCCATGATTTATTTTATTTTATTTTTCAGTTCTAGCAAAGGGTTCCTCATCTTAGCTAGAAACTATTCCTGTTTGGAATTAGGATTTCCCAAGCTCAGCAGCAGCAAGGGCAGGCTGGTGGGAAGGGGAACACCTCCCTCAGTCCCTTTCTTCCCCCCACTCTGCCTTCCCTGCCTCTTTCTGTTTCCCTTCTATCTTTCCAGCTGGACTCATTCTATTAACTCTTTACATAGCCCAAGACTGGAGCTTTTGCTCAAGGATGAGGGAATTAGGGGAGCTGGGAATCTCTGAGAGTAATTAAAGCAAAAAACACCATGGAACAGCTTTGGGATGGATGATTGAGAGAAACCTTCCTAAAAGTTCCCTGTAGCAGGGACTGGAAACAGCATCTCACATTATCCATGCAATGATTCCTGGCTTGTCAAGAATTCTGCTGTGGCTGTTTCCCTCTGATTTTAGGAATTTTGCTTTGTCCATATTCATATCAGGTTTTGCACCCATAGAATTTGGGACATGGGACTTTTTCATCTTCTTTCCCCCCTCTTCGGTTTAGAAAACTCTTTTCCAGCCACCGGTAGTCCTTTCTGTGTAATATTAGCACAGCAAGAATGACAAGTAATTGTTTTCCTCCCCATTTAATTGTACCTATGTGTTCTTAAGTCTATTACATGCTTCGCTTCATGCTTCACCCACTTTTAAAATATGCAGATAAATGAGTTATCAGCGTAAGACTATTTAAATACAAACCTAGGGTCTTGTACAACATCTTCTTTAAAAGCTACACACGCAAAAATGTTTAAAAAGACAAATAAAAACCTCAAAAGAACAAAAACCTAAAAGAAAATTACTGATTGTAAATTTTGGCCTCTTTCCCGAGAAAAAATATAGGCAACCTTTTTTAGTCCTCTAATTCAGCAGCACTTAAAAAATACCTGTCACACTCCTTAGTTCCCTTAACAGTGAAAGAAAAATGAATATTTGACAGTTTCATTCTAAAAAGCAATATTGGGTCAGTCTTCGGTGCCTTTTTCTCATCTGTTTTCTCTTAATTTTATTGTTTTCTCTTTATTTTAATTGTTTTCCCTGTGCTTCACAGAATGTTGGCCAATCTCTAGGGCAGTATTTGACAGCAACTGCGTTTTCCTTAAATCAATTAAAATCACCTACTCAGATATTAGAGCAACATTGTGCTCAAATAACTGAGTTATTAAACTACCTCTTGATGGAAGTTCTCCGTAAGGAACCCCAAAAATCAGAAACTGAGCTACTGAATCATGGATAGCTTTGCCAAAAGGCCACGATGAGAAAAGTAAAGATGGAGACTGTACTATCCAATGGAGACTTGTCCACCACACAGGAGGAAAGGGAAAGAACATGATCCCATTTGACACAAAATCTTGCTGGGTTAATTACCACCTCACTAAGCAGAGAAATTAAGGCAGAGAGGGCATTCTCATGATGACAACCTTTACCCAGCAGCAAGCTTTGCATTCTCTCAAGCTGAAGACAATTTAGCCCTGACAAATCCAATCAGTGATACACAGGCATAACCTCCAGAGATAAGCTCAAATTTTTGAGGATACATAGGGCAAAAGATGGACTGCAGTAGGTCACTATTAAAATATTTACAGTGTGGTTTGGCCAGTGCTGAAATGGCACAGTTGGCCTGAAGTCACATCAAGGTCTCCTGATATTTTAACATTTCCCCAACAGCTTTGTGCTGTAAAGTGTTAAGTTCTCCTGAGCATTTTATATATTTAAGGCAGTAACTTTAAAATAAAGAATTGCAACCTTAGAGCAAAGCTGCTATTTTGAGAATTTTAAGCCATTATTGACTCCTGTCAGATCAGTTTCTAGACTTATTGACTCAAGAAGTAAATATAGACTGAGAGAAAGCGAGGTCAAGTCAATATTTATCTTGCAGATCAATACATTTTGATACTAACCAAAAATTAAGCTCAATACATGCATATATTATATGCAATAAGGTTAGGAGAGATCCATTCAGAAAATTTGTCAATTTGAAATTTCCCCAGGGAATCCAACCTTTCGGGTGCAATTTCCATTAGAAAGTCTGTCCCTTTAAGTGACAGTGGTCACAATCCCTTGTCACCCAACTGGGTGTTCACAGGGTAGCTGAATAACAGCAAAAGAAAAAGGGAAGAAAAACGAAGTGAGAAGGATGTGGTGATGGAAATTTGGTTATGATATTGGGAAGAGGCAGGTCGGTTATGGAGGCATATGGGGATGCAACAAGATGATCTTTAAAGTCCCTTCCAAGCCGAGTCTTTCTGTGATTCTATGATGATTCTAAACAAGAAGAAAAGATCTGGTAACACCTTCTAAATAGAAGGGTCAGGAGTTTCTGAGCTGCAGCGAGTGGGACACAGTGGTGGTGTAAGCCAGTGAATTTTCTGTAAGGACTGATTTGATGTTTTCTGGTGAAGGGAGAAGCCTTCCTAAAGTACACAAAGATTTAAAAAGCAGAAACCAAGAAATTTAATGTCTAATGCTCCTGCTTTAGAGTAAGACAAGAGGGCAACTTTGCCATCCACAGTCTGGAAAACCATGGCTAGAAATTGTATGTGAGGTGCTAACTTGGTCAAGCATCATTGTCCCATCCCTGGAGGTGTCCAAGGCCAGGTTGGATGGGGCTCTGAGCAACCAGGTCTAGTGAAAGGTGTCCCTGACCATGGCAAGGAGTGGAATGGGATGGTCTTCAAGGTCCCTTGTAACCCAAGTCTGTGATTTTCTGGCTCCAAGATCTCTGTAAGAGACACATCCAGCACTGCTGCTCCAGGGCAGTGACAGCAGCCCTTCTGTCCCCTTTTTCCCCCTTTTCCCTGTATCCACAGGGCTCCAGCTGTCCCATCCTGGGACAAGGAGCACAGCAGAGGAGTGAGCTCTGACCTGTGTGTTGATCTCCTCACCTGCCCAGGGCCAGCCACAGCCTGTCCCTGCTCCATCTTCCCTACAGGCTTCCTCTTTGGAGAACACTTTCCTGTACATCTTTCAAGCTATGAAACTACCCTTTGGGGAAGACACATGCTCTAGTGTAATGAATTTCAAACATGTGTCAGGATATGTGGGAAACATTTGCAAGAGACTGGTTTTTTTTTCCTTTTCTTTTTCCTTTCCTTTTCTTTCCTTTCTACTTTTATTTTAATTTTTTTTTTTAGATTTTATTTCCCACTCTTTTACCCCTACCTTTATCCCTTCTTTTATCTAGATTTTTCCCTTCTTTTTTTTTTTCACTCTCTTTTCCTCTCCTTTTTTTTTTTGTTCCTTCATTATTTCCCCCCTCTAAGCTTCTAATCACAGCCCTGGATGCATTTGCACCCCAGATAACGGCGCTGACCTTACATTTACATAGCACCTCTCACCCCAAAGGATCTCCAAATGCTTTGCAAATTTAGCACAAGCTGTTCTCCACACTTGGAAATCCCGTCACCTACTGCTGGAGCCCAGTCAGCTCCTGCTGAGAGGACCAGCACCTGCTTAGCAGCACTCACAACACTACCCAACAACTCAGGGAATGGAAGAAACCTTCTCCAAATAAAACTCCAGCAAGAGTTTGGACAGGCTGAGTGTAATTACCCAGCTTGGAATTTGGCCAGGGCACTGCAGGTACTGTGGATACTTTCCCTGGAAAAGCTGGGACTTCATGATGAGAAGGAAAAGGCTTTAAAATGAGTGAATGTTTCTTGCCTTTTCAAAAACCACTGTTCTTGTGGCTCACGTGGAAAAAATATGATGCAAAAATAAAGCCTGTGTGGCTGTGCAAAAACCTTCCTTAGAGGTAATTTCAAAGCGAGTGAAGATGATAAAATGATATATTAATTGGTAAAATATAATTTCATTTGAAATAAAGTGGGGAATCTCACAAAATTTAGCTCTGTAAATGCAGCAAAGTATATTCCTCATCCAGCATAAGAAGGTGCCATTTGTTTGATATCAGTTTGATGAATTATTAATTTTATCACCTCTAAGATGACAGCTAATATTAGAACATTGAATTATTAATTTTCAAACGTGGCAATAAAAAAAGCAGAACAAACAGAAAGTGAGACAGAGTTTAGGTGTGAGGTGACTTGCTTACATAATCTGCTTGAGAAAACAAACCCTCAGAGATTCAAATCTTGCCAAGCAACTGCTTTTACCTTCAAAACTCCGGTAGGATTTTTAGCTTTATTTTAAAAATGGCATTTCCTAACTACAGTAATGAACTATGTATATTGGATATCATAGACCTCCTATGTTTGCCAGCCAAAACAGGGTCTCTGTGTAATTTTTATGGCTGTAGATATAGTTTTTTGGGACACTCAGGCCAAGGAATAATAAAAAACCATATGTGTAACCCGGGTAGAATAGCCTTTTTTTTTTTTTCTTCAGGATGAGCAGGTTGCAAAATACAAGGGAATATTATTTGATTTATTCTTTCACTCCTCTTCTCTCCTGCTGGTTTTTTCACCACTGCTTGTCATGTGGCACAGGGTAAATAAGCACTTCAGGGCTTGTTTCCTTAAAACTGTTTCTGTGAGGTTTCAGCCTGAAAAGCCAGCACAGGATTTATCTGGCTCCACTACCGCCCTACAGGCTAATACTGATTTTCCTGTCAAATGTCTCCTTTGCAAATATTCTTCCTTCCCAACTCTCCAAATGAAGATGGGAGCTTTGAAGTCTTTCTTATTCCATGGCAAAATAGTCAACAAAACATTTCCAAATGTCATACCTTTTTTCTGGTTTTGTATTTGAGAAGCAGACACCAGTGTGGTGCTGCCCCTGAACATGAACAAGGGTCTAAAAATGAGCACAACTTGAGTCCATCAGAGATTCTTAGTATAGGTGGATTTTCAGGGCAGTATTCCCAGGCCAAAGAAGAGAAACAGCTGTCTGTCCCCAAGCCTCATTGGGAATTAATCCAGCTCAAAGCTGGATTAACTTCTATTTAAAAAAAAAAGGCCAAAAACTTGTATTCCACTGCCACATATGGCGATTATTTAGACTACAAATATTAGGCAGGACTAGCTGGTTGGGTACTAAAGAAAGACTGATTTAAATCACTTATTTTTATCCTGCTGACAAAATGGGGATAAAAAGCATCTGTCACCCATCTGAGCTGGGAGGGAGACCGTGTGACGGTGAGAAATGCAGGAGGGTGCAGGAATGTTGCTGGTGAGTTCTGATGGAACACAATGTGTGAGCTCCAAGGGCACAGCAGCCCAGCTGTGTCCAGGAGGGGACCACTCAGGGCCCTGTGCTGAGGCATGGGCACACCTGGAGGCTGGAAAAGGGATGAAAGATGAGCTGAGGTGGGAAAGTAAGGGATGCTGAACATGGAAGGGAGCTTGTTTTTCCTCTGATCTCTTTGCCAATGCCAGGTTGATTATTGTCATGCTTAGAGTGGGAGGGGAGGGCTCAGAGCTCAAATATAGGTAGTCTTTAAAATACAGCTTGCAAGGGAAGGCCAAAATGCATAAAATTGAACTCACTCTCATTCAGTGAACAGTTTATTGCTTACTATGTGCTCATCTGAGAATTATAGCAGAGACAAAAGAATTTTAAAAGTTCAGATGCTTTGCAGGGACAGTTATGACCTGCAGTACAGGTATGATGTGAGTTAAAGACAACATCTGCTCTAGATGTGTGAGCACTCACAGCAAACCCCAAACCATTGGCTGAAGCTTTTGCTGCAAATACAGACTCAGATCAAGAGGAGAAGAAAATTCTTCCTGATGGACTCCCAAGGAATGGGATGTGTTTGCCAATGTCTCTCTCGCAGGGAGGTGGTCAAGATAAAGCTCCTTTCTGTGGTTAATTTTTTCATGCACCTCTGCTTCATTCTCTGTTAACCGTGAAAAGAAAGCCACATAATTTTTTTCCTTGTTTTTTACTGGGGGGGGTTGTTTTGAGTTTTATTTGTTTGCTTTCCATTTCAATGGGGCATTTGAAGGTCACGCATCTGCCACAGGAGGAAGAGAAGTGATCCAAGGGTATGTTTCATCCATTCTTGGTTTTCATGCACAGCACAACCCTTTTTTTTTTTTTTCCCCATGCAAAATCAGTAGAGTTTCTAACAAGTACAAACCCCCAAAACACAGCTGGTCATATCAGACTGAGCTTCAAGATCTGCCTGACTGTGCTCAGCAGAAACCCCAGGAAGCTCCACTCTGGGTTTGTACACTCTGGTGGACATTACATTCCCCAAAATACCAATATCTGCCATAAAACCAACTGTTTTCCTAATGGATCCCCAAATTTTTTATAAGGTTCTCCTCTCCCTGACCTACCCTAATAGGAAGAGCCAAAAAGAATTAGAAGACAACCCACTCCTGCCACCTTTTAAAGGTGATTCTTAGCGTGTGAGTTTGAATTTCTCTGGTTTCACACATTGCTGGTTATGTTGCTTATTATAAAGAATTCAGTAAGACACACTTTCTCCCAGTGGTATTTTATTTTGACACATCTCAAATGAAAATACAGCTCATTATTTTATACAGAATTCAAATATGTTGTCACCTGGTTTTCATGCATTAAAATGTGATTTGTTTTTTGCTGTAGGTGTATGAAAAAGCAGATTGAGCCTGTAATAAGCTTATTTAGTAATTTTTTTTCTGTAGTTTTTGGTCATCCAAAAGTGGGGCAAATGTCAGGCTTTGTCTTCTTTTGAAATGTCTGTGTTCAGAACGCAAGTGCTCTCTTGTCTAGTCCTGTGTTCTTTATCTTCATGGCTTGGCTCTCAAGAGGCATATTTAAATTGTCATAAATGTAGTAAAACTTTTCAGGGAAAAACGCTCAGCCACCTTGTTTATTTAAGTTTTAAAAATATTATTTATCATGCCCCGTAAAATATCATGTATCAACCCTCTAGGGACAGGGCAGCTTTTTCAAATCAGTCATAAGCTGAAACTTTATACAAGATGCAAATTAGGAGCTTGATTAAATGAAAACTAGTGTTCAGTCTGTGTCTGGTGCAGTTTCTGTAGGCACAGCAGCAATTAATGTGGGGCCAGCTAAGCAAATCTGTTGTGAACACGTTTCACTTTATGCAATCCATACACATAAAGCACGAAATTTTGGCCCAGGTGGATGTGCCAGTCTGTTGAGATTACCTGATCCAGGAGATGCTTTAAATTATGGAAACCACAAGAGATCAATACTTCTCCAAATGTCTCTGGCACATTGAATAAATTAAAAAAAATATTTTTTTTCCCCAAGATTTCCACAACCTCCTTTCTCCATCTGAAAAAGGAGTCCATTTAAGCCTTTGATTAACCAGAACCAGCATTAGAGAGGTGGCCTCTGATCTCCATGTTTAAATTTTAGTCTTGGAACAGGCTGGATTTAAAGTCTGAATTTTGTTTCATTTGCAGTGGAACAGAAGAGCTGGCAAGCTTAGGCATTACCAGTGCTTTGTGGAAGCTGACATATGAATTTGTTCTACAAATGTGCCAGGGACACCCTGATCCAACAGTCAGATCACTTCCAGAAGACACAGAGTTACATCTCTGAGCTGACTTCCAATTCTTTCTTATTACTACCCATTAAGAGAAAAATTCTGCATAAAGCAAACCAGGTAATTAATTACAGCACTGAGTGGAATCCCCACAAAAAGCTCCTGTCTTCAAATATATAAATTTTTAAAAAAAATATTCTAATCCTTCAAATAAAGAAGGTCTCACTCCACTCATGGGCTATTGAGACGAGGTTGCAAGTGTGTTTTCGGGTTTTGTGCTTGACTAAGGTGGGGCAGAAGTAACTGAGATGAGTTTTGTTTGCAGGAAAGGAGTGTCTGTGGGAAGGATGGAAAGGGCAAAAGGAAGAACAAGGTTGAGTACATTAACTTAATCTGAGAAAGGGTAAGGCAGAATGTCTCATCAGCATTGTGGTGGGTAGACCCTACAGATTTATTGTAAGAAAGAACAATTTTATCCATTTTTGTCTTCTTTTTTTTTCATTTAAGTGATAATTCTCATGTATGATGACACATAGTTCTTTTCCTTCACTTCTATTAAAGACCAGTAACTTTAAGGTCTGGTGTCTTAACTATCTTTCTATTCCTGAATCTAACCTGCTGATAGCAGAACATGTTGTTGGAAAAGGAGGGCCCAAGGGAAAACACCATAAAAAGGAAATATCTCAATAAGGAAATGCTAGAAACTGTGATGTGATATCATTTATGCTTTATTTCTGAATGGTTCAGAGGAAGTTTGTCTGGATAAGGAAAAGAATATGAGAATGAATACTGCCAGAAAATATTGCATTAAAAAATTTCTCTTTCTCTAGGACGAACACAGCAGAGTAAAAGTGTTCCTACTTAAAAAAAAAAAAAAAAAAGAAAAAAAAGATTAATAACGTGTTGATTTTAAGTACTGTATGAGAAAGAAGGAAATATGAGCTGTAGAGAGATACAAAGAGGAATGGTGTGATTTGTTCAGGATGGGATGGTGCTTCACACAGCAACAGTTAGGGAGGAGAGGTGGAGGGGATCTGCTGTATCCTGAGCCTTTGGCATCAGCCATGGGGAAGTTTTCCCACAGGGCCACTCATTTACTGCCCTGTGAGAAACCAAATGAAAGTTGTCCTTCAGACAAAGCGATAACACCCTTGTCCGTCCTCATTCCTTTTCACTGGCTCCTTCCTTTTCCTGGTAACTCTTCTCCAGTTCCTTTAGTGCTTGAAAGTAATGGAAAAAGAAGAGACAACTCCCATTGCCCTGCTGGGTCCTGCTGCCTTCAGCAGCAAAAGGACTTTTAGGTCCAAATTACAAAGAAATAAAACATCAGTTTAGATGTTTCTTTTTTCAAACAAGCAATACATACAGTGCCAGGTAATGCCTAGCAGCAGGTACGGGCATTCTTGCACCTACCATGGACTTGTCCTCACAGGGAAATTGAAACCTCTGAGCAACCTGTTCCCAATTGCCAGTACTTAAGGGAAGAAAATCTATTATTTAGTTTTTGTAGAATCCCAGAATGGTTTGGGTGGGAAATGACATTAAAGCCCATCCCATTCCACCCCCTGTCATGGGCAGGGACACCTCCCACTAACCCAGGTTGCTCCAAGCCCCATCCAACCTGGCCTTGGACACTTCGGAGATGGGGCAGCCACATCTTCTCTGGGCAACCTGTGCTGGGGCCTCCCCATCCTCACAGGGAAGAATTGTTTCCTGATCTCTGATCTAATCCTGCCCTCTGTCAGTTTGAAGCTATTCCCTCCCGTCCTGTTGCTACAGGGTCTTGTCCAAAGTCCTTCAAGTAGGCATAGACAAAGAATAGCTGGAAGTTGTCCCACTGCTGAGAGTTGTAGGAGCTCAGAGGAGAAGGTAATCATCTCCTCATCCTCTCCTTACCAGCCTGTCTCTCCAAAGACAGCAAAAAGTAACAGAAATAACAGAAGAGATGAACAATTTTTCCTTTCATGTAAATTTGTTGTCTCTTTTTTAAAATTAATTTTTACTTTTACAGTTGCAAATGTTTTGAAAAATCCATCATCTTCCCAGGCTGATGAGAAGACCCCAGTGACCCAGCTGTGAGTTATGATTCCCATCTGGGTGGCTCTGACGGGAGAAAAGAAGCTTGGATGTGTCCCTGATCCCCCACCAGCACAGGCCAGGAACATCTGTCTGCTCCTTCCTTTCCTTCAGGCAGTCCCAAGGAGAAGGCAGGCAGGCAAGTAGGAATATGAAAGGCAAGGGATCAACTGACCATGTTATATTTGCCAACTTAAATAATTCTTCTTGGCTGTAGAAACCATCTTCCCATCCAAAGCTGTGCTTTTCTTTTCTTATTTTTTTATTTCCTTTTTATTTTTTTTCCCAAACAGGAACAATTTATTTTCACTTTTGGGCAGGTTTCTTGGCCAAGGGGGAGCTCTCCCCAGTGCCTCTCATGTGCCACTTCCCAGTGCTCCACAAGTGACCTTACAAACTACCCAAGGACCCAACTTTAGTGAATAGCAAAATCAAAATATGCAAATCGAGCTTGGATTATTACATATATAATCATGACAACATTTTTCCTGCACTATTGCCTGTGCCCAGCTTCCTGCCCTACTGCTCTGAGTGCCTCAGTGCTGTCTATAGCTGTTGAGCTGAAGCACCCGAGGATGGCTCTGAAGCAGGAAGAGAGTTCAATCTGCAGGATGGTTCTCCAGACACTTTCTTTCTCACTCTCCACAAGACAGTTGCTGTTCCTCCGGATTTCCCTGTTATTATTTGGATGTCTCTACTTCAGAGCGAAGGGTGGATGAATGGCTCGTTCAACCTCTTCAGTCCACTCTAGTTCTATTTTAGTTTGAGCAGCCTGTGCTTCTTTGAGAGACGGGAGCAGTTCATGCCAATAACTCAATCTTTCTGCAAAGTTCAGCATCTCAGGCTGAAAAAAAAAAAAAACCAAAAAAACCAAACCACCTTAAAAAGTAAAACTACACAATGTAGTGCAAGGACTTGACTCCTGCAGTCAGGTTGTACATCCTGAGTTATAGAGTCATAGAAACCTAGAATGTTTTGGGTTGGAAGACCCAAAAGAGCATCTAGACCCTCTGCTATGGACAAAGACAACTTCCACTAGACCAGGTTGCTCCAAGCCCCAGCCTTGTCCCAGCCTGGCCTTGCCTGGCCTCCTTCCTTCGAAGTAGAGGCGATAAAATTCATTTGGGCATTTTACTGAATTAAAGGATGCATAATGAGTTGAGAAATTCTACCCACCTTAGCAGTTAAACAGATGTTTGACATTTGAAGCCCCAACTCTCTGTAAAGCCAGTGAGGAAAAGTATGGGATGCTGATGACAGATGTGGAAAAACACTTATCTGAAAACATTTCTTTTTATTCTGATATAATCCTCATTC
Source organism: Sakesphorus luctuosus (assembly GCA_013396695.1). NCBI lineage: Eukaryota > Metazoa > Chordata > Aves > Passeriformes > Thamnophilidae > Sakesphorus > Sakesphorus luctuosus. The sequence continues at coordinate 506,447 of VWZD01000891.1, read as the reverse complement.
TTATTTCTGTATTTTTAATGATCTACGCAGTATTTTAAGGTATATATAATTAGAAAAACCTGAACTGAGTCATTAAAAAAATATTTCCCTTAACAATTTTCCATTTGCAATCTGTAAGGGAAAAACCTAAATTTGTGCAAAGAATTAATTTTTGCACAGTGTTTTACATATTTTGGTGCCTTTTTTTTTTAATCCAGCTTCAAGGAATGATCCATTTGCACTGCAAGTCTCTTGTATTAGTCCATCCAAGAGCACTCCCTGTGCTATTCCAGTGTGGTGGCAAGTGGAAGTGCTCCGTGGGCTGTGGAGCAAGTGGAGAGGAAGTGTCATCCACAATAACTGAACAATGAACAGAGCACCTCGCCACAAAGCCAATTATCCTTTCAAAGCAGCCATCATATGTGCTCAGGACCAGATGTTGGCATTGTGATATTGTGATTCTAATCTAAAGGGAAGGTTGGATTTTGACTTATTTTTAATGTTGGCTTTCCGAGGATTAAGTTGGATATTTTCAATATAGTTGAAAGAAGAAAGCTGTAACCCCCAAACCCAAATGTTCTTGTTGGTTTCAAACTCAATTATTTCTCTCTGGACAAGGCATGAAATGGAAAAGCCCACTGAGAATCTCAGAATATTTGGTTTCAGATAAAGTGCCACATCAGCTGATCTTTCAAAAAACATACATGCATTCAAAAATGTATATCCACCACTTTGGATGGGACTTGGAACAACCTGGTCAAGTGGAAGGTCTCCCTGCCCATTATGGGGGATTTGGAACTAGATCAGCTTTAAGTTTCCTTCCAACCCAAACCATTCTAGGATTCCATGCCCTTTTCAGCTGTTCCAGCAATGAAGCCTGTATCTACTTTTTCTTGATAAAGGTGGAATAATAATTAAATATTAATGTTTGAGAAGTAAAATTCAGGTGGCTGTTGTTTAGAAAATGCAGCATGGATTCATTTTTATCTTCTTTATCCCACATTTAAATCTGGTTCTGGTCTCTAATGACCAAAACTCCTGCTGACGCCTCTCTGATGCCCGCAGACAGAACAGCAACTCCCAGTTTTGCCCCATCCGGTACCTGTCCCTATTCCCAGAGCCCAGATAAATCCTTCCCCTTTGTGTTTTCCTCTTAACAGTTCTAGTGCAGAGACCAAGAGCTGACAACCTCTTTCTTTACCCTCAAGCCTTCTGTTGTGGTAGGTCAGAAGGGTAATGATTGAGGAAACTTCTGCTGTTCAGTTGTTTAGTTATATTGGAAATGTGATTGCCAAGCTGACATTCTGGGATCCATAATTCCCAGTGCAAAGATGGGCACAAAGGGAAGATAGAAACAACTTTTAAAAATTATTATTATCAAAGAATCATCGAGTGGTTTGGCTTGGAAGGGACCTTAAAGCCCATTTCATTCCACCCCCTGCCATGGGCAGGGACGCCTTCCACTAGAACAGGTTGCTCCAAGCCCCATCCAACCTGGCCTTGGACACTTGCAGGTGTTCACTTAAACCAATGTTTTATAACTGTATCAGCCACTGTGCTCGTTCAGCACAGTTTCTTATTTATCCACTTGGACATACTAAATTACTTTTATCATAATGCTTGAGAAATAATTGTCTTACCTCTCTTAGGACATGCTGGAGGGTTTATTCTCCCCTTGCTATCTAAATAGTTATAAATCCTCATACATTGAGAGCAGAATAGTCTTTACATACCTAGAAATTTCTTATGATTTCTAAGCTATTATCCCCAAATCCTAATTAACCATTATTAAAAATAATGTGGCCTTTTTAGAGCATGAGATACAGCAACACGATAGGATACGATGTGAAAATCCCAAATATCACAAAATGTAATGTTACCGCTTTACCTTCCCTTTTATTAGAGATCTCTAACATAATACTGCATTTTCATTCAAAGTGGCAGGATTCAATATTATATAGTTTGCAAACTGCCAAAACAGTCATTGGATTTAGTTTTCTAATAATCAAACAACTGTATAACATGCCTGTACATGTCAGAAACTGGAGAAAGCAAATTTATACACAACAGCATGTATTTTGTGGGTAGCGATAACCCACCCAAATCTAATTTAATCAAATATTTAAAGAGGTAATAATTAATTTTTAAAGAATTGAAGTGAACCGTAACTAGGAAGAAATGTTATTGTTTATTTTTAATGCCAGAACAGTATTCCTGATGCATTTTTAATATTTCATTAAGGCAGTAACTTTCATACTATATTTTTTCAAGTTTTTATATCTCATTGAGACTTTTTTCCTGAACAAAGGTAAAATATTGTAGGCAAACTCATGGCTTGAACTGATAAATTCTTTGAGGACCTTGTGTCATAACTAATTAAACACAACCAGAAATATTTTTAAACAAGCTAAGACACAACACCTGGTTGGGAGCCAGGCGAGTGCTACTTTTTTCAGCTTGTGACTGTGTCCTTCCCATCACACATCACTTTCTATCCTCTCTTTTGAGCTATTATTCATAATCCTTACCTTTTAGGGGAGGTATTTGCAAGCAAGGTTTTAAAGCCCACCACTCCCTGTGCCTTTCAAACCTATGAACTGCTCTGCTTTGGTCTTTTGTTTTTTTGATGAAGTGTCTCTCACATTTTAAGCCTTTTATACTCAGAACTGGGGAAGGCTGTTTATTGCACTCTGGCTCCAGCCCTAGTTAAAGGTGTGAACTACCAAAGTGGAAGGGGGCACATGCACATTAACGCTGCTGTGGAAAACATGGCTTGACAGATGGATGCATGTTAAATGGATGTTTGAAGAAAGGTGTTTGCAATAAAAATCTTGAGTAGGGCATCAGACGGAGACCACACACAATTTTCCAGCTTTATGTCTGTAATATATAAGGGTCAAGCTTGTTATAGTCCCCATGCTTTTTTACTCAACAGCTTTGACAGGAATGTGAAGTATCAGGATTCAAATGTCACATAAATTGGTATATTTTAATTCATACATACGTATGAATTAAAATTCATTCGTATTTGATATGCTATCAGCAGATGATTTAGATCCACTGATACAGTGGAGGCAGAAGACGGCCCTGAGAGGCAAGGCTAGAGAAGCACAGGCAGTGGCTCCCTAGGGTCAAGCCCCTTCAAGGCCTAGGGTGGCTCCTCACGCCCTCGCGCCGGCGATGATCCCTGAAGGAAAAGGTCCACACAGTGCAAGGGTCAACACAGAGAAGCAAATTTATTGGGGGTGCACCAGCTTATAAAGGGTAGCATGGGACTTTCCAGAACTTGGGCGGGGAGATGGGAGGAGCGAAACATTTCATTGGGTGGAATAACAATTAGGAGGAGGGAGGAAGGAGGAGCAGAGGGAGAACCAATGGGGGAACGCTACCAAATATGGAAACTGGTGCAATGCAGTAAACCGGGGACCAATCAGGGACAAGTTGGCGGGAAAATGCCCTAAGGGTTTGTGGGAAGAAGAAACTTGGACAGAGAATGACTAAGGGAAAATGAATAGGGTAGACATATTGGGTGTATAACAATTAAACTGGGGAAACATCAATATAGCTTCTAAACCCGTCGCAGTCCTTATTCAGGTGCTGCAGAGTCTCTTCATTAAGTACCGTTGGTTCCCAAACTTCCACATCCTCGTGAATCCACCTTTTATAATAACGCTGCCATTTAATGAAGTCCTCATCAGCTTGCTGTCCTCCGACAATATGCCATAGAAATTTCTCCAAGGAAGAGCAGTGGAGATGGGAAAGGGTCTGGCACACAGGAAGTGGCTGAGGGAGCTGGGGGGGCTCAGCCTGGAGAAAAGGAGGCTCAGGAGGAACCTTCTTACTCTCTTCAAGTCTCTGACAGGAGGGTGGAGCCAGGTGGAGATCAGGCTCTTCTGAGTATCAAGCAACAGGACAAGAGGAAATGAACTCAAGTTGCATCAGTGGAGGTTTGGATTGGATATTGGGAAAATAATTCACAGTAAAGGTTGTCAAGCATTGGAACAGACTGTCCAGGGCAGTGGTGGAATCACCATCCCTGGAGGGATTTAAAACAAGAGGAGATGTGACAATGGGGGACAAGTTCTAGTGGTGGGTTTGTTGGACTTCGTGATCTTAAGGGTCTTTTCAACCTAACTGATTCAATGAAATATTATTATTTTTCCATTTATTTGAGAGACAGCTATTGCCAAGGGTCTGTTCAGGAGCATGAGGATATGGGAACCTGTGGTATAAAGTGTCAGTTCATTCAGTTAATGGGTAACAAAGTGGTCCAAGAACAAGCTGAATTTCTCCAGTTTCAGTTACCAGATCTTGATCTGTGGAGAATAAAGAAGATGCTCTTTGTCTCACCCAGTTACAGAACTGGAAATGTGATGTCCAGGTCCTCTCTTGCTTGTGAAAATATGTCTCAGAACAACTCTAAGAGCTGAATGTTTAAATCCTGGTTGAGAGTATATATCCAGAATTAGTTACAGTGATGTTCAATGAAAAGAGTCATCTGAAATTCCCTCGACACTTCTGGTTAGAAACTTGGTTATAATATCCCTAAAAAACTTTTTTTTTCTCCCCTCTTTCCCCTTTCTCCCCCGGCCCCCCCTTCCCCAATATATTTTTTGTAAACCCTTGATACCTGAAGATTTTTATTTCCTATCATTTAATCTCTCCTAGCCAAGTGTGCAAGGAACTTGACTGGGAGTATGGTAGGAAATAAGAACTTTAGGCAAGAAGATCTCTCCCTATCTCATACTAAGTTGATGGATCTTTTAGCTGTTCCTTGGAAAGAAAAATAAAAGACTTTCCAAGCAGAGCAGCCTATGGTCTATATGGTTTCTCTTGTCCCTAAATATTTTTGGGTAAATGATCTCTTCCCTACACAAGGATATTTTGCAATCTCTACCTCAGCCAATTTTTTTTTTTAATATATAGATATATTTTTATTCTTTTTTAACAAAGTTCATAACTCCTATTTCTATTTGCTTCTTTACGTTTTCAGATATCTAATCCAGGAATACTTCTACCTGAGATTACCAAATAAAAACCCCCACATGAATACCAACTATGCACAGTTTACAACTTGTGGATTTGAATTGGTTTATAAAAATTTGCAAATATGAAAGGATATGTGAGAAGACTGCAGGCAGAGAACACACCCCAATTGTCAGGTAATTTCTGGTTCTTTTGCTATGACAATAGATTGTTTGTAGAGTCTTACAACATCCTGGTTTGGCGGAAAAGAGGGCAAACTCTTCCTTCAAAACATTTGACTTGGAAAGGAGCGTTTGAAGCCACAAAACTGGAATATGAACATTCACACCCTCTGTACCAATGGTTCAAAACTCCTGTGTTCTCCCTCAGGCCCAGCTCCAGCAAGCACTTACACACATGCTTAACTTTATGCACACGAGTAATCCCATTGATTTAATGGGATTATTCCCATATGTGCAGTTACACACACATAAGTGTTTGCAGGATTGGGGACTATTTCTCTCGCTGTGATTTGAAACCTATGGAAGAAAATACTGTATGCAAGAGAGGTATTGCTTAATGACCAAACATTAAACCTGAATTTTTCTGCTGAAATCAGTGGGGCTCTGTCAGTTTGTACTGACTGAGAAATGGTCCTTTTCTCTCTATAGTTTGCAGAACACATTTGTGGCTATGACAGTGCAGAAAAGGGAATGAAAAGATAATTAATAGCAAAAATATCAAGAGAAAAAATTTCTATGCCTACAGGTTGCTGTATTCCAAATCTGGATTTATAACTTGAATTTCATTTAGAAAATGTTCAGCTATGTACAAGGTACCCTTTAAATGTTTAAATATTGAAATCTATATGTACAGAGATGTATAGGAGAAAAGGGTTTCCAAGCAAAACTATATATAAATGTGGATGCTCACATGCTTGGAAACTCGCATGTACAGGATGAGCACTATAAAAAAAACCAAAAAACAACAAAACACCCTCCAACCAACTTTGTTAAAAATAACTGAACTTACCATTGCCCCTGACTTGGAGAGTTTACTTTTAATTTGAAATTCTGCAGCCAAGATATTTTTTAAAAATTTAAGGCAAGTAACCATCTGCCATAAATGATAGAAATGGAGTATAAATAAAATAGTACTTGTAGTATTCCAGTGGAAATCACATGCCAAACACATCCACGGTCTCAGCAGCAGGAACACTTTCAGATGTCAGGAACAAAAGCTGAAAAAGGAGTTGGTTTGGCCAGGATATGGTTTGCAGTGCATGGTGTATCTTGTTGGCTGTCCTGAAAAACAACATTATTAAGCAATTTGGTCTGGAATATCATTATGCCCCATGAAGAATTTAAGGAAGATCTTGACTTGAGCGTGTTGCGAGAGGAGTCCTGCTGTGCCACTTGGTATGAAACTCTAATCAGTCTTATGCCACTGGCATATTTGAGCACCTAGTGGGATATGCTGGGCATCAATGTTCAAGGTTTTATATAAGGTAACAGCTGCTTTGGTCAGGCAGTTAATTAAATGTGTTAATTTTCCATACAACCAGCAGTAGTGACAACAGATCAGAGTGGGATTTTATGACATTTCAAGGTTCCCTTATGTGATCACAGCGATGGATCGCACCCACATCATCCTTCACATCCCCCCACTGAATGATGCTGCCTTTCCCCTTTGGAAACAGCTTCAGTCTTTGACTCCATGAATATTAGAGCAATGCTAATGCTTTGGTACCACTTATTGCATGTTGCCAATTGTCCCAACTCCAGTCTTGGAAAGCTGTTTGGGCCTTTTCCCACACTGATATTGGTTTAGTCAGAGTCACAGCAATTCATTTACAGGGCAATAGCACTTTTTATGTTCTCCTTCCTATCTTACATTCCTTATTAGAAATGTTTAATGAGAACATATAGAGGCTGGAAATAAAGCAGTGTGATATTTTGGAATAGATAGTGTGTTCTTCAGATGTAGAATTACAGAAAATAATCTCCTTGTTCTTGATAGCTTGGCTTGTACAACATTGCAGGATGACAAATTCAACCTTTTCTGTATGTTATTACTTTCGTAACATGTTAATATCTCAAATGCATCCAGAAAGAGAAGGTAAATGGGGACAATTCGTGAAAAGGACTTGAAGAACATATTTAGAAGTAATGGTCTGGTAAATATGCAGGCTGAATAATATAAATGAACTGAACAAGTTTCCTCCCCACCAAATGGATAATACAGTGTGAAGAAAAGTGGAAGAAATGTAAAATGCCAAGTTAGGCATGTAAGGCCTGACCAAATATGAGTCACACTCCCACGCTTTTGGCTCCCAATTTGAAATGTTTGTTTTTAGTTGATTGGGTAGCCACTAAAAGTATATGGTAAGCTTTGTTTGAATTTGATCTGTCACATTTTTTTTGATGGGTGACAATGATTTTATGACATATGTCACATTGTGTCACATCACTCAGAACACATCAAGTCACGCTCCATCCCATCATTTCTGAAGGCAATAACGCCACTCAACGTGACGTGACACGACGAGCTATAACGCAACCCAACAGCTGAAAAAACAGAGGCAAAGTTTTGTAGGTGTGCCATGGATTCCAGAAATTACACTGTAATGAATATTAGGATGATCCCAGGAGTGAGGTTTTCAAAATGGGTCAGTTGATTGACTTTATATCTTCATGAAGGTGGGCTCTGAGTTACTTGATGTAGGGGGGCAGTGAGTAGTCACTATAATCATGATATGAGTCTGCCATTAGGCTTGGTGATAAAAGTGAGTTCTCCAAAAACTTGCTGGAGAGATGAGTCTTATGCCTGAAATGTGACAAGACTGAAACTGTCTCTGACCTGAAAGGCTGTGTGGCTGCAAGTGTTTTAGAGCATTTAAAATTTCTGAAACCTCAGGGGATGTCCTAAGCATAAACATTACTAGAAGCCAGGACTCAGCTGGATGCAGTTTTCTAACATATTTTAAATACAAATTACTACAATCTTTATGAGCTCTGCTTTTTTCCCCTAACAATTATCTCCTCTCCTGTGTTTTGACTATCAGGAGTAGAGTGCTTGTGTTGTATATGATGCCTTAGCTGCTCTTACTGACTGCAGTGAACTGCCCACGTGCACGCACAAAGGACCTTCAGCTACATCAACAGTGGGATGTTTCCATTTAAACACAGCACTGAAGCACAAAATGTGAGGTTCCCTCATCAGCTGAAGCTTTCACCAGAAGATCCCAAATTCCTTAGCTGACAGGATTGCACCAGAGATGTTTTCCAGGTAGGTGAAATTTCTTTAGTCATGTGCATAACCAAGTATCATGTGCTTGCTAATGTTATCCACTTCCATAGCTACACTTGGCTCATCACTCTCATTATCATTAGGTTTCTTATACCATTTGGACAGTGGAGCCTCTGAACACAGTTTATCTGAGAGCTCTGCATATTGCAAAATCAGAGATGGAAGCCCCATCCCTGGAAGTGTTCAAGGTCAGGGCTTGGAGGTAACTGGTCTGGTGGAAGGTGTCCCTGCCCATGGCAAGGGTTGGAACTTTAAGGTCCTTTCCAATCCAAACCATTCTGTGATTCTCTGACTCGCAGTACTGAAATCCTTCCTTACCTGTTTGACTGATATCACTGACCTGAACTCAATTCTTCCATTTCCTAAGATAATTCCTGAGAATGTATTCTATGGCTCATTTCTCCTTTCTTGAAGCTGAGCCTTTTTTAATCCTTTAAAACATTTGCTGGGAATTATATCCCAGCGAGTTTGATAGAGCTTCAGTAGGAGAAGTTGTGCCAGGATACCCCCAGACACATGCTAGGGGAATTCAGTCTCTCCTGCCTGTGGGAAGGGCATAAGGAGGCCCATGGACTTCAGCCAGAAGCTTTTAGATGTCTTTCAAACCACTAGACGTTGTAAATGAGGCCACCAAGATGACAATTATACATCTTGCATTACAGTGAGTCCTGATATGATATCCAAACAACTGCTTGTGGCTCTGAGGCCAAACAAAGATGGACTTGGTTTTCTGACTTTATGCACCACCCTCTTTTCATAATTTCCTGTTAACAAGATTCCTGTATATCTTTTACTACTTCTCAGGTCTAAATTTCCCTTTTAATTATTTTGGAAGAAATCCCTGTTGTTTGGAATTTCCATTATGGACTAGGGCAGATGAGAACTGAGCTATGTAACACCCACTCCCTTTTCTTGGTGACATTTTCCCATCAGAAAAAAAATGAAACAAACAAACAAAAGAACCCCAAAACTAAACAATCCCCCCCCCCAACAAACTCTGAAGTTCTCTGCCTTTCTTTTCAAAATGTTAAGTAATTTACCAACTGAATACCTTGAGATTCTTCCACCTTTCCTGCAAACACCGATGAGAAACTCATGTAAATTCTCACTTTATTACCACACCTGTTAGAAATCACTGCTGCAGCTTAGGTGTGAAAAAATGTGCCTGTATTATACCTATCAAGAAATACAGCCCAGCCTCGGTGTAAGCGCATCCCCACTGCTATAAAACAGACACAACTACTTTGGTGACATTCACTGTTACTGTACGTTGACAAGTTCCCATTTAATTTACTACATATGGTTCCACGTCTCCATAGCTACTCTCGTGAATTCATTATTCATTAAATAAGTGATGAATTTACTTAAATATTGCGGCCACATGGCCGACACAAATGCATTCTAATATTATTAACACGTTGCCAACTTGCAACTCTTCGAAGTCTGAGTAAATGTTTTGACAAGAAGAGGCAGCAAGAACAAATAAGTAGTAGCAGCCTAGATGAAGTTCAGCCATAGTTCTAACAGCTTTAAAGTCTTAACAGTGTTTTCACTGGGGCAGTACCAGATAAATTGCTCTTATGTGTGCATACAAGAGACTAAAATTCCTTTGAAAGTTTATAATTTCTCATGGGAAAACACAACATAAAAGTTACTTTTACTCATAGAAAAACAACACCATATTTTCCTGTCAACCTTTGCTGTTGGGAATTTCAAACTTTTTGCATTTTTTCCCTGTGATTCTTTGTTGGCCCAAGGGACAGGCGTTTACAACATAATTTACTTTCGGCGTGTCTCTGTAAATCATTGTAATACTTTCTATGGCTAGCAGAGAGAAAAGAAAAAAAATAGCAGCACTCCCCAGTTGGACTGACAAACCACTTTTCCGAGACTTCAACGGCAAAGCAAAACACCCCATTTCAGGAGGGCAGCTCTGGAATGGAGAAATGCACAAAAGATATGTGTTTTATGAGAGCTTTATGTGAATTTTTGTATTTAGAGGGTGTAATATTTATTGGAAAATATTTATTGAACTATATTTACTTGCAGTAAAATATACAGAATGTGTGGAGCATAAAATGTCTCTTAATGGCAGAACTCTGGGTGCTAAAAGAAAACCCCTGATATTATTTTTTTCCTTACCATTCTTAAGTCCTGTTGTTGTCACTGTTGTTGTACAGGCTTAACAGTGTTGTCTCAGGTTAGGTGTTTTAAAACAGCCTGCCATTAAAAAAAAAAAAAAAAAGCTGGAAACCTGTAGAGCCTTTCAACCTCACTTTTTGAGACTGCTGCTAATATCAAGGCTCATTCAGTTTTACATTAGAACTTGATGACTTGCACATTGGTTGAACCTTCACCTTTTACAACCTTAATGGGGATTTATTAGCTATTTCACAGTGTGTAAATTTGAATCTAGGTCAGATGAAGAAGAAAAATAGGGCAAATCTGGGCCTTAAGTATAACCTGCATATAATATATCAGGATAAAAAAACCGGTGCAAAATTAAACAGATGATTAAAAGTGTCTAGAGCAGTCAGAATTTGAAAAAAGAGCTTGATAAATTAGGGGTGTATGCTGGGAGTTTTTTCTGAGTTCAAACTCAGGTGACTGGTGAAAGTCTGGTTTCCACACGAATTCAGCAGATTAAGGAGTTAAAATAGCTTGTTAACCTGTTTCTGCTAACTGCTGCAAGAGGAAATGTAACCCAGGTGTGTTTGATATTCACAAGATTAAAGCTTTTGTCTACCATCAAATGTTCACCACATTAAAGTGCTTTTAATGAGGTATGGGAAGATAATGAATGTAAGCCTCTAATTCACTGCAGAAGAGACAGCCTGCCCCTGCTTTGACCCTGCTGCAGCCAGGTATCTAAACCAATAGATTAGTCACACTTAGACCAAAAGATGTGTGTGTAATGGAATGGCCACTACCTGCTGCCATCCTCATCTGCTAAGAATGGATCTGGCTCAGGTACCTCTGCTTTGCTGACAGCAGATATTCCCCATGTGCTGGTCCCCATCCCTTACCAACTCTTTCTGGAGGGAAAAGAACACAGCTGGTGTGAGAAGGAAGGATGTTCATAGTTTGTGTGCATGAGGTACAAATTAATATTATTAATGTTATTAATCTTATCCTGGTACTTAGTGATGTTCAGAGAGTCAATAGGTGGAGTGAATACAGGTTGGAAAGGTCTTTGTGGTTCATCTATCTCTATACCTACTGTTTGATGGCTCCACTCCCCTGCTAAGCCAAGGGACGCTGCCTGTTTGCTTATCCTTAATAGAATAAGCCCCAAATAAAAATAAAATAAAGATCCTGAAAGGTTCTCCAAACCAGATTTATTTTGGCATGCACATGCAGGAAACTATGTACTGTAGCAAGTTTTAAATACTGTATTTGGACACTAATTCTCAACTGCCGTCATCAGTTTGCTGACAGCCATCTGCTTGGACCCTGCTCCTTCCTCCCGTTCAGCACCGTTAAAGTAAAATATTGACAGAAACAACTTCTGCAGCAAAAGTGGAAAAGTTAATCACATAACTGAAGTCACACAGGATTTTTCTCTAATGTTCTGGAGCTCTTCTACAATTCTGTTTTACTCATGCCTTAATTTAGAAGTGTCCCACCCAGCTTAAAAATAGGAGGTTGTGTAGCCAGCTATCTTTAGATGGCACAGGTTACTGAGGAGAGATCTATAGCTGTAAGTGCCTACTCTATAGTTCATGTGACTTCATAGCAGTGACTGATGTACGTGCTCCTGGAGAAGCTGACACATGGGGCGGTGTGTTGTCACTCAGAACTGGGAAAAGAACTCAGCACAGGCAGGTTGTGGCTGCCAAAATCTGCAGCAACACGAGCAGCAGATTGATAGAATTCAAATTTACCTGCAGAAGCACTTTGAGCAGTGATGTAGAGAGCCCATGCAATCTCTTGCATCACACTCATTGCATACTGCTGGCTCAGAGCTCTTGGAGGTGCCTGGACACTTCCAGGATGCCCCTCAGCCTGCTTGGATCAAGACTTTTTTGTTGAGTGCGTGGCTTGTGACGTTCCCCACCTTAATGAGTCTGAGATGCTCCAGTTCAGCACAGAGCAAGCTCTACTTTCAGCTCTTTGTGCAAAATGCCATTAAAGCTCTTGCACAGGTCGCAGGGCAATGCACAATAAAAGACTTTGCCACTAATTATTTCAAAAAGAAGAGTGAGCATGAGCTCATGCACACACACAAACACAGATATACATTCACATAAATAATTTATTTATCATACCTATTTATAATACATGAATCTTTTATGTTTTATGGTGATACCATTGCAGTTTGCAGATTTACATCTCTTATTAAATTCCCCACACAACAAAGCACAATACCATGGAAATATATAGCCCTACAAACTGATTCAAGACTTCTAATCCAAGTGGTCTTACTGTCTGCAATATTCCTTTCGAAATTGTGCCATTACATCCCACAAATCGACTTGCAATGAAAGGTAATTTCTTTTTATTCTCTTACAGCTTTGTGGGAGAAAGGAAGAATCTATCCCATAAAGAAGAACACAACAGTTTCCAAGCTTAACTCTCTAACACATGCAACCATTTCTGTGTTTTTGCAGATACAGACCCATCAGCCTTGTGAGATGATGAGTATGTTTACCAGGTTGAAGAGATCAGCAGTAGATTCAGTGGAGAAAGTAAAGCCCTTGGGCAGATGAAAAAAATCCTAAAAAATCTAGTTTCCAAGCAGAAAATTTAACTAGTGATGCAGAGACCATGGCAGAAACTAAAAACTGTGTGTGTGCAAAGACAATACTTCAATGTCAAACCCAACACAGGAAAATAGGAAAATTACATATCTTTGAGAGATGCTTTCAATATTTGACCTGTTTGTTTTGTTGTTTTGTTGGGGTTTTTTTCCACACAGAATAAAATGAAATCAATCTTTTCTGTCACCCTGAGAGAGTTCATTGGGTCCCACTTCCTGCCTGATGCACAGCCCTGCAGGTCAGTGTGTGGATGAGGGAGGTGAGCACTGAGCTGGGCAGAGTGGTGAGAGGCTTCCCCTCCACTCCTCTTCACCTCTTTCCTCCCTGTTCACATTTTCCACTCCCACCTTGGGATAACCTCCCCAAAATTTGTTTAAAGTTCTCCATGACAGTCCTTCAAGTAGTCAATAACTCCAACCCTTTATAGATGATGCAACTCTGTTTGTCCTCACATCTCAGGTGCCAAACCACATAGTGAGAACTCCCTACCCTGTGCTACTTTAGGCCCCCAAATTAATAATTTTCTTCCTTATTTAGTTCTTAGACTAAAGGTGAGGGTTCCCTGAGAGAGTAGATGTCATTTCCAAGAGCCTGCCACCCATGTGGTGAGGATGGCTTACCAACCTCACCAGTCTACCTTGCAAGCTCTCTTTTATGGTCTGTAGCTGGTGGTGCTGAGGCACCCTCAGAAAGCCACAGGCAGGAACCACATAAAGAGATTAAAGATGTGATAGGGGAGAGGCAGGAGGAAACACTCCTGCTCATTTTCTTGTGCTTGTTCTTCTGAAGATACAACCCGCAGGGCCTCCATGAGTTTCCAGAAGGACCTTTAGAAGTTTCTGTCTGTTTTCCAAAGGAAAAAAAAAACACCAGCAAACCCAAAGCATGGAAAAAATACTCAACAAAATCAAGCATGACAGAAAAACTATGCAAAGATGTTACTGTTGCTTTACTCAGCCTTTTTTCCTACTCTTCATCTACAGAGGAGAAGTTCAAGAGACCCACCAGAGCTTTGCTGCCTCTTTGCACATTGGTAGAAGGCTGTAATATTTTCTCAAGGCTTCTTCAATTAAAATACCTGTGAAATGTAGAACATTTAAGTCCACATGTTAAAGAAGGTACTTTCTTCTCTAGCTCTGCTTCAGTGCAGCTCCATGGGACAGCGGAGCCAGGAGGTGACTTTTTTCAAAGTTCAGCCATTTAGAACATTCACACATTTTAGAGCCATTTAGAACATTGAGATATTCTGGAAGTCACAGCGATTTCTGTGATACTTTGGACTGAAAATGGCATTTGTTGGTTTGAATGAAACACTCTATTTTAACTCTCAAAAAACATATAACCAGGACTGTAGTGATCAAAATTCATGAGTGATGAATGACATGTTGCAAATTATTTTGCTTTTGCCACATCTTTAATGCAAATGACGAACTGTAAGTTTTCCTAATACTTGACATGAGAATGTATTTAAGTGCTGATACCACACAAACCAGCTTTTATTGAAGCACAGAAACACCTTATAAAAGTGTTTAGAGCAAACAAACAAGCTTTCAGAAGTGGGTTAGAAACCTGATTTAAGTCCTGCAGGTAAATAACACAATCAAGAGATAAAACATCAAGTGAATATCAAATTTTAAGGCTAGGTTAGATTGGACTTGGAGCAACCTGATCCAGTGAAAGGTGTCCATACCAGAAGGGTTTCGAACAAGGTCCTTATGGTCCTTTCCAACCCAAACGATCCTTTGGTTCTATGATTCTATCATACATTTGGGATAATAAAATAAAAAAAAAATCTATTGAGCATCTCATAGACTAGTCAGAATACAGAAAACCTTGTTGCCTGTTGTGATGTGGTGACATCAGAGAGATTTGGACACTTCAGCATCATTAAGAGGTGGTCACCAGAGGAGCAGAGCCCAAATCTCCTCTGGCTCAGTGTCCATCAGAGTTGCTCCCATGAGGCAAAAAGGATCCACCACCATCTGACTGTGACAGTGCCTGGTGGGGGAATTCCTTGCTGTAAATCTCAGGCCACAAGTCCAATCAAAAAGCTGGAAAAGAAGAGAAAAAACTGCTAAAAGTCTTTTCTATATATACTTCCCACAGAAGAGCAGTATCAATACAAACTGCTGCCTGGTTTAGTGCCTTCCCTGCCAGCATTTGTGTCAGCTGAGTCTTCAAAGCTGACAACTGACGTCACTGGAGAACCTACAAGATTCCTACTAGTAAAGTGTCACAAAAGAGAACATCTATTTTCACAGCAAACCAAATTCTTCTCCCTGACTAGCATATGATAGAAATGAGTGCCTGACTCTGCACAGGCTTATCTAATTGTAAGGTCACACCTTTCTTTAATGAGTTTCCTAAAAGTTTAGGTCTAGTTTTCTTAGTGACACAGGTAGGGTTTCATTGATCTCCAGCCAGAGCTGTCATTATAAGAGGATGGGGTTCCAATTTCTGATTAATGAAAATTATAATTATGTACAGATAATGGAGAGAGAAAGAGAGATGTTTCCATGTTACTTTAAACAAAGAAGAGTTAAGGCCTTATCTTAACTATGCATTGGCACTGCAATGCGAAATGGTCATGCAAAATTAATTTTTAATGTGTTCAATTTATATTAAAAATTTCTGCAAGTGTGTGAATTTTTTTTCTAAGGCTGGAGTGCTACTTCATTTACAATATTCCCTGAAGGTGTTTTTTTTTTTTTTAAGAGACTCTTAAACTGAAGCCATTTTAAGGGTTTTATGAGACATTATGTGAGCTTTCATATGCAAGTTAGTCGTTAAGTACCAGATATTATATTCTGTAATATGCTTAAGTGATATTAGAGGCTGTATATAGCCTGCAGTAATGGCTATTGCTGCTTTTTTAATTTATCAAGAAAATGTTGCTTAAATAAGGAGCAAATCAGTGCTTGGATGTAGAAAATATGAATGTAAAGGAAGTAACAATATTGTTGTGACATACTTTGTACTCAGTTTCACTGGGGAGTGAAACCAGGGTCTGCTTTCTCCTTCTCCTATTGACACATGTGACAAGTCCCACAAACACAGTGCTGGACATATGTAAAAAAGAGAAATTTCACTGAGTTTCATTGAAGAGTGTATGGTCATTGTTCCCCAAGACTTCATGAGAATTATTTTTATGTCCCTGATAACTGGATTTTTTATATATATATATGATTCCTGGCATTCAAACAAAGTAGCAGCTCACATTTGGGCTTAAACTAGTGATGTCTTTGAATATTCAGCCTACAAAGGGAAATGTTTTTGTTAAGCTGGATTCACTGGTCAAGATATAAAAGACAGGATAAAAAAAAAAAAAAACACAAACAAACCAACCCTCACATGGTGAACAAACTTGCTATTTTTTTCTCCTCCCTCCCTCCCTTTAGAGCCAGAGGAGAAGAAAAAAGAAAAAAAGAAAGCTTTAAGCTGACAAGCTTGTATAAATATAAAAGTCACTTGACTTTCGTTTCAAATGTGCCTCTTGCTCCATGTCCTGACACAGAAATAAAGCACGTCTGTAGTTGTGCTGCAGGGAAGTGGGACACAGGCATGTTTGAGACCGACAGCCCTTGGCAATGACACCTCGTGTTGGCCACAGAGTCCCCCACCTGCCCCGACCTCTCTGTGGATCCCAGCTGACTGCAGAGCTCGTTCTGTTTAAAATATTCCTCCTCTAACCACCAACCCCTCTTCTGTGCCCAGCTGCAAACTCCCGCTCTCATGCAGACTAGTGATTGAAGAAATGTATTTCAAATGAAAAATAATCTTTTCCATTTTCTTTCCCTCTCCCAGCTGCTGATTCCCACCCTGATTCCTGCTCTGGAGCTGTGATTAATATTTTTTCCTTTTTCTTTTTTTTTTTTAAATCACATCATCCTTCTCTCTCTGTCCCTGCCTCTCCTCCCCCTCCTCTTCCCAGTCCTCCTCACAGCTGTGGATCCTCACTCCTCCTTCCAGTCGCCATCCCTGTCATCCCTGCTCTCCTCCCTCCCCCAGCTCACTTAAATATTTCAGAGGAAAGAAATCCAGCTTCATCCAGGCTTTATGGCACTGCCTCTCCTCTTATCTACACTTATCCTCACTTGCAGCCTTTGGGAGGAACGAGGCCCTCGGCACCCTCGAATCAGCATCTTTAATGAACCTGCCTGCAAATGAGCACCAACTTAGGCACCAAATCGGCCATATGAACCCCAGCAAGTCCTAGCCAAGGGATTTGAGGACTCTCCATTGATGAGCAATTTTACAGGGAAGACAAGGGCTCTCCAAAGTGATGCAGTGAAAGCCCAAGATAAACATCTCCAGACTCCCTCTGCCTGGGCTCTGCCTACTCAATGACCTCACATGGAACGCCAGAAATGTTGTTCATGCAAAAAGTCAGTGGTCCAGAGGGATCTTCCTGGCAAGGAGGAGTTGGCCAGTGAGCAGCAGGTCTGTGCTCCGGGGAAGAGAAGGTCAGGATGGGGTTAGCCCCTTTCCCTTGCAGGATAAACCCTCCCCAGCGCATTTTTCCACAGTTTATGACTACTATGAATTCTCTTCATGGACCAAAAAACTTGGCCCGAGCCTCCCAACTCTACAGTAGCTATCAGGAGAACTATATATTCACTAGATGACAAAAATGTTCCTCCTTTCATCACGAAATGCTCATTGATGTCTCCCCAGTCTAAGGATGAGGAAAACACAATAGTCTCCAAGGGCAATAATTTTGGTGTCAACAGCCCAGGCATGGAGGTTTTTTGTGGTTAGAGGACAGGCTGATGCGATCTGCCCATCATTCCTTTGTTGAGGTGGCTTTTGCTTTTCTCTGGGGATGTCCTTTCTGTGTATTCCCACAGTTTCTGGCTGAACAGGGCCCAGTGCTGCCAAATGTATCCAGGTTTGACCCTTTCTGTGGCAAATTGAGGAGACTGAGGGGAGATCTCATTGCAGTCTACAACTTCCTAGTGAGGAGAAGAAGAGGGGCAGACACTAATCTCTTTGTGGTGACCAGTGACAGGACACAAGAGAATGGCCTGAAGTTGTGTCACAGAAGGTTTAGGTCGAATCTCAGGGAAAGAGATGGATCTCAGTTGGATCTCACTGTCCTTCCCCCAGAGGGTAGTGGGCACTGAATGGGCTCCTCAGGGCAGCGGGCATGGCCCCAAGGCTACCAGAGCTCAAGGAGCATTTGGGTGATCCTTTCAGACACAGGGTGTGACTCTTGGGGATGGTCCTGTGCAGGGCCAGGAGTTGGACTTGATGATCCTTGTGAGTCCCTTCCAACTCAGTATATTCTGTGATTCGGTGAAATTCACAGGGAACTTGGACTGATAACTAACAGAAGAAAACAAAGCAAAACAAAACAAACAGATTGATGGCGGTAATAAATACAATAAGCCTTTCAACACCTGAACCACCTCCTGTCCCCTCTTTGCACTCTGCTTCCTCCACGTGGTGACCTCCAGATCGCTCTGCTCTGCTGCAGGCCCTCTTTCCCAGCCACGCCTCTGCTCTAATTCCAGGAGCCAACTTCTATCCAGTCTAAAGCTCTTTCATATGGTCCAAACCATTTTTCCCTTTCCCCAAGGATGTCTCTGCATGGAGGTTTCCTGTTAGTGTCCATGTGGTCAAAGGGCAATTAGGCTTTTCTACGGTCACCAGCTTAGCTCCTGCAATTTAGAGCTTGGAGTGGCTTAATCCTTGATAGGCAACACAAGCATCTGCTTCTCTTCTCCCTCCCACCCTCTTTGCACACACAAAGCCTCATTATATCAATAAAATATTTTCCTGTTCTTCACCTGATGAGCCTGTGTGCACGTGCCTGAGAGCCTGTTTTGCACGTCCTATGTATGTGCACACCCATACATGTACACCCATACATTGTTTTCATGTGTGCTAATGTACCTTCCTCTGGTTATATACAAACAGATGTTTATATATAGAATGCGTATTATAAATTTAAATTGATACAGGAACATAAATCTGAATAAATCACAGCTAAGCTGCAGCTTAAAATAAACATTCTGGAAAAAAAATCAGCAAATAAACTTTTTTTCCTTTTTTTTTTTTTTTGGCAGAATGTT
This sequence comes from Sakesphorus luctuosus, assembly GCA_013396695.1. Taxonomy (NCBI): domain Eukaryota; kingdom Metazoa; phylum Chordata; class Aves; order Passeriformes; family Thamnophilidae; genus Sakesphorus; species Sakesphorus luctuosus. The sequence goes on along the minus strand of VWZD01000891.1, from coordinate 487,360 downwards.
TATTTATTTAACAACAGTGATGCAGTTGCTTACACTTTCTACAAATGTTTTATCTCTTCTTCCTCCGCACCTGTCCCTGAGTGAATAGAGCCACATCTGTCTCATCTTGGCATAACAAGTACACATCTACATCTGTGAAAGATGATTCCATTTTTGAAGGAAACACTGTCTACTTTTACACTCCTGCAGTCTGCTAGAAATTATTACACAATGGATTTTGTGTCTTGCAGGAAGGCTGCTAAATAGTGAATAGCGAATTTGGAAATGGTACAACAAAAGTAATGCCCTACTTTAACAAAGAGATAGCTTGATATAAATATATATTTATTCTAAACTTTATGGGTAAGATAGAGACACTGATTAATGCTACCTTTAATTTACTCATACTAGCATTGTGGATACTTAAAAAACTCAGGAAATGGGAACTGTAGATGGGTAAAATGGGATATAAATGCTTTCACCCATCAGTTGCCATGTCAGAGCCAAGATGAAGTTGATAGTGACTGAAAAAACAGATGGAAAAAATTCTTCCCTGTGAGGGTGGGCAGGCCCTGGCACATGTTGCCCAGAGATGCTGTGGCTGCCACATCCCTGGGAGCGTCCAAGGCCAGGTTGGACAGGGCTGGGAGCAACCTGGGCTGGGGGAGTCAGTAGTGACAGTGGGCTCTTGGTTGAGAGCAGCCACGTGCTGTCCAAGGTTATATCATTAATGACATTCAGTAGCTCATTAAATAAATGAAGAGGTGAGTGTTGGCTGATGTAGTTAAGGGTTTAATGAGGTAAAATACTGAAATAGCCAAAAGCCTCTCCAGTGATACTGAACTGATGAGCAAGGGTTGTTTTGCTGCTCATCCTTCTTTTATGGGCTCAGCTATCAAAGCTCAAGTAACAATAAAGGAAAGGTGAAGCGTCCTGAAGCTCCTCTTTGACTGTTGGATTTTTCTCACCATTGTTACCTCCACTACACACAACTGCTCCTGTAGAGATGTACTAGAGGCTGGAAAAGCAGGGCAGGATGGTGATTCCTGCAGCCAGGTTTCCTCAGCTTCTCACCTGGAGGGATTACTCCAGGAAAAGCATCAATCTGAGACATTTGTAGGACCTCTGCTACCTGGTACTGGTTGTGTTGTCCCTTGTGCCAACATGTTGTGTCTGCTGACTAACCAGATAATGAGGATGATAGAGAAATTTCACTGAAAAATGAAACCTGGCCAAGAAATAGAATTTTTTTGTATGGAAAAAAATCAGCCCGTAGTAAAATTTTCATTCAACACTTCCCATCTTTTCCTGACTATTTTTCATCTCTTGCCAGCCTGGAGTTCTGTTCAAATTCAGAAGCCTTTTTTGCTTTCTCAGCCACTGAGAGCCTCCTAACTTAAAACAACAACATCAACAACAACAACAACAACAACAGTAAATGAAGAAGTGACAACATTATTTTTGAAGAGAAATGTTATTTCTCACTCAGACTGCCTATTGCTTTTCCTTCACTATGTTGCAGGATAGAGAGACAGAGTAAGATAGACTCACTCCCCTGTGATTTCAAAACAGCCTGAAACGTGTTCAAATCAAAAAGAAATCAGTAAGTGTTCATGGATGTGATTTAAGAAGTGAAATGTATTATGGAGGAAAAGAATTCCAATCGGAATACCTTATAAGTTGTAATTAATTTAATGGTTTTAAATATATATGTGAAGATTTAAGGAGAAATTATCCTACTTGATGTATCTTTTTAGGAAAAGGTCAGTCCTTAATAGTTCAACAAACAGGGCCAATTTTTTTTAAGGCAAATTTGGAAGGCAGAGCACAATTTGGCCTTCTGAGGAGCATATCAAGGCATTGACACACAGGTCTCAGATGCCACAATACCAACCCTCTTCCTCTCTCTCTTTTTTTTTTCTTTTGCAGTGTTTCATGTACTATCTTTAGGCTTTCTCAAAATCAACTGCTTGATTTACCCATCCTTCCTGGGAATTTATGATTCATATCTTCCCTTTTTTTCCCTCCCCTCTCTTCTGCCAGACCTTTCCAACTCCCAACTGCTGTTCTATCTTCTATATTAAGCACCCCAGGCTCTGATGTACTTGACAGTGCCCTGTACTTTAAACACACACACACAAAACCACACTGGTGATCTGAGATATTTTCCACAATGTGACATACGTACACCAGCCTCAGACTCCAGACCTTTCCCAGTCTTAATAAATATCTTATATTTAATTTTTCGTATTGTATTTACTTTGGGGTTTTTATATTATTTTTAAAAGGGATGCAAAAAAATCATTGACAGTTATATAATGTGTATTATTTACTTAATAGCTGTTCTGGTCTATTGGGTAAATATATAGCCAGGCAGTTTTTAAAAACACGTATTATGTACCCAAGAGACCAGAGAGACTCTGAAGCAGCTGTTCCAGTCTATTGGGTAAATATGTATTTAGGCAATTTTTCAAAATATGTTAAAACTCCTTCAGTGCCATTCTGGTCAATTGGTTAAATATGTATTTAGGCTTCTTTTTTAAATGCCTTTTATGTAGCTGATAGACTGAAGAAACTGTAACTGCTGAATATGTTTTCATAATTGTTACCTGTGGGTATCACTGGGAGTTGTTCCCTGTATCTCAGCTCCACATCCTGCTGTCGCATCACCAAGGAAGAGCTGAGTGTCACAGCCACTGTCACCAGGAGCAGTGGCACGAGGGAGAGCCAATACAAATATTTTTATACGTGAGCAGTGACATGAATGACCTTGGTCCTCCTGATTGTCATCCTTGCTCACTGCAAGTGATGCTCTACGTTTATTTTCCCTGCATTTGCCTCGCTGTCAGTGGGACACACTTTGCATTATGCTGTGCAAAGTTACACCGGTGGATATTTTTAAACCAGGCACATTTTTCAGTATTCAGAGGCACAAAATGGCATTTTGAAACCCTCCTGTCAATTCTGAGATTGTTTATATGAGGCAAGTTTAGCACATGCTTAAATATGAGCCAGATCAGGGCTCAACCAACAGGACTTATAGCACTTTATGATTTTTAAAAAAATATGTATGTGCCTCCAAAATCTTTTTAGGTGTTCAAGGTGATAGGAAAATCAAATCTGACGGCTGAGCTGTGACACAAGTTTCTGAAAATCTTAATGTAAAGTGGCTGTGACAGATGTGAGCATGCTGGGGTTTGTACAACTTCTGCTGTATTTCAGCTCAAGATTTATATTTACATCTAGTTCCTTCAGAGTGAGCTCTGGTGAGAATTTTACACAGTGAGAGAAGCAGGGCCTGGGCTTAACACAGTGGCTCAAGGATTGTTTCTATTAAATCCCAGTTCAAGACAATTACATTTGCTCCCTGGTTCCCTCTTTTGCCTTCCCTCCCTTTGTGGAACAGACATCTCCATTGAACTGCTGTTGTAAATGAATCCAAATTTTATTGTTGGAAAAACAGGACTAACCAAATATCTCCTTTTATCCCCACTGCATGAACTGACAGTATAAATTCTTTCTCAGCTTGTTCCTTAATGATAAATTATTAACTCTTCACCTAGAATCGATCATGTTCAGCCTGTTCATCCACACAGTATCTTCATTAGTCTGTGCTGATAATTATTCCAAGAAGAAAATTTTAATTATTTGAATGGTGCCCTCGCAGCTTTCCTTGTAGTCTGAGTTATTAGTGCTCATAGGTGGCTGGTCTTGACCTATAGTAGAGCAAGAGCTGGTGTTTGAAACCCATCTTTTGTTCCTTCAGGATGGGTTTGCACTCTCACTTCATAGCAAGAGTGTGTTACCCATCCAAGTATTAGACAGCTTTTCTATCTCGTATTTTTTTCCTATTTTTCAGTAAATTTGAGGGAGGTTATTAAAATTCTTAATAATTTTCACTTCTTTGTATTGCTTTTAAAATGCTTTTTCTTTTTCTTTAATTGCCTTTTTTAATTAATAATAAAGCTGTTGGAAATATTTCCCTCAGATGTGTTTAGAATGTTGAACTTGATGACCTTGGAGGTCTTTTCCAACCTTTATGATTCCATTGTGGAAATGGAAAGGACAAATAGGCAGAAACTAGCATGGGAAAATGAGGAATGTACATGAATGCTCACATAGGTCCAAAGACAGGTATATGTACATGTGGACATGGAAATGAAAATTTGGTGGGCTATATGTATTTGCAACAGGCATTAGATAAATTAGAAATGTTCTTGTTGAAGTCAGTGGGGACACTTAAATTCAAGCAAAGTGTAAACCTGTAGAGACTGGAGTAAAATGATGTCGCCATTTCAAATAAATCAACTGTTTTACATTAATACAAGTTTAGCACAAGTTTAACTCAGAGCAGTCTTAAAAGAAAAACAAACGTGGAAAAATATTGATAAGAATTCTGAAAAGGAATATTAATAAATGAAAATGTTGATAAGAAGCCTGGATACATTTGATGATTTATTGCCAAAATAAGTAACTTTATTATCCAAATTATTAGACCAGCTGTATTGCCAGGATAAAAATAACAGTGGTGCTATGTCACACTCATAAATTCATAAACAATGATCAAATCCCATCAGAATAAGAAACATCTTGTCTGTCAAAGATTACGAGATGCTTTCCAGATCCACCAGCATATCCAGGCTTTTCCATTAATCAGCACTACATAGGCTTTTTTAATTTGGAATCATTGAACTGGATGCTGGGAGATGTTCCCAACAGGAACTCTTGCTGGGTAATATGCTCAAGCCTGAGATGTGATTCAATTTTTATAACACAAGGATCCCTGTTGGCTTAGGTAGGTCCTGTGTCCAGCTCTGGATGTTGAGTTCATTCTGTAAAAAGGTTAAAATTCCATTTTTATTAATATTCCAGTTTGTTTGGGTTGGAAAAGGATAGTGGTTTTTAAATTATTATTACCATTTTATTCAACAACTTATTTGAAGTTATTGGTGAAGTTTTCCTTTCAAAGGATGCTCATGCCTTGCCAGGCAAAATGTGGGTAAACTGTAAATGGAGTTTTTGAAATAACTGCCAAGCTCCCTCACTTGTGCCCCTTTAACTGTGTTCATGGTCCTCTCCTGGATGAAAAAATAAATTGCCCATTTTTGCATACAAAAAAAAAACTGCTAAAAAAGGGCTTAAATTTAAAAAAAAAACCCAGAGAAGGAAAAAAAAGGAATAAAATCTACATGTGTATTAATTATCTTTACAATTCTTCAAGGATATAGAGAAGAAACAGACTCTCTCCACAGATAGGAGGTTTCTCTGCTTGTGTGTGTGGCAGTAACTCTCACACAGGGCAGAGTACTGGGTTAACCTGCCACTGCCATAATTTGATTTGGCAATTTCAGTGATCATAAGAATATTCTCATTGTATCAAAATGTGTGACAGCTTTATGATGGGCACAAATGGGGGATGAGATCAGACCCCCTTTCATTAGATTAAATGGAAATGTGATGTTTTCAACAGTCAAAAAACACTGGAGACATCATCAAAGCTATCAGTGCCCATCTCTCCACAATCTCTGCTAGAATCATTTTGTTCCCTTACTATTGATCTACTACAAAACTGAAAATTAATTTAAAAGAGGAAAAAATCTTCAAATATTTATATGTGAATATATGTGTGGGCAAAATGCAGGCTGAGCTAACAGCTTATTACACTCATCCAGAAGAACTCTAAACCCAGAGCATGGGCCAAAGCTCAGAAAGATTGAAAAGACCTTGCACTGACTGCAGTGGACAGGAGGTTCAGCCCAGATTTTGTGTTCTCCTTCCAAATCCTTGCCCACACCTGTCCTTTTGCTTGCTGCAAAACATTTTGCCTCTATTTTCAGGAAAGTTTGCACATGATTTGTGAAGGTGTCCTTCGGCCAAAGCAACAAGAGCCAAGATGGGAAAGAGAAAAATGTTGGCTGATGTGGAGGTGCAGGTAAATAAGCACAGGCACAGAGGAGAGACAGCACTTTGGGCAGCACATTTTTCAGCTTAGTGGTAACTCAGCCTTTTCTAACAGACATTTGCTTTGATTCATGAGATATTAAGCAAACTTGATATCATAGAACTGATAAAAGGAGTTGATCTATTGAAACTGGCTGGACTTGAGCCACTCCTGTGCTCTGTCACCACGTGCAAGAGGAAAAAAGGTGCTGCAAAATACCCGAGTCTGCTAGTCCTGGTGTGCTGGTTTTCCCCTCAAAAGCACACACCAGCATATCCAGGGTCTCCTTTGCCATTGAAATATGAGTCTTTCTTTCCTTAATCTCCTCTGGACACCACTCACAAACTGAAATGAATATTCTCTGTCACCGTTAAGTTTGGGAGTTTTACTGTGCTCTTCTTACCTCTGTAATGCAGCAACGCGAGAAGAGACTCCTCTTTGGGACTTCTCTCCCTGGGACAAAAGAAAAGTTATTCTTATTCATATTTCACAGAATCACAGACTATTCTGAGTTGGAAGGGACCCACAAGGACCAGCGACTCCAACTCTTAAGTCCATGGCCCACACAGGGGATTGAACCCATGACCTTGTTTTAACAATAAAGTTTTAACCAACTGAGCTAATCTCAGGGTCTTCAAGTCATGAATTATGTGTGCACCTGTACACCATCAGCATTGTCATTGTCTCAAGAGGAGTCCAGCACTGAATTATTCACTGGATATGGAGACATATTTTAAGTTGTGAGGGGTCCATGGTGGAAAAGACGCAGCTCCACCACAGCCAGTGGGAGCAACTCAAAAGGGGAGCAGAAAAACCTTCCTTGTGCCAAAAACTACTCTCCCAGTCCTATCTGTGGCACACATGGGTGGACTGAGCTCAGCACATCGGAGAACAAGGCTCCTCCCTTCAGGAGCTGGCAAGTCCCACACTGGGGTCACAACTCAACACCTCTCTGTCAGGGAGCAGAGAATCCATCCAGCTTTGTGGGAAGCTCTTATGTATATCCAAGAGCATAGATGTGGTTCTGGCAAGGTTTTTCTTTTTTTAATTTTAGTAAAATATTTACAAAAGAGAGGTACTTCCTTACAGTTCATCAGGCATTAGTCACTGGTGAGAGATAACATAAATTCTGGGGTTAATCTTACATCACATTATTGCAAATCCACTTTAACATGCAATGATACCTTGTAATACTGAACTTTAAAAAAAAAAAGAACTTTTAGAACAGTTAGTGAGCATGTGTTTATGGGAAATGGACCATCAGGCTCATGAGGCTGATTGGCCTAAAATTAGATGATATTGTTTAAAATACTTCCATAGTCCTTAATTTGATTTTTAGCTACAGTCTAAGCACTCGGAAAAACAATGATAGGCATATTTGTGTGATATATAAGAGTTTAAGTATTTATCTCTCTGAAAGACAAGTTTCTTTGCTTTTGAGAAATTTTCTGACTGGGAAGGTTTCCAAAACCCCTCTCATGTTGCTTCATGGAATTTTCTCAGCTCTTATGTTTGCTCCTTCTCCACACCTCTTCCCCAGTGCAGAGGCACATCTGTCTGTTTTCTGCCTTATCAAGCAGACATCTACATCTGTGAGGAAAACTCCACTTCCTCAGCTAAAAACCTGTATCTGATTGTGGTAATAAAGCACCACTTCCTCAGTTCAAAACATACATCAGACAGGACCAATTACTTCAAATGACTCATAGCAACAGGCAAGGCAATAGTGGTCTTTTCAAAGCCTTTGAACTTCTGCTGCTTCAAAGGTGTTCTGAAACGTGGTTATGAGGCGATTGTCTAAAATTGCCAAATTACCAGTTTCCAAGCTTTGACATTTGTTATTTTGAGCAATGAGACAAAGGAAAGCAGTTCATTCACCCACTGAGAAACAGAGGGCAAAACAAAAAGGTATTTCCAAGGTGAAGAGAGCTCCTCACATGGTGCATTCTTGAACACAAACCAGCAAAATACTTGTGCCTTAAATTAGTCAAATAATACAATTAGATTATCAAAAAATACACAACAAGAATGCCAAATGCAAACAATATGATCCAAAGCTACTGAAGGAATTTAACAGGCTTTTAATTACATCCTGGAGGTCAGAGAGGCTCAAGGTGGTATTAATGGGAATAAAACTTTTCACCTTTAGGTCATCAACTCGAATGTGCCACAAGTTGGTTCTGACTGACCATCATTACCATCTGGTAATTACTGGGGGGCACCAGACATGGACATGTGGTCTCAGCAGCCCCACATGGGAGGAATTTGCAGAATCCAGCATGGACATGGGCAAAAGGGTGTCCTGCAGAAGACAGATTATCCAACAGAAAATTATCTGCAACTCAAAGTTCTTCCTTCAGCCAACCTTTCCATGCTTCTACTACTTCCAAGTAGTATTAAATAATAAAGGTATGAAGGTATTTTCTAAAATTTCCGAAGCAATTGTTTCTAATAAATCAATTTCCACAATTCATTAACGAATTGTCCCAGACGGTCATGACATTCTCCTGACAAGCACCAGGCCCAAAGCAGTGCAATAGCTCAGCTGGTTAAGAGCTATTTTTTAATGGACTTATCCAGTCTTTCTAACCATCATAATAATTAAATTAAATTTGAAAAATGAAATCAAAAGAGAACTTAATACACTAAACATTATAAACGATATTGTTAACTAGTGACTTAAAGATATTTGGATCTTCATGATGCAACTTATTTTATCAGCAACCTTCCAACATTAAGACCACATTTAAACAAATATAGCTCTAATTCAGGAATGTATTTCTGCTTGTTCCACCTTCATGTTGAAACATTCAGTTTTAATTTTGTCATTTTGTTGAGTTTTTACCAGTTTTCTCAACAATCAGGGTGATCAAACACATATTTGGAGGGCACACCACAAGTGACAAGGGAGCTCTGGCTCATTAGGGTTATGGTGTCACTATGAGATGACCATAAGGGCTGAATTTACTCATAGAGGTGGATACTTTTCACAAGCCTCTAAAGAAATAAGGGAGCATTTTGACCCTCCCATATTTTTACATTGCATTTGTATGCCATAAAATGTGGTAATATATCCTTTTAATTCTTTGGGAGAGCTCTAAATCCCTTCAGCTTTGGGTACAACTTCCACCACAACACTTTCTGGCTCCACTAGGACACATTTACTTACACCTGATCACAGGTCCTCAGTACCACAGGAAACATAATGGTTTGTTCTGGAGATTTTGGGTTCCTTCTGAGCCCATAAACACCACAGAAAGCATTCCAATGTTCACACTTTTTTTTCTAGAAGTTTGGATTGGAAGAGTCTGGTTAAATCCAGGTGAAAAACTGTTGAATAAAGTATTTATTTTCCATTTCATTGGACCAGATATTCATTAGTTCACTTTTAATAAATTAAGGGGGTTCGCTTCCAAGAAAGTTCACTGAAAATTCAATGATGGGACTGGACAGAGCAAACATTACATGATCCCATTCCCTATTTGGTGTAACTCTTCAAATCCATCTTTTTTTTTTTGTAAATATCTATCTGTAATCAAAAAAATTAAAGTTCCATTAATGTCTGGCAATATCTACATTAAAACTGCTGCTCCTCTACAAATTTTGCCAGAAATATATTTCTGAAACTATTCAAATAAAGAAAACAATAGAGAGGCAGAGAAAACGCACTTAAAAATTACAGTAGGCACAGTGAGTGGAGATCTGCTCATGGCTAGAAGTCACTTCTGGGTTTGGTAGGAAAAAAGCCTACAGGCACTTCTTTTTATGAGTAAGTTACATCTGTTCAGGCACTGTACTTTCCTAACACCATACTTTTGTTTTTTAGACTGAGGATCCTTCAAGTCTAGCAGCTCAGATGCTTGCATCCGTCTGCACCCTCTTGGGTAAATACCTGTCACTTCAGGCAGCCTTCTCCCGTTATCTCCTCCACAGTGAGACTCAGATTGTCCCACTAACAAGCTGCTTTCTCTCCTCTGGCACAGGGTCAAGTGCCACCAAGCCAAGACCTTTGGTTTCACTCCAGTTAAGGAAATACAATTTGTCTCTAACAGCTTCTGCCTTCTCTTGCTTATAAAACTCAAAGGATCTATGAGAATGTTTGATGGAGCAAAGAAACATGGATTCTTTGGTCGGGCTCCAGCTAATTTCTGCACCTGCCTCTTTGCTGGGCAGATTTGGATGTGAACTGTCAGCAGAAAGAACCACACCTGGCTTTGTAACCTTCTGTGATGAACAGTATTTTGCTCACAAGGAATGTATTTTTAGGGTTGTGCAGCCCTTGAGCGTGTTACAATTCTTCCTATTGAACAGAAATCCCTTCATTCCATTTCAAGGTGTCGAAGAGCAAGTACTTTTACACAGTGCTAAAGCTTCAGGTTAGCCCTGTGTCAAAAGGCTTCAAATTGAAAGAGAGAAGGTTTAGATGAGATATTAGGAATAAATTCTTGACTGTGAGGGTGGGGAGGCCCTGGCACAGGTTGCCCAGAGAAGCTGCGGCTGCCCCATCCCTGGAAGTGTCCAAGGCCAGGCTGGAAGGGGCTTGGAGCAACCTGGGCTGGTGGAAGTTGTCCCTGTTCATAGCAGGGGTTGGCACTGGATGCGCTTTAAGGTCCCTTCCAACCCCAAGCATTCTGGGGTTCTATTATTCTATGATCTCTCCATGGACATAAATTTTAAAAGGCGGTTATTTCTAAGCAAACTCTGGTCACTCATCTGGAAGGACTAAGGAAACTTAGTCAAGGTCTGAGTCAGAGTTTTTAAATTGCCACTGCAATCTGGACCAATATTAACTCATTTTTCTTATGCATTATTCTCGGTGCCAAGATTCAACCTGTATTTTCCCTTTCTCCCAGCACACACACATCCACACCTCCAGAAACATTATTGGTGACACCCTTGTTCCTCCTGAAACAGGTTCTAATTCCACTTTCCTAGGAAAAAAAAATAAGGCATTAACATTATCATTATTCCTAAATATTGGGAGTATCTCTGAAAAAGGATCACCAGCCTGAAAAAGACAAGAAGTATAAATTGCCTATAAATTCCCTTTCATCTCAGGACAATGAATGTGGAGAACCAGAGTACAAACAACCGTTTGGAGGAGCAATGTGTGTTCTCTGTACTTGGATACAACTCAGAATGATGTTTTCTGTCATCCACCAAGGATCTGGATTTATGGGCATGTCAGCACCTACATTTGAACTGAGGATGCCCAGATGGGGAAACCCTCTCCCCAGCAGTATGAAATACCCATCTGCTGTGTATTAATACTCTTCAAGGGATTATTGTTTCATGCTGCCACGGTTGGTGCTTGGGGGCTGGGATGGAGCAGCACGTCCCAGCGTGGCTCTGGAGTGAGGATTAGGTTGAGCCACCAAAGTGTCAAATTAGAGATGTTCTTTGAAACCTCTGAGATGAGCCATTCTGAGCAGGAGGAATTTTGAAAAGCAGCAAGTCCCCTTACGGTATCAATTTGATCAAATCATATGTTTATGGCAGTATTATTAGATCAAGAGAAACAGTTAACTGAAACATGACATGTAACTGTTAAAAATTACCCACTCTCAAACATCAGCTAGGGACAAAGACAGGAAGAGTTGACGCTTATAAATAAAAAATGATGTAGAAATTAAACAAACAACCCATGGAGACTCTTTCAGGTTTTTTCCTTTCCCTCTGTTTCTTATGTTAAACCACACAATAAACGGCCTTTGAGTTGGAGAGGTTTAATCTGTGTGCAAAAAGGGAATTAGAGGCTGATTCAGGCTTTTTTCCTTTCCTTTCCTGGAGGCCTCTTTTTTATTTTCTTTCCAGGTATTGATTGTGAAAGTGATATCACACCAGAAGGTGCATTGATATGGTGTTGAGTAACAGAAAACTGCAAAGACTTCTTACAGTATAATCAAAGCTTCTGTCCAAGCCCCACACTCTGATGAAATCCAATCAATAGGGACGATTAAATGACACATACAGAGCCATCAATATTAAATACAATCCATTTCCTGTACAAGAGCAGTGCAATGTAAAGTGGACAAGATAAAACTTGAATAGGCAGGTTATTTACGATGCCTGTGCAGTATTTAAGCAGTGATGAAAGTTGGGAGCAAGCATGATTTGCATATTAATCAGAAAAGCAAATAAGATTTCTAATGCACATAAAATATAGTTTGATGGGTTTGCAATGGTTAGAATAAACCCCACAACATTTTGTTTACAAGTTATTGTTTGGAGGGGCAAAGACAGAGAGGAGTTGAGTCCAAACTGAAAAACTCTACATTCTACAACCCGTGATTTTAAAAAGACATGTGGTTTTTACTGAGCTCATTCAGAAGTCTGAACCATTTCTCTGATGTCTGTGCAGTGGAAAGCAGGGTTTGTGATAACTCTTTGCAACTTTAGTCTGTGTTTTGCCTCCAGAGGTGAGGAAGAGACCTCCAGGAAGCATCACAATTTTCCTCTATGGGCAAACATGCACTATTTGGATGGGCTTGCTCAGTAACACACTTAGGCACATCCCTGCTAAAGGCACCACAGGCAAGACAAGAGTCAGAGCAGGAAGGTCTCTGGAATGATGAGGTGCAGGGGTCTAAATGTGGGACAGTCAAGTTGGCTTGGAACTGCCCTTGGCAGGATCTCTGATCTCTCACCTCCAAGCTGGCATAGTCTCATCTGGAACTAAGCAGGCACTTCCAAAGCTGAGGGAGGAAGTGGCAGAGCAAACTCTGCTTGACTTGAGTGCACAGCCACAGGTAACCACCTTTATTTTTATTCTAGGTATCAAAAATGTTCACCTCCTTTGCTGTTCCTCATGTTATCCCTTCTGTTACAAAACTGATCTGTGGAATTTAAAGGTCATTATAGGTATGAAACAAAGATGGTCTTAGAGAAACAAAAACCTGACTTGCAATAAGTCACTCCCATCAAGAGCAGTGGCTGTGCCAAAGGAGGTACCAAAACCATGTGGCATTTGCCATTTTCATAGAATCATAGAATCCTAGATGGTTTGGGTTGGAAGGGACCTCAAAAACCACCTCATTCCAACCTCTGCCGTGGGCAGGAATGCCTTCCACGAGACCAGCTTACTCAAAGGCCGATCTAACCTGGCCTTGAAAACTTCTAGAGATTTTCAGATCTCCCAAAGGCTGTTACAGTTGCCAGAGGGCCCATCAAAGGAAGGTTTCCCTTTGCTGGATTCCCTCATGGACCTGCCTTCAGAGACACACTGTGGAGCTGTTCCTGGGCTAAGAAGAGTCCATCACCTGATTCCATCAGCTGAGACAAATGCTTTTTGGTAAACTCCCTCTTTGCTGCGCCTTTCAAAATGTTTCCCCAGCTCTTACAGAGTCCATGTGCTGCAAACACTAAAAACCATATCTAAGAAATCTGGTTCCTTTCTAACATTGCTCATCATGCCATGATTTCACAACATGCAGGGGGGAAATGAGAAAATTGCAGATCTACTGTCAAAAGCAACAAATCGATAAAAATATAGAAATAGGACAAAAATATGGATCTCTAGCAAAACAGGCACTGACACAACTCTGCCTTTTGTTCTGGAAAAGTAAGTGAAAGGATGAATGAATTCACCACAGAGGGAAGGAGACAAAAGCAGCAGATTGGTAGAAAGGTGTTGTTGTGCTTCTCCCAATCTCCACATTGTTCTTTGCTTTTCACACACGAATCCTCATCATATTGATTGATAAATCCGAATTCTTTTCTCCCTTTTTGAACACCAATTCATTTTATTTCAACATTAAACTTTTACAGTACCTTTGAAGTGAAAAGATAAAATTCCTTATCACCAAACCTAGAAAGACTGTTGACAAGTTTAAAGTTAATCATATATTTATGTCCTTTGTTATACTGGGACATAAATGTTTGGTATCTTCAGGATGAAAACCCTTCATCTTAACACAATTTTCAAGATTTTTTTTTAAAAAAACTCCTCCATAAAAGTTTTATAGAGAAAGTGAGGCTGAAAAACGTTCTTGGAGATGACACTACTCTCTGCCAGGACACTTTCACAAATACTGTGGGGACAGCAGGTTGTTTGCCAATGAAAAGCTACTTTCTCTTGACAAAATTGAAAATTGATGACAAAGTGATTGGGTATTTCTCAAAATGCTGTCAAATGTAATGACATTGGGTGTGTTCCAATTAGTTTTGTAGGCTCTGGAGATGCAACTCTCTCTCCTTGCCTTCTGTGTAAAAACTTTGTGGCGTGAGTCTGGTCTGCTGAAGGACAGCCAGAGCTGCTACAGCTCCCACAATTTACTAGGCAAGAAGATGCACTGACACATCTAGTCTTGACTAAATAATCAGCTCTTAACTTTGCAAAGCCTGGGCATTCTTCTCTGGTTTGGTGTGGGGTTATTTACACATGGTGCTGGGCACGTTGCTGGTAAGAGAGCATGGAACAGGTTGTTGATAAAATGACCAAGTTCATTTTGTTTGATCAATAATTAGCTGTACTTTTATGAGACAAGAGATGCCACGAGCCCTGGGATGTCCTGAGATCCCAACTCCAGGAGCAGAGGGGAGAGGAAAGTTATAGCGACATCAACATCTGTCCCCTTTATGATGTTGGAGCTGGTAACCAGAATTTCCCCCTTTCCCTCACTATCTAAAGTACAAACAACGTAAAGCTGGGATTGGATTGATGCGGAATCCCACATAAAATGTTTGCTTATAATTATTTCTAGCACCCTTTTGAAGCTTAGGGATAAAACATTTCTAATTATTCACCAGGCCGTTGGAACTCCTAGGCCTCTGTAATAGGGATTTAGCAGAACAACAAATAACATACAGGGATCCAGATGAAAGGAGTGAATTTGAAGGGATTATTACCATAAAAAAAGCAAATGACTATTTGATGGAGTTACAACAATAGAGAGAGTCAGACAGGGATAGAGAAATAATGCTAATTGATAAATACATAGCTGCTTAAGCTTTAATTTGAACTGTGGAAGAGTTGTAAAATGAGTGATACCTGTAATTTCCCTTTTAAAGGATCACTCTCTTTGAAATGCATATATAAGGAAAACCCCTCAAATGCAGCTTTTCTGCCCCCCTCCTCCCATCTCCGCTACATTACAGTCACAAGAAGTAATTCTTTAAAAGGCAGGACCAGAATTTTTTTATGGTCTTGGCTGGCTTACAGCTGCAGGAAGATTTGCACCCCAGTTTAGGATGGGAGCCAAGGACATCTTCTGCAGGATCCTGTGATCTGCTCATATATGAACCCCACGGGCCACAGGAAGCAACAGACATTCAAGGAATGAAGACTGGATTTGCTGTTCACTAGAATATACCACAAAATCCTTCTGTTGTCTTAATCAGATGCAAAGCATTCACTTTCCTAGGGCAAGTCAAGAGAAAACAACAACAACAAAACCCCAAACCAAAACAACCCCAAAACAAACCCCAAAGTCGGTAAAAGCAAGATTTGTGAACAATTTGAGGTGCAGCCATCTGACTCCCTCTTTTTTCAATAAAACACGCAACTTTTAGGCAGTTTTTCTCAAATAAGGACCCATAAAATGTATAGGTGGAACCTAAAACACAAGATAGGATAAATCTGCCATATTCAGCGCTGTTCTAAGCAACATCACCACCACCCCACCAGTGATTCCCCATAAAAGTTGTTTTTTTGAGGATACAGACGCTGTCTTGCCTCAAGGGGGGAGGAAATAAATCTGACTTTGTATATACATGCAAAAAAAGCAAAAAAAAAACCCCAAACCCACAACAAAAACCATGGAAAGGAGACTCACCAGCTACTCTGCAAGCCGTGTGCTTCTTTATATCACAAATAGGGGTTTAAAGGGCAAAGGTATGCAAAGCAGATGCATTGTGACTATCTGTAAATCAGAATTTCAATGTGAGACGTTCTTCAACAGCTCAATAGAGTCTCTTAGAAGCTTTCTTCCCCTCCTTAATGAAGGTAAAACGTTAGCATTATAAATTGCAGCTTAGAGAAATTATATTCAGACTGAAAAAAAAAAAGAACGAAACCGTACGCACTAGATTAGCAGGGGTGGATCGTCTTGTTGAGAGTTGTGCTGCCAAAGCCTATTAAAGTAATTCACATTTTATACACAGACATTACCATTTTCTCTGAACTATAACGTCCTTGGAGTATTACTCCACAGAGACATCCAAAATCCACTTTAGATGGGGCACAAAGGCACAGTTTGAGATTTACCTGTGTGACTTGTCTCGCAGGTGACAAGCATTAAGGAGGGAAAGCTGCACTTCTGTCAGATAAGCAGGAATTCTTGGTTTCTTAATTCACTTGGAAAGAAAGGATAATTACCTGAACTAAATTTCTGTGCCCATCTCGAATGGACTCTAGGGACAATCCGGCAGATTAATGCTCTAAGAACATAAGATTCAGAAAGGGAACGTAGGGATGTATGAAATAGGATCTCTTTTAACAACCTGGATCAAATACTGTATCCTGAACTGAGGGGAGGGAGAGGTGGAGGAAGGGGCAAATCCAGTGCAGCATTAGCACATTTTGCTGCTTCAGCAGAGTCAGATCTTGACAATAATGATGATTTTTATAGGCTGACTTTTTCCCCCCTGCAATCTGATGGATTTGAGAGATTTCCACGACCTGAATGCTTCAGGCAAGATCCTCAGGTGATGTAAATCAGGATTGCTCCTCTGAAATATGGACAGATTCATCCTGCTACAGCTTTTCTGCTCATCTGCAGTATCATAATCATCTAGTAACATTAATTAATTTTCTGGTGTTTTATGCAATGCTGCCTCTGCCTCTTCCCCGCCTCAAATTGTTTTGATTTTGTTCTTGTCTTTTTTTTTTTTTTCCCTATTGCTGTTATTGCTCCATGTCTGCTAAGTAAATCTGTGGCATGTTACTTTAAAAATGAAATAAAGCTTGTGTTCATAGTGACAGTCAATAACACTACAGCATTATAATCAATTGCTATTTGTAGCAGCAGGACTAGCAGTGGGGGCAGATCAGTGCAAATTACTGTCACTGTGTGCTGTCGTGTAGTGCAGCCAGCCTGGATCATGGAAGACAAATGATCCCAGATTCAATGGGAGCAGACAGTACTTAGTCATACCTGTACAATGGCAATGTGTTCCAAATACAAGGGGAAAGTGGTCATAAACCTACACAATTGGTAGGGAAGAGAAATAAATTAATCCAGCAAGGAGCTGCGCTGCTGAGATCCCAAGCTAAACGCTCCTGCTTTCACAATGGGCTGAGGAATGGAGGATTACAAGTGTCCAGGGATCTACAAAAATCTTGGATAGCTCTTTAGTGAGCTCCAGTGATGCCTCTGTTGTAGTTTAAGCTGATGGTTTGTAAAGACACCTCTAAGCCATGAGGGTTTGGGGGTCAGAACACCTGTTATGATCAATAATAATGCCAAAATGAAATATAATATCTCCCTCCCCCTAAAAAGCTTCCTATAGAAACAGGAGTGTTTGTTATTGCTATAGATCACAGCGATGCAATTTTTTGTCTGTGTTTCATTTGAGAAAAGAGATGCAGGCTCTGATCTCAGTGGGTGGCAGAGCTGTTATCTCAGAGCTGGGCTCTGGAAGCAGCAGGTCAAACAGGTAATTCTGAAGACAGAGCTACCCAATTCTTTGTGCTTCAGCACCTTTTCCCTCTCTGAATTAGGCAATTTATTTGGAAACCCACTGATTAGGGAAAAATGTAAATGGTGTTGACTAGGGAGAGAAGGAACCTGATGCAGATCAAGACCACAGCCTTTGGAAAACAAAACCTTGGCTAGCAGAGTTATGCTTCTGAAATTACATCTGGTTACCTGGCTAAAGGATTTCTTATTGATTTGGGAGACTTCACTGCAAAGTCTAGTTCTCTGTTTTGCCTTCTGGCAGAGAGCACAGGAAGAAGGAAAGGACAACCCACCTCCAGGACACCCCAGCTCCTCACACACCCCAGCCCAGGAGAACCACATCTCCTGGAGAGGGTCATCCAGCAGCAAGGCCAATGGAAACACTGAGCTCACTTCTGGGACAGCTGCAAAGGATGACAATTTATTGCCTGTTTTAAGGACGGAGTTTGCGATATGCACATTTGCCAACTGGGACCTGGAGTGAGATCAATGAGTTATTTTACATAGGTCCCTGAGTTCTGGGCCAGAATGAAACTATTGACCTAGAGGTGAAAGCCTCTAATTTTATTTCTAGTCCCTCTGAGTCATGTAGTCACCAGAAATAACACTGACAGCAATAAAACCGAGCAAACAAACAAAACTAAGCAAACATCAAATATTAAGGGGAAAGATTTTGCCAAAGAGGCTCAGCACACGTTTTGTGAGACGGCATAATCTTTGACAGCAAAATCTGGAACATAAAAACCCCTCTCTCCTGGAGCCCGGCATTCTTCTCTGAAGACAAATGTTTTATAATAAATATTTCTGTGCCTGTGGAGTTTTGTGCAAAGTTGGACATGATATTTTTGGCAATATCTGCATGTCAGGAGGAATCTGAGAAAGTGTCACATAGTGTACTCGAGCTGGTCGGTTGGTGAAAGCCATGGGTTTGAATTTACATGTCACATATGTGATGGGCTGAGCAGAGCAGAGCGAGAGAAACAGGAGCATTTCTGCTCCTCAGCTTTTTATCTGCTTTAATCCATGAGCTGAATTACAGAATTCACCTCAAGTTGTGGTGTCTTACTTCACCTTCCTATTTCTTGCCAGTTCTCTGCACCTTCCAAAAACAGAAAGGTGAGGCCCTTTTGTATTTTTTAATCCAATATTTTCCCTGTTTGGCAAGATCATAATCATTCTCTTTTGTTTTTTTATTACTACCAATATTATGAATAATAATAATATTCCTAATGGATTTTTCACTACCCCTTTAAAAGGTGGTTTCCAAAGGAAATTTTGATGTCTATTCCTGGCTAACAGGCATAATAATTTGGGGAAAATAATCTTCCATTCAAAGGTAGTTTAACTTAAAATAAGATCTTTTTGCCTCAGAGATTCCTAAGGAAAATTGCTTCGTTTTGCAACCATAATTCCAATATTTAAATGACTGGGATTTTCCTTCAGAAAGATTTGAACTGTGGAATATTCCTTTGTTGGACAAGAATCAGTGGAGTGTTTGCTGTTAATTAAACCAAATAAGTGAGTTGAAAAGGAAAGTGAGTTGATTTTGAAGGACATTCATATTAAAACTACAGTTTTGAGTAAAAGAAGAGAATTTATTCTGATTTTATTTTTTTCCTAAATTTCAGATTTTGTGCTTCTTTATTATTTTCAAGACTATTAGGAATTACTCCCTGTTGATACAAGGAAGTCAACTTTATATGATCTGTGTTTAGGATCTAATTCAATTACCACTGAAGGCAACGAGGTTTGAATTAAACCTTTACAGTGAGTGTTTTTTAAGGTCTCAGACAGCAAAGATTCAGCTCTCAAACACCCTGAGATCAACACTAATTTCAGAGAACTGGAACACATGCAACAAAACCACCACATTGTGTAGTGACAAAACATTTTGCAGAAAGAGGGCTGTGATGCCGTTGGTGGCTTGGGTTGACCTGATTTCCCTTTACACAGACACAAAATGTCAATGGGAGACGCCGACAGCAGATTTGCTGCCTTTGGAATTTGATTTTACTTTGGATTTGGAAACGTAAGGAGAAAATACATAATAGCAAATGAATGAACTATCCCATTCTTTACCTTTTTAGTAATAAAATGATTGTAATATTAAAATATTGCAGATCACTTCAGAGCACAGCCACTGAATTCCTAATGTTTCTATAAATCATATATCCCTAAACCCACATAAATTGATAATATAATATGAAAATAAATGCTTTTGTGTTTGAGGAAGACTGTTGGGTTATCTATTTTGTTTTTTCTGGTGTTTGGGGAGTTTTAGTTGAGTGACTGGAGCTGCAAAGTTAACAAAAATCAATATACACTTTGCTGCAGTGCATAGGATCCTTTTTTACCCATTTTGAGGAGTGTAACCACTGGGATACACAGCACAACACTATCCCAAACCTTATATATAAAAAAAAATAAACTATATATTTTAATTAGCTTAAAGGAGTCAAATGGCAGGAAAAAAAATCACCTGCAATACAAAAACTCTGGCTATTGTAATGATACAGTGTGTAATTCAATATATCTGTTTAGATATTGACCTTCTGCATTATTAAAGGCTTTGAAAAGGGTACTGCTGTCTTGCAACTCCTTAACAGGTGGAAGCCACTGGAAACCTAACAATTATTGGTTTCTATATGCCAGGTTACTTTCCAACTAGAAGTCAATGCAAATATGTTTGCAACCTGAATGTACCAGGGAGTCCTGATCTTCTGTGGCTTGTTTGTTGTGGTATTTCTGTCTAAAGCTTCTTCTCCCCCTCCAAAAGACATCCTATTGTGAAAGAAGGATTTAATTTCCATTCAATGTAGTCATTTTTTTGCTGCTTAAAGAAGTTCCTTTGGATAGAGACACCTGGAATTCCTTGTCTAGCCTTCAGTTTCAGAAAAAAAATCCTAATTTGTTTGACTAAGATATTTTGTGAACCAAAGTACCTGTCAGATTCCTAATATTTTCCAGTAGTCAGCTAAATCCCTAATTTCAGGGAAAGAATCACAACAAAAATATTCTCTTTTCTATATAGTCACCTTTAAACAATAATTTTTGTGTGAGGTATGATGCTTATGTGTGATCCCAAAGCACAGCATGAGGCTCAAGAAACACCTGAAAATTTATAAATGGAAATTTTAGAATGAGTTTTA
>VWZD01000891.1:377342-466659 GCA_013396695.1 Sakesphorus luctuosus | reverse complement strand
GGAAATTTTAGAATGAGTTTTATTTCCCTTTTTTGTCTTCCACTAACAATTACATTCTGTTCTGTCAAAGAAGGACTAACTATTCAAATAGAACAAGGTATATCTGGCTGGACATTAACTTGTATATTTATCTATTTATTACTTTCATAATGCTGTTTTGATTAATTTAAATATTAAAAAAAATAAATGCATTTCTTGTCTTCTAGTATTTTCAAAAACATTTGTCAGTTGAGTTAAATTTGAAGATCTCATTTTCCCCTCCTCTTTATCAATTATATAATAGAAAGAACTAAAATGACCATTATATCTTTTTTTGTTCTACTGTGGAAAAATCAGTTAAATATAAACTATTATTTTACCAAATCTCTTGTGAATATTTCCCCTAAGGGCCGGATCCTGTGTGACTTTCAACATAGCAGAAAGAATTTATGTGCAAATCAACCATCAAGCATAAAACAACAATAGAGACAAGAGGAAAAAACACCCAAAGAAATAAATAAAAAGCACAAATTTTAAATTATCTCAAAATTTTAAATATGCTTTAAGAAAGACTGCAATAAAGAACTATTTGTATAGCTTTTCCTACGGTCCTTTTACTGACATTTTTGAAAGGCACATATACAATTCTATTAGGAAAACCCATAAAAAATAGCCATGACCTCATTTGTAACCACCAAATATTAGCATTTCTCTTCACTCTAATTGTCAATCTATTTACGTATATTATTCTATATTCAATGTTCAACCGATTTGGAAGTGCTGACCTGCAATCAGAAAACAGATTAAAGGAGATTTTAATGTTGGTTTTTTTAAAAATATTTGTTCTAATTTTAAAGGTCTGTTTCTATTTTTTGTTTCTTAGGAAGTGAATTTATATATTCTGTGCATTGTGATGTTCTCCTGGCCCAGGAAAAGTGAAAGCATGCTGTGGGAATTCCAAACTGGAGTCAACTTCCAACAATATCATTATATCATGTTATCATTCCTATTCCATTACCCAGCATTTCATTCCTATGGCTGATACGGGAAGATGCATCAGTGAGACAAGTCAATTTTGTAACTTGTCCTCTCTGGATCTTTTCCTTGTCACAGGTTTTATCTGCTAATTGATCCAGGGTGGCACAAATTTTCATGGATCCAAACTGTTTCTATCCCTTGGGTCAAGGAGAAATAGGGGATAGATATTCTGTGATGCTCTGACAAAGGAAGGAAGGTCTTTTTCCTTCTTCGATTGGAGAAAGAGAAGGAAATCTGAGGTTGGATCCGCATGTGTCTTTCTTTCCTTTTCCTTTTCCTTTTCCTTTTCCTTTCCTTTCCTTTCCTTTCCTTTCCTTTCCTTTCCTTTCCTTTCCTTTCCTTTCCTTTCCCTTTCCCTTTCCCTTTCCCTTTCCCTTTCCCTTTCCCTTGGTTTTCTCAAAGGAAGTTGCTCCAACAATCCAGCCAAGAAATTCTTGAGTGCATCACAACCACAAATTCATCTGCAAAGATTCTCATCCTTCCCAAATGAGCTAGAATCATCAACTGAGCTGTGAAACACAGGCAACCTCTTGAAATTCAGATATTTTTAAGGTCCAACTAGACTGAGGTTCTGATAGTTTTGTGATTTTTTTCCTTTCTTTATTTTTTTTTTTTTGACAATTTTGTATTACCAACCAAATCCAAGAATGCATCTGGAGAACATGCATTCATCTATTCTCCTCCTCTGAACTACAGTGTAATACTGAGAGTGTCAGAGGAAAATCAGCTCTGCGGGGCTTTTGAATTTAAGAGGTCTAAGTAAGCACCTGGATTCCTGGTTGTTTGTCCAAATTAGATGTGACCTCTGATTTTGTTCAGGATTTCATTATTTGTATTTTTTTTCCCAGAAGAGACAAATAATGACATTTCACTTCCAGGTTGATTGAGACATGGGTTCTGATTCACAGATTACACAGAACTGGCACCACCATAGCACTTGCACATATTTCCAAGAGTTGTGACTGAAAACATTCAAGAGAATCTGACTCAGTAAAAATATGTGCACTTGTGTTAAAATGGTGGTTCTGATTTTGTTGTAGTGTCATGTGTTCCAACACAATGGTTGAGGGTGAATTACAGCTGCTGAGAGAAACAATTTCTGGTGACTCACCGTAGTCTCCAGCCTGGACTTCCACAGAGAAGTTCTCCCATCAGATTAGCAATAGTTTTGTATTTCAGTTGAAAGGTGCTGACTGGACTGCAACTCTTTGAATAACGCATGTAAATTTACCCCAAGACAGATGACACATCATATCCAAAATCAACAGTTTGCTTGTGAAACTGAGATTTAACAAAAAAATCTGGTGTAGTGGGGAAAGGCAGAATGGGCTGGAATCAGGAGGCCTGGGTTGATCTCTCCAATTTTTGTGTCACAGTTGACAAGAGCTGCCAGAAAAAACTTTGCCTTTTAAGAATAAATGAAAATTTGCCTCCAAATCTTATAGGCACTTTTAATGTCATCTGTAATATTGCACTGCTTTATAAGAAGGGTGAAACTATTGATGCTTCATGGCATGGACCTGTAGGAGCAGGTCCAGAAGAGGCCATAAAGATGCTTCAAGACCCTCTACTCTGGAGACAGGCTGGGAGAGCTGGGAATGTTCACCTGGGGAATAGAAGGCTCCAGGGAGACTTGAGAGCCCCTTCCAGGGCCTAAAGGGGCTCCAAGAGATGGAGAGGGACTTTGGACAGTGGCCTGGTGGGACAGGACACAGGGAATGGCTTCAAACAGACAGAGCAAGGGATTAGATTAGAGATTAAGGAGAAATTGGTTGTGAGGGTTGTGAGGTCCTGGCACAGGTTGCTCAGAGAAGCTGTGGTTGCCCCACCCCTGTAAGTGTTCAAGGACAGGTTGGATGGGGCTTGGAGCAATCTGGGCTAGTGGAAAGTGTCCATGCCCATAATAGAAGGGTGGAAAAAGATGATCTTTAAGGTCCCTTCCAGTCCAAACCATTCTGTGATTCAATGATTCATTTCTGTCATCACTTATACACACATGTGCATGTATGCAGTGCTTAAAGAAACTGAATTTTCACCTTTTTCCACAACCTCAGCAGTAAATTATAATCATCAGCATCAAGAGGTGGGAAAGGAAAGCAGGACCACCTGCCAGGCATGGCTGCAGCCCTGATTCTGCGAACCCACATGGATTTACCCGTTGAGGTTATGGCCTTGACACTAAGGATCAGATATGGTGGCTTCTATTCACAATAGATGATGAAAGGAAAACATTCTGCCTCCTGCCTTTCTGAATCCACACAGTCAGGATGTCTTTCCTACACTCGGGAGATATTGGAGGTGGCAGAGAGGGGGAGAAGAGGCGTTTTTCGACTCTCAGGATCATAGCTGGCAGGAGCAGGGGAAGAAGCCTGTGTTTGTGTCTTCTAATGACCAGAGACAGGAATGGGAGGGATCAGCAGCAGAATCTTCTGTACCCTTATAAAGAGCAGTAATAACGCCTGACATTTAAATCACTCCCCCCGGCCATAAGCGAACGATGAAATACTCAGGGGTCAGATCCTGCCAGTGGTATCCAGTCCCAGGAAGGTGGTGCTCAGCAGGGGGATCTCTTTCAGCATCTCTGTGCTGGAGAGGTGCCTCTCCTAAGTGCCTGCCCCAGTGTCCCTGAGGGACATCTGAGCACCTTGGCAGTGCCCTGGGCAGCGGCCGCCCGAGGGCTGTACCTCTGCTCGTGCCCGGGAGGCTGTCGCTGCAATCGGCAGAATTGAGCCTTTCATAGTTAGATCCTTAACGTGACGGATTTCCCTCTTAGTGCATGTCGATTTGATCTGATGGAGACACGAAGCTGTGCAGGTTTGCTGCATCTCTGATGATTTCAGTCTAAACCATGCAAATCCCACAGCGCATCCCCCCGTTTCCCTGGCATTATGTCTGTGGAAAAGTGTCACGAGCAATGACACCTCTTCACAGAAAAACAGGGAAATATCTTTTGCAGGATGTGAGATTTCTAAGGAAAGCTTCCCTGTGACACGAGCTGTTGAACTGTCTCCATAGAGTTCTGATTTAATTTGAGCTACTCCTGCCACTCCACCACGAACAGAACTATCCAAAATGTAAGGCAATAACTAAATTTCATGGGGAAATAATAATTAATAAGGGCACAAGTGAGCTGCCTCTTCATTTAAAAATATTTTTTTGCCATTTATGTTCAGTTCTTCTCTATAGCCCGTGAGTTGGCAAGATGAACAAATTATATTGAAGACTCCCACTTTCAAGGTATTATCAGTGAAAAAAGGACTCTGACACAGTTATACAATTGTATATTTCTAAAATACATTATGAAATTTTTATCTTGCTATCTAAAATATCCTCTTTGAACTCAACAGCTTTCAAATTTCTTAATAAGATGATGTTATTCTGATGTAAACCTTAAATTGCCTCTGTCTCAAACCTAAAGATTGAACATATTTGTAAAAATATATTAAGGAAATAATAATAAAAATCAAAATGGGTGAAGAGGATTTACCTTCAACATAAAGAGACATAATTATGTGTTTTCAAAATCTGTATGATTTGGATTTATCCCAGACCTTCCTGTGGCAGGATAAATATATGATATTGTTTTTCAAAATATATTCTGGTAGCTAAAGTATATTTGAGTTGCCCTCTGTCCTTCTCTCTTGCCCACAGAATATGGGCTATACACATGCATATTTATTCAAATTTCTTTTTCTTTTAGACATTCCCGCAGCTCTTTTGTTGGCCAACTGTAAACTGATCACTTACAATTGTACTTGAGTGTTTAGTGACCAGAAAATGTACAAATGCTGCTGCTGCCAGAGTAACTGAAAGTGCACAAGCAGATTGAGGGAAATACTACAGGCAAAAATTAACCATCATTAGTTACCCCTGCTAATATTGCAGAAAATTGAAATGCTTGCCTCACTGAGAATTGAAGAGCATTTCTGAAGTTTATCCAGAACAAAATATCTGACTTTTAAATACAAATAAGATATAAAGTGTTGCCATGCATTGCTGGGCTGCACGGTGGCAGTTTGCAGGAAAAGCTGCTGGAGCCCCTTTGTGGGAATCAATCCCAGATAAATTCAACCCCGTTAATTGTAATTTTAACAGCTTCAGATGCCACGTTAGGAGCAGTGAGGGGGCAGAGGAGAGGGAGCAAACTGGGTCTCTGCTCACAACGATAAACATAAGACCATAAATGTCAGACAAAGGCCAAGAACGATGCAGAGGACAGATTGCCGGAGTCCCAGCCTAAGCGCAGGGAATGTTTGGTGGGTTTTGTTTCGGGGGGTTTTCTTTCCACCTGAGAACACTGTAGTTAAGTGCAAATGCAATAATAATCATACAAAATACCTTTGCCCTCGTAAAACAGCCTAAGCTCCACCACTCTTTATAGTTAGGATATGGTCTGCATTTTATGTTTCTTCTGTATTACGTGCTTCTTCCGTATTTTTTGTTTGTTCTGTATTTTATGTCTTTAACTCTGTTGCATCAGAAGAAACAAATTTTCATACAAGAAGATGCAGAGCAACAACTCATTCTATGTCCAGTTTGTTCAATTTAAAAAGATGCCTTTCTGGAGGTGTCTGAATCCCTCTTATCATTCTTTATCTTTTCAAGCTCTCCTTCTCACTTCCTCACTAACTTCCTCCCAAAGCACTTTTTGCCGATTAACCCCAAGAAAACAAATAATACAGCACCTTTTTTTTGGCGCTGCAGCACCCCAGCCACTCTCAGCTAACCTTGCAGTGATATTTGGGGTGTTTGTTTTCACAGATGACCTTCCTGTCGCTGTCTCTGCCGGGCGCGTTCCGGCAGCACCTGGTAGAAGCGCTACAGGCTTCCATGGACATGTGGCACCATATTGGAATGCTGCAGTTCATTTGGCAGGATGCAGGAAGGTAGAGGGTACATGTTGCCCAACATATTTAAGCAGCATTATAGTTTGATCAAGGAAAAGCTTTCGAAATATTTTGCACAACGTCGAGGTTTAGGCACGATAATATATAAATTGCAAAAGGTTCATTTTGGATCCTCATTACCCAAACCAACCAACCAAGGAGATAACATAGAAAAACATTCTTTTCCGTTCCCTTTTCTCTTTTTTTTTTTTTTAAAGATAATACCATTTTACACAAGGAAAGGTTAATAATTAACCACAGGGAAGACGTCTTTTTTTGCAGTCATATGAAAAATAAAACACACAGTAATTCTGATAGTTTTGAAGCTGTTCTACTTCTCGTGAAAAATTAAAATGCATAGAACTTTGTAACTCCCCAAATGCCAAGGTTTCAAAATAGGTACGAGAAACTGCTAAAATAATTTCCTGAACAAACAAAAAGCCAGACCCGTGTATCAAAGCTCATACATCTTACATGTTCTCTTGTCTCTTCGTGTTTGTATTAGGATTTCAGCACCTGACAGTACAACTGGTGCATAATTTTGTGTCTCTCTCACATTACAAAGATTTTTATTATTTTTTTGTAATGCTGGCAGAGATGTCTGATTATTACTTCTATTAAACTTTGATTTGGAAGTGCAGGGAAAAGAAATATTAAACAAGAAAAGCCACTTTAATCTTGTCTCCAAAGGTAATTACCTATTTGGGAACCTTTTGTAAATACACAATATCGACTTCCACTGAGCCAAAGGAACAGAAGATGTGCACAAATAAAATGGAGTTATATGTATACAATCCTAAGGTATCAGGTAAGTTGGATCCAAAATAAAATCAGGGAACAACAAACAAACTAACAAAAACAAAACCCACCTCATGCTAAAATAAAGAAGCAACATTACTAGGCGAATACAGTGCTAATGTATTGTTTAGCCCTATAAGCTGTGTCTCCTGTCCACTCTCAGACCTCCACAACTACAAAAACACAGTTACTAAAAGGAAGGTAATACTGTGCAATTATGTATTTAATATTTATACCTGGAAAACACTGAGTAATGAGATTTTTAGGAAACACTTTATCATGAAAAATATTTTTTATCATAATTTCATCCTAGGGTGTCTTTACAAAACTAGCAACACAATGAGCAGAACTAATCCTGTATTGCGGTCACTGCAGTCTCACCTCTGTGGCCACTTGGACTCTGCTTTACATCTTTAGACTTAGTTTGTCTCTGACCTGAAATAACAAAGCTATGAACTGTTAACCAGAGGGGGAAACCTCAGGCAAGTCAGCTTTTAATCTTCTAGCGTGGCAGTTCTTATTCTGTCAATAATAAACACATTTGTTAGCTATGCCTTGTGCAGCCTCGTATGTGCATCTATCCATTCCTAAGAGATCTATTGGCACTGGGCTATTAACAACCAATAATTCTATGCGAGTCCAGTATTGTTATTAAAAGGGAAAAAAAAAAAAAAAAGAGAAAGAAAAATAAGACCAGACCTCACATACATAGAGATGAGAGTCAGAGATACAGTCACCAGTTGATGGAGGACACAGTGGAGAGGTGCAGAGTGGGAGGTTATATTATCGTGGTATTAAATCGAGTTCTATCATCACTTTCTCGCTCCCCAGCAGTGGGACAGATGGGAGAGTGTGGTGGGAGTGTGCCGGGAATAATGCTGGTGAGTACTCCTGTGTGAGGTGAGGAGAGAGGACTGAGCTCCTTGCAGGTGAGCAGGACACAGAAAACCACTAAAGGGGTGATGGAAAGGTACTTTCCACTTCTTATTCCCAAGGATTTCCATAGCAGCCATGTGGCTTCTCCCATATCACCTCACTGTGGCCTCTCACTGAGGACATGCTCTGCAAGGTTAATTTTTTCATGCTTTCTCTGTCTATTTTTTAATCTCCAGTGTGATTCCCCGGGGGTAGAGCATAAGAACTGATATTTTTTTTTTTTCTGCACAGTTCTCTACACGTTTGAATTCATCTCCCACATCCCAGAAATGAAGGGGCCGAGCCTGAAAAAGACTTTGTCAACCCATTCCTTCAGAAAAGGTCCTTGTTGTGATGGCTTAGGAAAATAAACCCATGTTTTGTAGAAAAAATATAGGGAGAAAAAAGGCCAAAGGCCCTTGAATCTACGTTAAAAATCTTATTGAAGCCAACTGGCTGAGGGATGCCAAGTCAAATTGTGTTATTGTCCACACACACTATTTCAACCAGCTTTTTTTTTTTTTGAAGATACACTTTCCACTTTTCAAAACAAGCAACAGTTAGACTAAATCAGCTTAATCTCACAGATCCACACAGTTTTGATCTAAACCACAACTAAAACTGAGCTGATAGGTGTTAAGGATGTTTCGTAATATTAATGTGTGGCACTAGACTATACAGCTTCACAGGAAAGTTCCTGTAATTGGGATTTTCATCCCCTGGAAGTCAGAAAAAATTATTGACAGTTTCTGGGTCCTAAATGCATCACCGTTTCAAGTGAAATAACAAGCTTTGCCTCGGGCTGTAGTTCATGCTATGTGATCACTTGATACTTTGTCTATGTGGCTTCCCATGGCAAGAGAGAAAGGGAGAGAGACAGAGAGGAGCCTCTGTCGGAGGACGAGGGAGGCAACAGATCGCTTCACAAGCAATTATTATTTTTATTATATTATTTCAACATCATGATAATTAATGACTGAACTTCCAAACATGTTTGTGTGAACTCAGCGTGCTGATAAGAACGGCTGCGGAGTGGGTGATTTCTGTTTGTTCCCGATTTTTTGCCTGGGTGCTTTAGCAGCAGATTGCTGTTCTCTAACTGCATTACTGAGGGGGAACTGGAAATGTTTTACAGGCAACTTCTGCCATTTAGCATACAACTGTAATATGGTTCTATTATCCATTTTCAATCAATATTTAACCTTTTCAATAAACAACTTAAGTGTACTAAGCCAGAAGGAGGAAAGCTAATTGCCACATGATATATTTGGTTTCCAGGTATACCCAGCTGGCTAAAGTAAAGTTAATTAGGTTATAGGTAGCACAGCAGCATTTAGAAAAATATATCTTCTGCCTCGTAAACCTTTTGTTCAGTCAATAGCATCAACAAATACTTGTGGATGATGCCTGTAACATGATGACCACTACTTGAAAACCAGATCGTGCATTTTGCCCTTGCAAAGGGCATCTGTTACCAAAAGGCATTATGGTAAATGATGGGAGTGGGTCATGGACACCACAGATCTCCACATCCATTGTTTTGATGTTCAGCATTACATTTGTGAGCCCAGATGTAGGAAAGCCAACTCCTCAGTGAGTGTATAATGTGTAGCATTTTTTCTTTTTTTTTTAGAAGATAAACCCCAAGAAATTAATAGGCTTTATTGTTACACTATAAAAAGCTCATTGTTTATGGTAACTTCGCTGAAACGGTATAAGCTTAAAAATACTGTTGTTGCTAATTGAAGGATGCTATTTTCCACTGTTCATATATGATTTTAGTTCCACTGCAGTCCTGAGAAACCTTTGTGTTTTGCTGTTGACATGCCCAAAACACCAAACAACTTACAGAGTGCAGTTTTTCTCCTGGAAAGTCTTCTTTCACCAGTAATCACAACTGTCTTTTAGAGAGGTGTATATAGGTATTTTCAAAGGAGAAAAAAATAACACTTAAAATTCACAATACCGGCATTAATGAAGAAAACATATAAACAAACAAAACATCTAGAAAGTTTGCCTAGAAATTTTTTCCACACAGTTATTTTATTATCATTTCATGCATTGTAGTTATGTATTTTGTATTTGTTCATCTGATAGGATTCTCACTTCCTATGACATGAACTTCCAATTTTATTTTTTTTTTAAATAACATTCTAAGGAACAGTTAGAAAATCTTGATAAGAACACCTATCTTTACTCAGGCAAGCAGTTCTGTTAAGCAAAAAAAAAAAAAAAAGAATGATTGCCACCCATTTGATTGATGGGAGCCTTTCCCTGGATCAAGCTTTAGATCCCTTGCTTATTTGCCAGTGAATAGTGTATAACAGGGATTCCAGGGAAGTCAAATGGCAAGCCAGGCAGCGATTTCAATGAGCCCCAAACCAGGCCCTGAATGATCAACACTGATCTGTATTATTCGAGGGTAATAATGTGCCCCTCTAGTTTACCAAAAGTAGCAGCTCTGAATATGCTATAGTTTCATGAAGACTGAACGAATGCATCTGTCTTCATGAATGGTGATTAAAACAAAATGCAAATCTCCTTACATCTTTTCTTCCTGACATTAGGTCATTGCTTTATGGCCTTCTTTTCATTTGCACATCCATAGTAATTTCTATTTTGGGCCACTATTGAAAATATGAGATTCGCTGGATCCAAATAGACATTCTTATAATAAGCAGATTGTACTGAGCTACAAAAGCTGCAGTATAATAAAACAAATTGTATGAATGTGAGAAGAATGTGTAAAGAAGTTTCATCATAAAAAAAATGACCAATAACATTAAGATGTTTTGTGTGAGGAAAACACTCCAAGCACTGTTCTTTGTTACTGCATAAAAAGCCTTTTTTGCAATGCCTGTTCCTTGACATAGAGTCTTTATATGGGGAATAATTTATTGCCATACCTGTAACTGAAATAATGACTAAATCATTTTAAAAAAAGTCTCATAGCTCCAACAGAGTAAATCTTCTACAACTTGCTGCAGTGCTAATCGTAAGCATGTTATACAGTAAGTTTGCCTGAAGCTAAGTTAAGCAGGCAGATTAGGACTGTAATATAGTATCAGGGCTCATAAATCAAGTGTGCTTGCAGATTTTCTTTCACTTACTGCTCCTTCTTACAGTTCAGACAAGTCATAATTACACATCAGTAGGCATTGTGAACAGAGGAATGAGCTACAACATAACGCACAATAAACCCTGTCATATAAAAGCAAACTGGATAAAATAACAGAAGCAATACTCCATTTTACAACACCACACTAAAGAATTACACCACGCCATTGTGTAATATTCTGATCAATCACCAGCCCATCCACAATTGACAGTCCCAGGAGGCTAAAATTTACTATTCAAAGAAATTTTCCATTTGTAATTATTATTATTACTACGATGATTATTATGATTATAATATATGGTGAGTGAGAACTTTAAAAAGCCAGAGGTTCCAAATAAGAAGTGCTTGGCACAAAATACAATTAAAGATATTTTCCTAAAGCTTTACTATGCGTGCAATCTTTTGACAAATAATAATTGGGGAGAGGTAAACGATTTTTCATTCATATTTTGTGAGCATTATGACACTGAGCACAGGTACTGTGTGCTATCTCTTTTAAACCAAAGCCATGCTGACTGATGTCTCCCAGTTATTTCAGGGCTTAGAATGAGATCAAAGGTGCTGTGGCTTTGGTGTATGACATTAGCGGAACACTGAAAATGGGATTTGATGAAACGAGAAAATATTGGTTATTTTAATTCTAATCAAATACTTTCAAAAGAATCAGGAGGCAGCAGGTAAATAGCAAGCCCTGCACAGAGGCACATATGGAGTTCCTGCTTTCTCCCCTAGAAAATTATCCCACATTTTCACTTTTTGTACAAAGAGAGCAGATAGTTGCCCCTAATTTCACTCATACAACTGCAAGGCTCTTTTGTTGCCAGATAACTTGTATTGCAGCCCTGTGGTTTATCCCTTGCTGGATTCCACCTTTGGATAATTTTCCCACATGTGACTATAATCAAGTCCCCATATTTGGGCCTTGATAGAAGAGTTCTGTAGATTTGTGCATGAGGAGGTACATAGAGAGGGAGAGGACAATGCTGCTTCCAGAAAGGCAAGCTCCTGGAAGATTGGCGAAAGACTCAGCTTGGGTGGTTCACATAAGTAAAATTCACCCCTGGTAATTACCTATCACCAGACTTGATAACATAATATCAACAGAATTCATTTTTTTTTTCCAAATTAGGTTGTACCCATTAAGATTTACTGCCCTTCTTTTCTGTTCATGCTGGGATTTATGATCTTGAATCACTTAATGTTTTTTTTAAAAATGCCCATCCACGTATGTGTCTTTAATCTTCTCCTCTGCACCAAATGCTCTAAGCATGGACAGTGTGGCAGCTGGAAAAAGGAAATACCATGGTCTTTGTCTAGTTTACTGTGGTTTATATCCTATCTGCTTCAGGAAAAAGAAAATAATAAGGGAAAAAAGGGAAGGCAAAATCTCCACCCGAAAAGCCCAGTATATTGAAACTTGTAGATGCATCAAATCTGGCATCTCAGTCAGATGGAACTTCCCTTTCCAACTGGTCCTGATCACTGTTGCATCCCCCTCTGTCTCCCAGTTGCTTAGGTGTCACTTTCCCCAGGACTGACATGGAAAGCCTTGATTTTTCTGGTAAGGGAAAGGGTAAACTTTTCAACTACATTTTAAGAGTAAAGCAAAGAAATAGAGGCTTAGTCAAGGAACTTTTTATGCATATTAATATTCCCTTAGAAAATGCAAAAGAGTTTTTAGTTAATTTATAGAATACAAATTCCTGAACACAGTGCCCTTCTGTGTCCTCACCATCCTTCTAAGGCCACCCTTGCTCTGCATGGTATCCAAGAAGCGCTTTTGTGTTTTAACCTTGGCTGGTTTGTCTCTCAAAGTGTAACAGTAATGATTTTATTACTCTGCAAACCATCCCTGTTGCTGCTCTCTCCGTGCACGTCTCCCCTAAGCTTTTGGGCAGAGGGTCCCAGCAGGACAGTGACCACCCTGGTGCCAAGTCCACCTTCTGCATTAAAAACACTTGTTTTTTACAGGCATCAACTGCTCTGTCAAAGCTTCCCACTCATCTCCCTCCATCGGATCTCAGATTCGTGACAGGCATTAATGGTCTCACGCAGCGAGAGGGCTGAGGAGAACTGGGATATTCATAAACCAGAGGAGAAGTCATATATTCATAAACAAATTGCCCCAAACCATCAGGCTGTTTTCCCTCTAATTTGTAAGATGTATGTTGAACATCCTGCTCAATCAACATTATTAAATACTATTCATTATTTTTGTAATTATCTGAGAGACAAAGGCAGGTTTGGAGCCGTGTATGCAGCAAGTCACTCCAGTGAGCAGGTTGGGAGCAGATTTCCCACCATGCTGAAGAAGCACATGGTGCCTCAGTCCACTCTGGAGTGCTTGGCTATGCCCTTAGAACCCTACTCTATATTCTTTCACACATGATCTTTCCATTAAATAAACAGCTTCTGTGTCCTCAGCTAGTTATGGACTGAGTATAGAAATAGAATCCTGTTGCTGATGGTTTTTTCCTCTTTTCTAGGGAAACATAACGATCTGCCTGTTGTAACCCTCATATTGTGTTGGCATTCAGGTTTTCTGTGGATACTTTCTGTCCATAACTCTGACAATAATTCCAGCCTGACTTGAGTCAACACATCATCAAGGGCTGAATGTTTTGCCTGAGTTTGGGGACTCTGCTTCACTTTTTTTCCCCCATATTTTGCTTCTGAATCAATATTAAGATCTGAAAGGTGGTGGACTAAAAATACCCCAACAAAACCCAATGTTGAAGACCTGCATAAAATTCTGAAAAGTTAAATTTAGAGACAAAATTGTCTTACTGCAACTCATTGTAGTAGACAAGAATCTGAGTCAGCATTTTGTTCCTGGAGTAAGTCAGTGAGTTTTCTGTGCAGGCTGAATTGGTATTTCCTGGTGAAGGGAGAAGCATTTGTGAAGTATATAGCAATATAAAAAGACTAAAAAGCAGAAACCAAGTAATTTACTGTTTAATGCTCCTGCTTTACAATAAGACAAGAAGAGGGCAACTTTACCTTTCACAGTCTGGCACAGCATGGGTTTAAATGGCATGTGAGGGGCTAACTTGGGCAAGCATCGCTGTCCTATCCCTGGAAGGACTCAAAGCCCGGTTGGATGGGGTTTGCAGTGACCTGGTCTAGTGGAAGGTGTCCCTGCCCACAGCAAGGAGTGAAACAAGAGGAGATCTAAGGTCCCTTCCAACCAACCCAAACCATTCCATAATTCTGTGATTATGATCTTATCTTTATGCTCTTCAGTGTAATTTTTGAGGGCAGATGTTGCAGTGTGATGAAGTACAACGTGTTTCATCCAGGGTGAGGAGGTCACCCAACCAGTTCTTTATGTTTTTTTGCCAACAGAGAGGGTCTGCTCGAGTTTTATGATAAACATATTAGCAAGCCCAGGAATCAATATTGTTTAAATAGTGTACCAGAAGGTTCACTGTCAATCACTAGTTTTTGAAAGTTGTTCATCCCAACTGTTAGGTGAATACTGAATATATTCACAGAAGTTTGGATCTGTTCATGAATAATTTATGGAGGGAAAAGAAAAAAAAAGAAAAGGCAACTGATCAATTTGCAATTAATAATGATTCAGCTTCTCCCAACCTTACACACTCAAAACAACACTTATGGGGCTTACACCTTTACTGAATCCTTAAAGGGGATGGAAGGAGACTTTGGTCCTATCTCTGCATTAAATAATTGATCCTCTTCTTTACTAACAATGCTCTGAGGAAATTTCAAAAAGCTTTAGCTGACCTATGCAAAAACAAACTCCCCCAAAAGCCCAAACCCGGTGAAATGACTTTGTGAGGTACTGACAACTGACTTCTCTTACCACAGTTCCTTAGGAAACCAGATTGTTCCCCTACATGGATCAGAAAACTGCCCATATCCCAGTTTTCCTTTCTCCTTCTACATCATAAAGAACTCCAACCATAGCAATATTTTGACAAACATTTCTCCTCAAAATTCAAGGAAGTTAAATCATCACCTGCTCTTGTTCAGGTTTTAGGCTCACACTTTCATGTTCAGCTTCCCTCTAGTAAAATTTTTTAAAGCCACTTAAAACTTCAAATCAGTAATAGTGTATAGTAATTCCACTGGGAAAGAGAAAAGAATGAATTGCATGAATTTGGGTATTCTGCTTGTTTAGTCACCCTTGAAGGAAGGGAACTGGTAAAATCAAATCTAACTAAGTGGGAGTTTAAGAATTTAGAGAACAACTTGCTAAACTGCAGATATACTCACTAATAAGAAGCAGTTTTTAGCCAGGGTGAAAAGAGAGATAAGATATTTAAAATCTTATTCTGTTACTGTGTAAGAGAATAGCAGAACAAGAGTTCTGTGAGTCCTCCTCAAAGAAAACAGCAATGTAAAACAAACCTGCATGTAAAGATTAACATTCCAGCAACACTTTCAGATGTTTCAAATTTCTATTTCTTAAGAAAAATGGTAGTTCTCCATTTTTTACACATTGATCTTCATTGAATTGCACGAGAAAGCACATTTTCTTAGTTAAAAATAATAACCAAGAGAAGCCAGATGACCTCTAACGTCAGTGCTTTTAAAGTTTGTGTGAGGTCTATTTTATTTTATTTTGGGTTTTTTTGTTTTTTTTTTTTTTCTTTCTGGATTACATTGAGAATAGCATTGACAGACCCATCTTTTCATTTTGTAGGGCAAATAATTACCTTGTAGTTGATAGATAAAAACCTACTAACCAACCTGTAAAGAATTAATCCCAAAAAGAGGTAAATTTAACCCAGTAAATGCAGAAATGGTAAAATGGGATGGAGAAATCCTCCACCTGTGTAGGCTTTCATTGCACCAAACAGGTCAGGTTGTTGTTTCTGTCCCATTTCTGGATTCCCAGCCACAAGTACAAGTCCCTTTTCCTCTTCAAAAGACAAATTCGGACCCCACATGTTTGACTGGGCTGAGCTGAACACCCAGTTGGTGCTGAGATTAATGGCACAGATCTCTCCCCTCATTGCCCCACATGACGTCTCTATGAAATATTGTCACCTGGAAGGATGTAATACACTGCTTTGTGCTGAGATATGTTCTGTCCTCAGCAAAAATCCATCATACAGCAGTTCCTACTGCTACTCAGTGAAATTTGGCATTTTCAGTCTTTTCCACCAGGTCTCTTCAGATGAGGGTTGCCAGATCACCCCAGCAGGGTTGAATTTCACTAGGCAAGGAAGATTAACCAATATCTCAATTGCCCTTTTGCATTGCACTATCCTAAATAGCCCATCTATTATCACAGCAGAAGGGCACGTATTGCCACAACAGGTGGTTCTCCAGGCTGATGTTTACTCAAGCTACAGCAGAAATCATTAGCAGGCTGAACCTAAGCCTTCAGAAGTGAGGAACGATGCAAAGTTTCGGTAATGAAGTGCACTAACACAGGATCTCCTAATGCATCTGGAGCCAGAAGTCTGTATCGTGTTTTTCTGCGTGCCTATTTTTCATCAAACACCATACAATCTTTACTTGACTATACTGTATATCTTTTCTGCCTAGTGGGAACCCTAATTTGCTTTAAATTGCCAAAGTGCTCATTATGGAATGCTTAGTAGCTAGAGTTTGTACATAATATTTGAAAATCAGCCTTAATTTTTCTGCCTGAGATGAACACTTGGATTTCACAGTAAACATAATCAGAGATTTACACAAACTCGGTGAACCCTGTTTATTATATTTGCCTGGAATAGCTACAAAAGAGGTCAGAGGTCCAATGTCTTCCTGCAGAGACAGATCATGTTCTAGCTGGTACTGAGGAGGAAAAAAACAGTAGGTGATGCTTTAATGAATGGCTTATCATGTGGAACACACCATGTGATAATAGCAGTGCTGGTAAGGAAAGAAGGAAGTGAAAAATAGAAAGGCTTTTTGCTAGGTTTACATTGCTTGAAAGCTCCCATTTCAACAGAAGCACATGAAGAAGGTTTATTAAGAAAATGCAGTCAAATCTGCAGCAAGTTGAAAGGAGCTTTGAACTTTTTGTTTCGGCATTAGTTTTGGGATTGCCTGTGAGATGGCATTGCCTTGACTACACAGAAACACATATCGGAATATTTTGATTTTGTGTGTCAATTTTTGTTATCATTTTTGCCGAAGTGACCTTCTCTAACTCAGTTCTGAAAAAAAAAAAAAAAAGATATGAGGGTCACAGATTATTCCAAACACTAAAGGGATAGTCAACCCACTAAGTTACAACCTAAAGTTTGTTTAGCAAAGGTTGTCAATTAGGAGCTGTGAAGATGTTTGTTCTTTGAGACTAAAAATGATGGGGATAGAATGGTCCAACTTCTCCAAATAAAGCATTTGAGCTACCTGACATGGGCCAGATCCACATCTTAAAACTAGACTGCATAAAGAGCTTATTTCTGAATTATTCTTGTCTTTTGAAAAAGAAGAAACAGGTTCAATACTGAAACAAAAATGTGCTTATCCTCAGTTCTGACTCTCCATTTATTATTTTTAAGCAACTCTTCTGAGCTCTCTTTTTTTGTTTGTTTGTTTTGAAATCAGAAGTCACAAAATTTTCTTTTAACCATTCATTCAGACCAAAATGCCACGACAGGATAGCTCTAATTACTGATAATTTACTGAGCCTGGCCCTGGAATCCCACTGCAAAGAAAACATAAAACTTATGGATGCATTAAGACTGGTAGAGACCTCCAAGATCATCAAGTCCAAGGATATTGAAAAAGACATATAAAAATACATTCAAAAATATTTAGAAACAATGGATTTCTAACCTCCCTTGAAATGAGAGGAACTAAGGTGTCTATGCTGATATAGGTTTGTATTTATTAGAGGAAAAACCCCACAGTCAACAGGCAACAGCAAATCCTCTCCCTGGAGGTGTAAAGGCTGATGGGGAAGTCTCCTCTGTCCCTACTCTTTTGCAAAGTGTTGGGAAGAGCCATGATCTACCCCTAAAAAACTTCCATGCTGATCTTTGTTTCTTCTGCCCCTGCAAAGGCTGAAGAGCCCAGGGAAGGATCTCATCCTGACTTAGCCCCTGGTTGCTCATAAAAAAGTGCATTTTTGGTCCTGACCAAATCCTGAGAAAGCAAACCAAACCCTCAGG
This sequence comes from Sakesphorus luctuosus, assembly GCA_013396695.1. Classification (NCBI taxonomy): domain Eukaryota; kingdom Metazoa; phylum Chordata; class Aves; order Passeriformes; family Thamnophilidae; genus Sakesphorus; species Sakesphorus luctuosus. The sequence goes on along the minus strand of VWZD01000891.1, from coordinate 448,828 downwards.
AAAATCAAGGAGCAGACACAACCTGAGCCATGGGCACAGCACAGCATGGGGTGAGTACAGCCTTGCAAAGTCAGACAAAACACACAACTAAAAAGTGAACTCACATCACCATTTAAGTTGGGATTTGATCTGAAATACCCCCTGGGGCTTTGATTTCTGCTTGCTCAGCAATAAGTTCTACGTGGAGGTTTGGTGTCCTATGTTGCCTTAGACAGTTCCCTGACAGGATAAATTATGGAAACAGCACCTACTGCTGCCTCTGGAAGCTGCTCCCTGCTGGCTGCTGCTCACAATGTGTAGTGTTATCATGGGTAGACAACCTCAGCTCCCTTTGCTGTAGGGCCTGTCCCACCTGAAACTCAGCAGTCCTTGGGGGATGTTGCCATAAAGGCAAGGATTTAAAGATCCATGTTTATACAAGTTATAACTCAAGCAAACACAAGAAGAGGAATGAATCTGGCCTTTTCTCTTGGCAGAACTCAGTAACACAAGTTGTGCTACCATCAAACTTCTCCTACAGGAGTGCCTACAAGAAGTTAACCTCATTAATGAGTGCAATTAAGACAAATACTTAAAATTCTAGTCTCCTCTCTGTATCAGTAGGGCAACAGAAATTTACATTTGGATATCACAGATGAATTAAGAGTTCCTACAGCACATGTTCAGGTGTGCACAGGTTGTGTGAGGCGCGCATTGTGAAGGTCAATGCCAACAGTGCATGTGGCTCTGGATGCGAGAAAAGGTCTTCCAGGACATTATTTGCCTCCAGTACTTGCTAGACCTGCACATGAGCCACACAGCAGGAACCACAGAACAGCTGTATCCATCCTGCACTGACCTCCAGGGCTCAGAGAGACCATCCAGGAGTTTGTCTCTACAATAATTTTTTATTTTCATTTTTTTAATGAATGGATTTTTGAAATCCAGCCCTAATTTCTCCACAAGCACCAGGATATGCATTCAGTCCAGGATTTATACAGATGAATGCAGTGCACACTCAGGCAAACATTCCAGTTCACAGACCTAGCACATATGGCCATGGCTCCTGCTGCCCATCCACCCACTGGATCCAACACTGTGAGGACTTCTAGAAACACACTGAATTTTGAAAATATCTTTTAAGTAAGTTTAACTAAACAGGAAATAATTCCAGCATGTGCAGGTTGGAGAATCCTTTGAATGTACCTCTTGTCAGCTGGAGTGAATATTTTCTAATCCCCTTGGAGAGATTCTGTGTCTGAGAATGTCACACTCAGCTCCAGGAGGTACCAACGGGACATTTGCAAAGGCAAAAAAGAAACCATGCCATTTTCTATCCAATTACTTGAACTATATACACATTTTCATTGATGCTGATATTAAAACAACCAAACATCTTACAAAGATGCTAAATATTCCCAAATGCCAATGCAAACTCTATGTTCTCCCAAATCATAGCACTCACATCATGCTGCTCCCACCTGGCTACACCTGGTTGGTTCAGACTACAGCAGTTGATGTGTCCTGGGTGGAAGATCAGTCCCAACCAAACTGGAATCACCAACTCTTACCAAACCTTCTCAAGATCCTCTGTGCTCTGGCCTTCATGGTGGTCTTGAAATCACAGTGAATCATTTAGGTTGGAAAAGACCTCTGAGATCAGCGAGTCCAGCCCTTTCCCAGCACTGCCAAGTCCTTGCTTGTGTCTATCCACAATCCTGCTGTAACACTGGAGAATATTCTCCAGGAATGCCTTTCTAAGCACTTTTCTCTTCGGCTCATCAACACCCAATTTATACTTTCCTGTTCGGTATTTCAGGGTGAGAGTTTGGGGACAGGGACCATCTTTTTATTAGTGTGCCCAGGGCAGTGAGGTCCAGGTTTGCAAATCGGCTTCTGACAGCTTGTTCATATAAAAAATAACTGCAACCACAACAATATATCACACAACTGTTCTGACATAGACTTCTGCCACATCTCAGCTGAGGGGTTTTCTGGAAACTTGAAGCACTATGGAGGAATCATAGTGCTGAAAAGCAACAAACTTACTGTTGGTGACACCACCCTCAACACGCACAACTTTTCACTGAGTTTCCTGCGATATCAGACAAGGTTTGGGGTGTTTTTTTCAGCAGATGATCTTGTTGCCTGTCTGCAACAAATAAATAAAATTCCTCCTGTTATTTACAATGGAAGCTTCTAATTTGCTTATTACTTTGCTTATCTGTTCATTGAGATAATTATCTGACACCTGCCAACAGCAGATTGTTCTGACAGATTTTTATTGGCTGAGATCAATTTGTTACTTGCCATCTGTCCAGCTAAAGGTGGTTTACAGGTCAGCAAGCTGGTGAGCTTTGGAAAATCTTAAAATGATCTTGAGCAGTATCCTTCCTGAACTAATTTCATTTTAATCTCTTGTAAAGCACATGAAAGGATGGACTTGAAAAATAGCTTTCAAGCAGAGTGAAGAGAAAATAATTTGCCTTTCTTTGCTGTGATCTTGCATGATCTATTTCCTATGAAGTTTTCTAAAATTTCAGATGAACCCACAAACTGATAAGTTCCCGTGTGACACTAAAAATTTGGGAAGAATGCAAAGAAAAGGGCCATACGTGGTCTAAACACAATGGGTGCTGGGAGAGAGAAATTTCTCCCAATAAGGAAAAATTTTAATCCATAAGCACTTCAGGAACTACTTTTCATGGTGACCTTATTATCTCCTGCTTAATGGTGGTAGCCTGAATATACTGAGAACAATTCCCATGCTATGTCTTCTAAGATGCCTCATAGAATCTATGTTGGGTTTGGATTGAACATGACCTTAAAGCTCATCTTGTTCCAACTCCCTTCCATGAGCAGGGACATCTTCCACCAAACCAGGTTGCTCAAAGCCCCATCCAAGTTCATGATCTGACTCCCACTGCTATGCCATCAAATTGGACCAGTTTAGGAGCTGGGCAGCAACATTCCCCAGAGTCCTCTATGACACTTCTTTCCCCCATGTGGAATTTCCAGCATGGCTCTGCAAATCCACCTGTGGCTGCAAGAAGTGTCTCTGCCACACACAGGTCTGATGGATTTATCTGTGGTATTTTTGCTTCATTGGCCGTGTCTCTGGAAGTGCTGGAAGGTCTTTGGCATCTGCTGGGAAATCCAGGCCCCTGGATTTTTATTTTGTACTGTGTGCCAATATTCTAACAACTGTGGTCTTGGTGTTCTTCTGGATCACACTTTCTTTTTGTTAATGTACCCAAAGAGATTTTGACAGAATATGATGAAAAATATTTAAATTGTTTAGAAGAGAAAAATAATATTCAGATTTTCCTCTAATTTTACTTCTGAGATGTCTGTGGTAAAACATGAACCTCCCATCACTCAGTGAACACTTTTTAGAATTGCAAGAACCATTTGGATGGTTTTTCAGTCCATTCTGAGAAGGGGAGGGAGTTGACAGCTACCACTGCAGGATGCTTCAAATGAAGCCATTCTAACTCAAAACTTCTCAGGGCTCCAGAAGTGAAAGCGAGCTTTAAATGATAGCATTGCATTACACAGGAGACTTCTTCTCCTCTAAGAAACTCATCCTAGTAGTGCCAGGAGACCTTCCTAATGACTATGGATCATTTAAAGATAATGGCACTGAGGATCCCCAGGACAATATTTCGTGTCAGCACATCCTTCTCCAGAACCTTCCCGACTGTCGTGCAAATGCTCAAGCTGGTCCTGTTGTGCCCAGATCACTGCTCAGTGGGTAATGGGTCTGTCCTGATAATGTGCTGGAAGGGAAATATCCAGCCAGGGTTCCAAAAACATCCAGAAATCCTGAAAACTAAACCCTTTTTTTTGGAGAGATGGTGACTGGGAATGCCGTAAACCACAGTCAGTTTTCCATGTTGAATGTCGCAGCCATTTCAAATTAAACATGAAATCATCTCCAGAGCTCTGTAAGTCAGTCAGAGAAAAACTGTTCTGCACTCCCGTGCACGATTTAACCTGAAGTATATGCATGTTTATGAATATATATTATGCATGGGGTTTCTTTGTCCTAAAATTTTCAAATCATATGGAGTGTCAGGCTGAGATATTATGTGTTACAGTTGTGAGCTAGAGACAAACTGAAAACAGGTTTTAATGAAAAGATATAAAACAGAGGACAAACTACTGCCTACATTTTTGGCTGTAAAATGTGCAAATATAAAACATCTTTCCAAAACTTGCCCTTTAATTATTTCTGAATGAATATACTGTGACCTTCTTCAAATAACCATAAACTCATCAGTGAATTTTTTTGAGCTGGTCCTCCAAAAGGCAAGAGTTTTCCCAGAATTTCTAAAAGCCTGGTGTTACTCATTATCAGCTTGAGGAATTGATTCCAGCAGAAATCCAATATGCTCTCTCAAAAAATGCCCACGTGTATCTGCCCCTCAGCTGAGATCTTGGGAAAAGTCTTGATGACACCTTGTGTAGAGATGGATTGCAACAGGAAATGAAGAGGTCTGAACCCAAGGGTTGGAAATCTGTGCTTGTAATTTGACATCTGACTGTGCATTTGGAGTCAGTGACAGCTGTGTGTCCCCAGCACCTGTGGGTGGAAACCAGGCTACCTCCCTTATTAAGGACCCAGAGTCAAATCCTGCTATTGATTTTTCAGGGCTAGGATTTCAATCCACACAAGTAGGGTTCGAGCTGGATGGTTTTTTTGGCCCAAAGAACTGAGTTAAAAACTCTTCCCAGAATCTTCCCTGTTCATTTATCATAACCTACTCCACCTCCTGCATCCCAGCTTCATTTCATTTCAGTTTCCAGTTTGATATGCACTGCAGGGATCTCTTTCCCAGGCAAAAGGCAATCTGAGGTGAGAAGAAGAGCATGCTGCCAGCACAGGTATAGACCTGCATAATGGAGCTGCAACACTCTGGAAGAGGCTTTTCATTTTAACAACTTTCCGAGTGGGGAACGAAAGACATAATGCAGATGGCATAATTGAAGTGGGAGAATGAAACATTAAGCATGCACAGAAGGGATTAGAGAGGAAGACTTTTGGGGTTATTTAATTTTGGCTCAGTTGTTATCTAACAGTTTTGACAGGGAAAAAAAATTAAAGCTCCTTGCAGGTCCAGAAATAAAAAAAAACTAAGGAAGATTATTACCTGCCTAGGAGTATGTAAAACCTTGTAAAACTAAGAGACTTGAGAGAATTTATTCTTTATTATGTGATATCATGTTCTACAAAATATCTCTCCTTGCACAGCTCTCACAGGTCCCCTTTCTTCATTTTTATAGACTTGTCAATTCTGGGAATGATCTAATCATGATGAGGATTTAAGGTATGTATATGCATTGTACTGAATGCTAATAATTCATGAGCTCTTGGTTTCAAAGATCTTCTCTGTGAAGCCGTGCAGTTCAAAAAGCAATGTCTAACATAAAAAGGATGCTAAGCCTTATATTTAACACCTAATGGAATCATTAAAGAGCGATCAGGCATGATTGCAAATGTTAATTTATCAGATCTCACACCTGCCACAAGGATAGTGAGCAAAGAAGGGGATATTTAAATACCTTTAAGGTCTCATTAATTGAGGGGAAGGTATTTCAAAGGCTGGCCATGCTCCTTCAGGACAAAGGGACCAATTCTGCACACACCTTGCTCAGGGAAAGACCTTCTAAAAGCTTAGGCAGTTCTGCCAGAGAAAACTCAGCAGGATCTAGGAAAAAATATCAGGCAAACTCGGAGTTTTTCCTCTGGATAAGGAGCCCTGGTGTGTGTTACTGCCACAACCAAGAGCATGGCGGGGTCCGGAGAGAGCTCCATTCCTGTGGTATCGGTTACCTCCAGAACTCCAGGAAGAATACACATGAGGAGAAGGAATAGTCGCTCTTTATTCCTGTCAGTAGGTTTTGCCTTTGACTCCACTGATCAATATCAGCCATGCATTGGTTACTATGGGAATGAGCCTTTCCTGCACTCAATAAACCCCAAGTTCCCTTTTTTACAAAGGTGAGCAAAATACTTTTAAAAGAAGGTTTTATCTGCTCTGTGCCTTGGGGGACTCTGCAGCCATCACTTTAAAGGTACTTGGACACTTTGAAATGCAGACTATTATGATCTAGCTTTGGGCAAGTAAAGACTTAAAGCCATTTGTTTACCCCAGAAATCAATGTCAAATTCGTGTAGAAATCTATATAGCCCATGTGTGCCTCTGCTCTCCGTGGCGCTGTGCCGAGGCCTGTGTGCACACAAGTGTGTTTGTGTCTGTGTGTGCTCTATATCACAAGATACACAGGGATATAAACCTCAATTTGGATTACCTTTAAGGCCTGAAAACAAGATGCTGAGATAAAAAACATCTAACAAGACCTTGGACTCAGCTCCTCGGCTCAGCTAATTAATCCACCCTTACAACATTTCTGATTATAATACTGGGATAAGAAATAACCTACTTTCCACTTTTATTTATGGTAATACATTGCTTGATTATAAAATATTTAGCAATGCATTGATATATATTTCTGGTGGCGTAGAGTGCCAAGAATATTTGAAATAATATGAATGGTATTCTCTGAATGAAATTCCTTTAAGCAGACACTGTGAAGGACATGATCTTGGAGCACTGCATCATCAGTTCAGTGATGTAACCTCTGAAGACTTTCCAGGTGAAGCAGAAGAGTGGTGCAAACTGCCACAGAAAATGCTGCCAGTTATAGCCAATCTGTCAGATGTCTGTTCTTGAGACCTACTGCTAATTGGCTTGAAGGATGCTAAGAAATAGCGAATTAATCCTTTTCTACCCTTTTTGTTCATTTATGTGCAACACGATTTTTTTCTCATGTGCTAGAAATAAAAATAACAAAAAAGTAATGATGATGAATTTCTCACCCTGGAAATAACCATAAAGGACAGAAAGTTACAGCAGAAAACTCTCTGAGTGCCTTCTTTATGGCCCAACGATGTTTAAAGAGTAAATGAACAGCAAATGAGTGAAGGCTGTATAGTCAAAGCAGACCCTGGGAAAGAGTTCCCTCTTGGGCAAAGGAAACATTTTCAAGATCACTCATGTCTGTAATGACCCCACAACTCAAAGTATCAGACTGTGAACAGGCCCTGGATTCACTGGGTTTCTTCAGTGCTCCTCAATGATCACAGAATCACAGAACTATTTGGGTTGGAAAAGGGCTCTTGCTGATCCCAGATCCATGAGCTCCTCTTTTATCAACACCCAAAACCCTCCAGAAGCTTGAGGTTTGTCACAATATTTCTCCAACCCTATGCACAGTTGAGTAACAATCTAAAAGGACAAGAGCCCACTGTCATGAATTGTTATTGGAGGAAACAAACCAACAAAAAAGGTTAAAAATGCATTTGTGGGAGTTACAATAAAAATCTGCTCAGGTTCTGCCAAGTTTCCCATCTATATCCTGATAGATACACACCAATGACCACATCTCAAACTCACACCAAAGGGGCACAAAGGAAACAGACTTCCCCCAAAACAATTGGCAGACAATTTCAGAACTGTATATAACAGTCCTCAACCCCAGAAAATAATTTCAAAACATAATCCTTTTATTTAAAATCTGGCAATTAAACTTCAGGCACACAAACTCCTGAGAAGGAAAGATGTATATTCGCTTTTCTCTGCAGTTGCAGCACAAAACAAGATTTTTATGTGTTAATGTTTGACACCATAAATCTCTATGTTAGTTCTAGATTATAGATTCTCTAAAATACTTAAAAGGACATCTTTCTTGAGAAGGAAAAAAAAAGTTAAAATCTCAACAAACTAGAGATGTTCTAAAGAAATTCAGAACTGAAGTTGTAAAAGAGCTTATGCAAAACCAACTTGGAAAGGACGCTCACTTTTGTTTCACAGTTTGCCAAACTAATGGGACCAGAGTGAGTGCTTAATCAAAGTCAATATTGGCCTGCTGACTCTCAAGAAACGATCTAAAAGTGCTTTGGGGGCTCTTTCTATGTTCATTATCTTTTCCTGTGTCACTTGGTGTCTCTAATGATAGACGAAGAAGCACTTAAAATGTCTCTGCTCAATTCTCTTCACTACCGAAATCTCAAATTAAACACTTATCGAGACAAAAAAAATATCATATTTAGAATGAGATTGTGACACGAGGATCTTGTGCAAAACAGCCTAGGATAATTCAGCAGCCCCACTGGATCTCGCATTTAGAGCAGCCTGAAGTATTCAAGTGACTCAGCAACTCAGTGGTGGGTAATTTACAGCTCACTCCTCACTGGGAGCAGAATTTCGAGCTCACCAGCTAAAGTGCTTTGGCATCAACCTTTGCTGAATGCAAATGTATCATGCCCAGCTCGAGCAGCCCAGTCAAAACTAGAATTAAAAAATAAGAGCAAATCGTTTAAATGCTTCTCTTTTGGCTGGTTGAAGGTAACTCCATTTAACTTGCTTAAAAGCAACTTCATTGACAGAGATGGAAGATGAGCAACATCAAGTGAAAAGCATCAAGATTTTCTAAGCTTTTTAAGAGTGAAAATACCAGATTAAAACAAAGCTTGCCTCTATACAAAAGAGAAATATATATCTTAGAGGGGAAAAAAAATCAAATATATTTTGAAGATAAAAGGTATTCATGGCATAAAGTTTCAAAAGATAATATTAGCCCGTAGCTGTTTAATTATATGGATGTCCACCATGAAGAACCAAGAAGCACAAATTCTGATCCTCATGACAAAAAACGCTCAGTGTTTTAGTGCCCTACTACTCCTATTGGTCCTGATTTTCAGAGTCTTACTCCAGAAATTAAATACTTCTTTGACTATGACAATGAGTAAAAGTCCCACATCTAAGATGCAAAAACCTTAATCTGGAAATACATATTATTTTTTTCAATTACCAGTCTTACATTAACAAAAAATCTCTTTTTTTTAAATGAAGTGGTCGCTTTTCTTTGTTCAATGAATGCCCAAGAAGAAGATTTATTTCTGTGAGGAAAAATGAAGTTTAGATTTTATCCTAAGAAGGCAGGTTTATCCTAATTTAAGGCAGGTTGATATCATACATAGGTCAACAGGAGTCTTATCAGGCTAAGAATTTATGGATTTGAACTTAAAGTATCGTCTCATGCTAATGCAATATGGTTTGGTTTTGAAGCAAAACGTGCCTGTAATTACTTTTAAATTGATTATAAATTTTCCTTCTGGAAGTAAAACACTAAAGCTCTGTTGCACTGGGAAGACACGCAGCATAAAAACCTGCCCACATACGTACTTAATCTAGTGGGCATAAAAATACTAATTAAGATAAAACATTATACCAGAGTACCTACAATAAACACAAATTAATAAACCCATCAGAAATGTGAGCACCTTCAGCATGCATCATATAATCTCATGGAGACAAGGAAGGAATGTCTAATGGGAATTTTTTTTAATGGGCCAGATAATTTGGGGCATAACTGGCAAAAGTCTCCATAAAGACCACAGCCTGTAAAAATGAATATATAATTTGTAAGAAATGGCATTCTCCCATACAGAGAGGGCATGGACTCAGCAGCGTTTTGGGCTGCAAGCCTTTCCAGAAGGGGATATGTTTCATTTGCAACAGCTCAACAGAAGTCATACCCACCTCTGGAGAGATGGTAGGAAGTGGTATTTTTTACAGTTAATTAAGATAATTTTTCTCTATTTAAAAATATTTAAACAGAGTAAGCTGTTTCACACAAATACTCTTTGATGGGCATAAAAAGCATTTTCACAGGGAATTTTGGGCTGTTGCACACCGCAGTGACCAACCAAGGCTTTGCAAAATATCACCCAGGAGAAACTGCTGGAATAAATGCCAAGTTGCATGTCCTGGCTTTAACAACCAGGAGAGTCAGAAGCAGCTGATGCAGCAAAGCACATGTCCAAAACTGATTTATCTTTACCTTACTGTGTTTATGTGTTCTAAATGAACACTGACTTTACCTATCGGTGCTGAAATTCAGATGAGTCCAGTTTTAATGCCTATTTGGATATGCTTAAAAGGACTTCAAAATAAATTTATCACATGTAGAGAAGCTTATAGGAATCCAGAACTTAAACTACATTCCTTAATAAGATGCCTCATCTTCACAACCTGAGGGGCTTTTCATCTCCTCCTTTGGTGATGGAGGTTATTCTTTTAAATGTCTTTTAAAAGGATTATTTATCTGAATGTCCTTTCCTGGTAAGATGACCATGTGTCCTAGTTCAGCAGGTGAGACCAGTTGTCACTGTGTGGGGGTGGCCAAAGCTATGTATTCTACCCCCATCTATTCATTCCCAAGGTCAATGGCCCATTTGCAGCAGCTTCCCAGGGAGTCGTTAGCACCTCCCCTCCCAGCCTGAGGGGGCGTAGGTGCTAATGGGCCATCAACAGTCCAAAAATAGCCCATGACTCACAGAGTTAATCACCCATTGTGTGAGTCCCCGCCCCAGGGGAGGGACTGGATGCTCCCTGAAGGTACAAAAAGGGGTAGGTAAGAAGACCTGGAAACCCTTTTGTTGGACCCAGAGGAGCAGCAGGACCTTGACAGGAGGAGACCACCACTCCGGACCAGACCACAGCCATCACCTGTACCAACAGGTTTTTTCACTTCTTTTTGCTTTGGACTTGGGGGAACCACACAGGTCTCACACAAGGGCTAACAAACCCCTTTGGGTTTGTACCCCAGGGCACTGGGTTACACTGCTGGGTTTTGGGAGTTGACAGCAATTCCCCTTTGTGTCAGGGTATTTACTGTAGTATTATTATTATTAAATTGTGGCTCTGACTCATAATCTCTCTTGTGTTGAGTTCATTTCTCCTGCTGGTTTACCTCTAAACCAGCACACCATGGTTCAGACCGAAGCTCAGAGAAACTAAAAAATTGAGACTTTGCCCACTTACATGTAGTTAAAATCTGAATTTCTGAAGGAAAAAGAAATAAATGAAGGAAAATACAAAACCAAATGAAAGGATAAAGGACATTTTCAAAGATTATATTCACTGTTTGTTCCTAAGTCTTTCAGTCATTTATGCTTTGCAGTAGGATAAAACCACAAACAGGAATTATGACAATTTTACCCTGGAACTGTTTGTGAGACATCCTGAGAGTGAAGGTATGGGACACACAGGTCTTTATTACTTCAAGACTTTCTCTGACAGGTACATTGTAATTACAGAATAAGAATAACCTCTTTTTCATGCTGTTTCCACTTGCATTCTCACAGTATAAGGGTACCAAAAAAGTCAAACACTTATTAAAAATAGTGACTAGTTACACTGTGGAGTCACTACAATCAAAAAGTGATTTCAGGGAGGAAATTATGCAGAATAGAGCTCTTTGGAAAACTCAGTGCTGACAATATACAGGATATTTAATCTGCTGCTACAGAATTTCTGGTGTTTAGGCCATCCTGAACCACAGACTGAGCAAGGACAGTAGTTTAGTCAAAGTGTTGGGATCTGGGACCTCTTATCTTTGATCTATACTTGGATTATGGGCCAACTTTTCATCTCTTACTAACCCCTTGTTATTCACCAACTGAAGAAGTAAGTTTTTAGACTTGGATATCTAAACAAAGAAACCATCTGGTGGTTGCACCCTGAAACCATGCAGGGATTGTTTCTATTGAGTGTCTACTACATGCAGCAACATGGATCCCTATGCACGTGTTGTTCTGGCCAATACTGCATATTGCTGGGGGGAACTGAGATGATAAATATCAAAGCATATCAAGCCACTTTAGAAATCAGAATCTCACCATGTCTGGAGAATCTGTGTCCACAAGTAGTCATATGAGGGATAGAAGATAAAATATTTTGGATGCTTATCTGAGTCTTCGGCTCTTTGATTTGAAAATCTTGTCAGGTGACTTTCTCAAGCAGTCTCAAGTTGAATGACTCTCTCTTGGACACCAAGATATTTAAATAAAAAAAAAAACAACTAAAAAAGACTAAAGGTGGGTGGCTGAAGGAAGATGCAAAATGAGTGAAGATTTTTTCGCATTTTTTCCTAGAATAACAAAAATGAGAAATTAAAGAGCTTAGTTGTCTAAAAAAAAAAAATTGCAAACAGCTACTAAGGAAATTCTTGCAAGCAGTTCTCAGCTGAGTTCTTGAGGAAAACCCATAAAAACCCAAGAAGTCAAACTTACTCAGAACTCATCTTGGCCAACATAGAAGAAGAGAGAAATCCAGAATAAGTGGCAAATGCAGGGAGATGTCAAAAATGCCTGTTAGGAGCTATTTTGGGATGTTCTTTATGCTTCTCAAAGGAATTCACTTATACACGGCCCAGTTGCAGCTGTGTAACTGCCCAGTGGCTGGAGGTTCTCTTGGCCGATTAGAAAACATGATATTATGAGAAGAAATAATCACTGTTGGCAGCACAGCAGCTGAGGACAAGCACATTTTGCCTCGCAACGCCCTATTTTGTGTTCACCAGATGCCATGTCTGTGTCAATGTGACCTTGGCCATGGAGAGCCCCGTGGCATGACCCTTGTTGAGTGTCCTGAGTGGGTAGTGAGTAGCTCTCCCTCAGCTCAGGCTGGCAAACAGGACCCTTCCCACCACTCTGTGCCCACTCAGTTTCAATATGATTCATATTTATGTTGTTTCCAAGGTTTCCATAGCAAATACGTGTCTACATATTTGGGTTATTTTAATAATGACTTGGATCTTCCATCTAAAAACCCTCCTCAATCTGCGCGTTTCCATTAAAATGCAAGTTCTAGTTATTTTCTTTTTTTTTTAAAGGAAACTAAAAGGAGAAAAAGATTGACATGAAAGCAAGTGCTGGTCAGCTGTTCTTGGCGGGGTTATTTTTATAGTGACTCAGTAGAGCACTGGACGAAATGTCTCATCTGCGTTCCGACGGCTCTCTGATGGACATGGGTGTATTTGGTGTTTGGAGGTGCAAGTGTTTGTTTGCAAAAGGAATTTAAACAAACCAAAACTACTTTTCCCCAATATCCCGTCCAAAAAATACTAATGAGTGTCACTCAGGCCTTCAGACATTCCTTCCACGCTTGATTGCTTATGATAAAGTCTCTCCAGAAGGAGAAGAGATTCAAAGGACAAATTCACTGGAAGGCTTCTGTAACAGTGTTTGTTTAGGATGTGTGGGGACATGTTCAGGAGCTCCCTTTGGCTTCCTTGGTTATCACACACATGAAGTCCTATGCTGGCAAACTGGCTTTGCCTCCGTGTTGCTGCCTCCAGAGAACTTCCAGGATCTGAGTTGGTTTGATCCATGACACACCAAGCTATTTGGACACGGACTACAATTAAAACTTGAACTCCTGATGGTGTCTAGAGCAGGTGTTACACAACCAGTACTTGGAGGAATGAATCTCAATAGAAATGGAAACTTCCCACCTAACCAAAGGGGATTTTTAGGGCAGAGCCTCGAAAATTTTAAGCAATTGTGGTTAATAAACCCCCACATCATTGTCTGTTCCACAACACCACAAAACTTCTCAGCTGTCAAAGGAAGCTTCTGCCACCCCAGAGGGGCATCCCACAGGCTACCTCCCCGCCCACACATCTGCAGCACAAGGCACAGGCTGGAGGCAGCTCCATTTCCATGCTGTTGAAACAAACCTGGACGTGGGGAGTGCAGGCACACCAATGTTTTGTCGCTTTCCCGGGCTCAAGCAGCTGGAGTAGCTGAACACATCATTCTTTCCCTTGTCTGAGAAACATTTACTGCTTGTTACAAAAGGTTTCAGGATGGCATACTGTGTAATAGCTTAGATGACTGAAAACAAATTTAAATATAAGAAATGTGCTGGCTTATTTTTTGCATGTCGTAAATACTCTTAGGAACGGCATGGGGCCTTATTAAGTTTGAACCTCAGGTCTTTCAACTTCCTCAAGAAAAGAGAACAAATGGTAAAAGCATGAGGAAATAAGTAACCTCTGTGATTTCCCACTTCAGTTCAAGCCCAGAGATTTTTGTCAGTTGTTATTACAGTCATATTTCTTTAACACCTTTAAAAAAGAAACAGCAAGAAAAAGATTTCAAAGAGAGGGGTTGCGCCAGCTCCGAAAAGTTCAGATTTCTCCAAACATGAGGTAACCCACTGGGCAAGGAAGATCTGTGCTTCCTGCAGACCCTAGTGCCAGTTCTGCACAACGGAGAACTTTTGATTATTTTCCAAACTCATATTGAAATCAACTGGGTTAGTCATTTTAAAAAGAGACCCCTCTGTGCTGCTCTGTAACCCTGCAGCCTTTTGTTGGGCTTTGGTTTTTGCACACTCTTATTGCCAGATATTGAACTATATAAATACCTTCACAAATATTAGCAGAAAAGTTGCAGTAGGATAATAAAGGCGTAACTACTGCTATTTACTTTTTTTTTACTACTGTTCCACATAATGATGTTGTCATTGCAACACTTGTTTCCTGCATTTGGAAGAGAAAATTGATAAAACCCCTAAGAATCTAAAATGAATTTATGTTTCAGAACTATGCTCAGAGCATCATTTGGAGGGTGGGGTTTTTTAGGCAAGGGTTGAATGTGATTACTTTCCATAAAGCCATAAGTATTACTCTGAAAAAGGCAGATAACCTGTCTATTTTTTAGCATAGACTAACGTTGTAGTTCACTTCAAAAATAGGAACCTCAAAAGTGCTTAGGCTTTTGCCAGTGAAATCCCCTTCAGGGTGGAGTCGTCCTTGGGCAGGTGGTGGGTAACTGAGACCTGTAAAGCTCTTGGTATGTCCTGCCAGCTGTGTGAGATGGCTACCCATGTAGCTCAGAGCCTAATTGCACAGCCTGGCATCTCCTCACCCAGCCCAGACCTCCTTGCTGGTGCCCTGTCTGAATCATTCTTTACGATCACACAGCAGAGGCACAAAGCTGTGAGTACAGACAGCAGTGGGGAGTCCAAATTAATATACGTATGTATAATCATAGAATTGTTAAGGTTGGAAGAGACCACCAAGATCACCAAGTCCAACCTTCAACTGAATAGTATCATGACCACTAAACCACACCCCAAAGTGCCACATCTACTTATTTTCTGAACACTTCCAGGGACTGTGACTCCAGCACTTCCCTGGAGAGCCAGTTCTAATCATAGAAACACAGATACAAAGAATATCCTGAGCTGGAAAGTACTCACAGGGATCATCAAAGTCCAACTTTTGGTCCTTCATAGGACAACCCCAAGAGGGGTTTTAGTCATGTCTTTTCTACATAAAGTGAAAGTTTTGTTTGGTTTCTGAGGAAGAGCATGAGCAAGGGAGCATTAGAGGTGGTCAAATCCTGAGAAATAGGTCTGGGAACATGTTCAGTCATGAATAAACAACTGATAAGATGATTCACTGCTATGCACAGGTGCCTAACATTTGCTGTGTGGGAACACAGGGTGGTGACTGGGTTGCTCATCGCGCCACTCTGTCCTAATACGGAAAACTTTCCTGACTTAATGTTCACACTGTGTTACCCACTAATTGTTCATGAAGTGCCATCTCATATTGGAAACTATCAGTTATCCAATAAATGAGTAAGCAAAACCAACCGCGTCTGAGCAATAACGTTCACCCAATCCCAAAAATGTTAATCAGAAAACTAATTATTGTTTTTCTGGGGAACACTTACAAGTCTCATGCAGAGGCAGTTTTTAGTCCATAAAGAGAGAGAAGCAGTGCAGAGGGAGCCTGGATACTCCTCAATAAATGCTTGGGATCCCAGTGCAAACCACCAAAGTACATACAAGGCAAGGCCACAAGTGCTTAAAACGGAGCAGGGCAAGTCTGTGAATGTTGCATCCCCACCATGGCATGAGAAGATGGCAGCTCCCACCACTCTCCGCATCACCTGGGATTTAAAGGGCTGCAAACACACAAGGCACTCCCTAAAACTGACTTCATCCCACTGTAAAACAGTCCCAATTCCCCTTGCCCAAGCAAGTTTTGGTGTGCCACTCACATGGCACAGCATGCTGCCTCCGTCTCCGAGCGCACAGCCTGCTCCTCTGCCTCCAGCTCTGCCTCTCTGCTCATGTGTCCACTCTCCCAGACTGACAGTCTTGGAGACAGAGCTCAGTTTTAGTTCAGCTCAGTCTTTAAAAAAAATTAAAAAAACTCATCTGCCACTCATGGATATAAATGAAAATTAATGATGGGATAACTACAGTTTAGGGGTCTAGGAGCCAAATTCTGCTCTCAGTTACAGTGTTTAGGTTTGGAAATAAATCAGCTGAATCCAGCGTGACTCAGAGCAGAATTTGGCTCTAAATATTTTAACTGCAGCATGAGTTTGTTGTCTACATGACTGAATTGCCTTAAGAAAATCAGTGGCTCCTCTTTGCCTTTGCCAGTGGGGCCGCAGTGATCCTTGTGTTTATTTAAGGAACATGGCGTTCATGCCTCACCTCCTGCATGTGCACATCGTGGCACTCACCTTCCCTTTTGTCTTGGGTGCTTTGCATGCAGGAGCATTTAACTCTTTTAACAATTAGTGCCAGCATTCAAACCTCATGTTTTATTTCTCCGGATTTCCCAATCTCTTGAGGGCTAATTATAAATGTTCTCCAAGAGCTCCACATCAGATGCTGGGGAGTCTACACGGACACGAGAGACACAAGGCAGGGCAACTTCATCAAATGCTCTAACTGTGACTAGAGACAGCCTAATAGCAACAAATATATCTGGTTGTCCTTCACAAAGACCTTTCCCCCAGCTGCTTAGAGATACACGTTTATCTCTGGTTTTGCACTGTCAGGAAACAGGTGCTTTTCTATTAATAGACATGATGCAAAGAGGCAAGAAGAAGGTGCAGCACTATCTGAAAACAGGTGGTCTACAGTTGAACAGTTTATAAACAATAACTAATCACTCAAGACCTGTAGCAGTTTCTAATGAGGACTATAATTACCAGCCAGGTGGCTGTAGTTAGAGGAATACATTGTTTTTAAACAGGTTACTTGACTCAACAGCAGTTTTACGGGAGGCAGGATTGTCTCCAACATATGTTCCCTCTGCCTCTCATTTTCTTCTTTTTTTTTTTCCTTCCTCCCTGTGTGTGTATGTAGGGATGCCTGATGCCTTCCCGAATAAAACCCTGGGTTCTGTCACTTATGATTCCACAGGCTTGTAATTGCTGTGGCTGAATCCTCATGATTATGTCAGGGCTTATTTTTGGAAAAGTTCAGCATACAAAATTTAGCTATTTTTCAGACTGATCACAAGGAAAAGAAATTCAATATGTTTCTATTTACTGTAAATATAGTTTAAAATATTATTTCTTCATGTTAGAACATTAAAGCAGTAATAGGGCTGTTGCTGTGGCAGGTGCACAACAGAGTTAGACAAAAGTTGAAAAGTCATGAAGGACTACATGCCCAAAGCCTGTTTCTTTCTTATAATATTAATTGGTCAAATAACCGTTTCTTTTCCTAAATTATTTGCCAACCTTAAGAGTTTTAATTATTTCTGAAGAGCCCCCACACACCATCTTGACTGTTGCAGAGACAACCTTCTCAGTGCCAAGATAAGTGTTATCATTCCACTCAAAATTTACCCAAATATGGCCAAGTCACAGTCCTACAAACATTTTCAAAAGTTGCAACGAGATTCACAAAAGTTTCCCTTGTAGGCAGCATTTCATTCACCTGCCAGTGCCATTTCTGGGGACTGCTGGAACAACCTCATGCTTTGGCTCCAGAGGCTGAGCTGTGCTTATGGAAAAGATTTCCCTGCTCAGAGAGGGATGGGGAGATGACGGAAAAAAAGAGGAGATACTAGTGATATAGTGAAGGACTTGAGGAACTGGAAACAAAAAGGGAAAGTCAAGGTAGACACAGGAAGGCAAGAGCAAAGACAAGACAGGCAGGAGCGAAGGGTGATGGGGTTCTATACAGTAAGGATTATTTCCTTCCCAATATCATCCCAAAAGACACCAACAAAATGTTATGTCTGCAAAGTCATTACAGCCTTCTCTGAAGCTGAACTTGTCCCAGCTCAGCCTGGGTCTGCTGCTCATTTCTGATTTGCTGTCTGCAGACAACCTGCCTGTTTCTCCACCAGAAATCAGGTGTTGGAATAGGGAGGCAGCACCATGTGCTTCACAAGTGGCATTCCAGAGAGCTCCTGGTACAGCAAAGCTCACAAACACAGTGTTGGTGCATCTCCTCTTGCAAACATCTTACAATACCATCTGTGAACTGTGTCTCAGCCCCACCAGCAGCTCCACACACACCAATATTGCAGCTACTTTAGAGCCATAACATCACAGGATGGTTTGGGTTGGAAGGGACCTTAAAGATCATCTCATTCCCATCCCCTGCCATGGGCAGGGACATCTTCCACTTGACCAGGTTGCTCCAAGCCCCATCCAACTTGGCCATGGATGCTTCCAGGGATCCAGGGGCAGCCAAAGCTTCCCTGGGCAACCTCTGCCAGGGCCTCCCCACCCTCACAGGGAAGAATTCCTTCCTGATATGTAATCTACAAATACCCTCTGTCACTTTAAAGCCTTTACCCCTTTTCCTACCATTCATAAACTCAGCTCTGCCTCAGCTGTAAATTTTCCAGCTCTGCTCAAGACTTGTGGCCAATTCAGGATGGTACCATATGACACAACTTCCAAAATTATTCTTACTCCTTGTTTATTTTGTGATAATGAAGGAAATCATACAAAAAAAAAAAAGGCTCCAGGCTAATTCACTTTTGTCATTACAGCATCAAGATTGATCTTGAAGCTTGATATGAAATGACAGGCTGAACTTAAGTACTTTCTTAAGTTATTTGCTGGATCAGGGCATACGTGTTATGATGTGGCAAATCATTACAAAACAACATAATAATATCCACAGGGCTTTCAGGTTTATGTCATTAACACACCTTTCTTGTGTAGAGCCCTGCCTCACTTGATGCAGTTTGGAAGGTGTGCAGTTAATCTGTCAGGGAACCACAAGAGGAATAAAGACCTGCCCCCACTCCCATCCATGGAAGTGTTGTAGGCCAGCTTAGACAGGACTTGGAACAAGCTGGTCTAGTGGAAGGTATTTCTGCTTACAGCAGGAGGTTGGAACAAGATATTCTTCACGGTCCCTTACAACCTAAATGATTAGAAGACTAAATGACACCCTGAAAAACTGTGTTCTTTCTGTATAATGGCCAATCTTCGCGAATGAAGATTTGGGAAGGGCTCACTCCACATGGGTGTGCCCTCCGAGCCTGGGCAGTGGATTTTTTAGGTGAGGCTCAGCGTGCGCAGAACTGGCCCCACCGTTTAAGTCCTAAGGTTCATTTGCCACGGCCGAGCAAGCTTAGACAGTGACACTGAGGTCCTTAGGACTATCTACAGCACCCAGTACTAACCGGGGCTGACCCTGCTTAGCATCCGAGATCTGACGGGGTCGGATGGCAGGGAGGCATTTAACTGCCGGGGGTGGTCCGTACACTGAGACTCGAACTCACGACCTAGGAGCCGGAGTCGGGAGTACTCTCCACTACGCCATGGGACCGCCCCTGTTCTTTCTGTGCAGAGATAGTAAGTGAAGACCATCAAATCATTTAGGGCAGTTTCCATGAGGAAGGAGTGTGTACCTTTGTCCCCAAGGACCTTGCTGTGCACAGATGCTGAGTGTCCCTCACTTTGATAATTTCAAGATTTGTAAATTCCCAGCTAGGCTGAAAATACCTTGATTTGGGCAGTTCATTTATGGGAGGGTGTCCATCTTAATCTTTCTATACTTCAGCACTGCTGGTCAATAAAACAGGATGATTCATCACAAGGATACTGCAAGGCACATTCATAATTTTGTGAAAGCAACAGTGACACATTCAATAATTTTATATTCAATAATGAGTTTGGAGAGTGCCATATAGTAAAGGATTATTGTGAAAGGAAACACAGGAGAGGACTACATTATTCTCAATATGCCCAATTTACAGTCTATTCAAGCATATCTTCATGTGATATCAATAACTAGTTCCTACAATGATTACTGGTTTCTAAAGATATACAGAGGGACATGTAATAACTGATGGCAATACCATACAAAAATATTTTCAGAGAAATATGGTTATAATGGGGGTGAGATTTTTGTTGGCTTGTCTTTTCTTTGTTTTTTTGGGTTTGTTTTTAATAGCCTATCCTTACCCTTTTCCTCACCCTTTGGGAAATTCACAGTTTTGGTTTGGGCTAGTTATAAAAAGCAGGAGACAAACATGGCACTTAACAATTTTTGGTTGATGCTGGAAGACACGGCATCAATTTGTAAGGCTGCTCTCAGGGCTGCAACGAGCCTCCCTACACCAGCACGAGTTCTGGTTTTGGAGAGCTCATGTTTCCTTTTGAGTGCACAAAAAGGTCAAAGCTTTTTTGTTTTGTTTTGTTTTGTTTCTTGTTTGTTTGTTTTGTTTATAACTTACTTTTAGCCCATTTTAACATCTTTATCCTCAGAGCTACTACTTTACATTTTCTAAGGATGATGGCATAATTTATTGGAAAATGCCATAAACACAAAAAGGACTTGTTGGCTTATTTCCTAAAGTTCAAAGAGATTTCCCTGTGTTTTCCACACTCAGACAGGTAAAGCTCCCTTGCTTGAAATGCTAGACTGGAGAAGACAATCTCCAAAGGTCCCTTCTCTCAGATTCTCTGGGAAGTGTGTGAGGTCTGGACAATCAAGAGTTCTCATAATGTTGCAAAGAAAGGAGACTGTCCGTCCATATCTGAATCACAGAATCATTAAGGCTGGAAAAGATCTCTAAGATCACCAAGTTCAACCACCAAAGCAGCACCACCACCACATTCATCATTAAACCGTGTCCTCAAGTGCCATCTCCACACATTTTTGAGTCATTCTGAGAGATCCTGAGATTCTGTCCCAGTCATTGTTATTTTTTTCCTCATGCTGACACAGAGTGAGAGATGAGTGTCTCCTAAATGTTCATCTGTGCTCCCTTTCCTGCAATGTGTGCACCCAGTCAGGGAGTGCTGGATAACGTTCTGCCTCTATGAATTGTGCATTCAGGAAGGGCAAATTTGCTGCCTCTGGATTTTTTGGATGGGGGTTGAGATGGATTAATTATGTGTCAAGAGGGACTTGAGCAATAATAAGTGACTTTATGACTGTCTTTACCACTTGGTGGAAAGGTTACATTTCAAAATTGGCTTTACTGCACTGGATTTTAGGTTAAGTTCAAAATGCAGCTTCCGCTGTTAGAACTGAAGGGTCATATAAAATTCATTGCAATAGAATATTTATAAGTATCTGGGATATTTGTAGGGAACACAATAATGGGAGAATCAGAGCTCACAGATAGAAGGGGGAATTGTTAAATGGCAAATAAAAGCTCCATTTTTCCAGCACTTAACCCTACATATAATAATAATTATTACAAATCTGAGTAATGATTAAATTTCATTGTGAACCCTAGTTAAATGTATGTGAATGGAAGATGATTTTCGTGTTAACAACTCGCGTGCTGTGAGCACTGAGAGGAGGATTGATGTGCATGCACGTCACACATCCCAGAGCCAGCGAGGTGCAGGTATTCCTGGAGGAGCTTTGGGCATTGACACGCCTCACTTCCCTTCCCATGGCTGGGGAGGAGTTGAGTCCTGTTTGTTTACAGCCTCTTCTTTCTAATCACATAATTACAGCTCTGAGGGCAGCTATCTGACAAAAGCCCCGAAAGTGAGCAAGGTGAGCCCGCAGCAGGTTTTGCTGGCTCTGTTATCTCATCGCCCTCTACCCCTGCGAGGGGCTCGGGGGGTGTGTGTGTGTGTGTGTGCAGGGCTATCATTTGCCTGGCTGGCGTGTGCCACCGCAATTATCCCCCTGAAACACAACAGACTGGCTGTTGTAGGAACACAGGCCCTTCAAATGGAGGGGAACAGAGCACACCTAATTAGCTGTAAGTACCTGTAATCTTAGGAGATTTTACCTACTGATATGATAAAAGCCAGGGAAAGTCCCTCAGGTATGAGGAATAAGAGCCCAGCCAGGTTGGCGGTGGATCAGGTGTTGTGTGTCAGCTCAGCTGAATGCAGCCTATTGATCCAGAAGTTGCCTGTATTTTCTGCCACAAATTGAATTTAAATTGCTTACATGAAGAAGACATCTGGCAGTTAAGGTTTACCTGTTTTGTGTTTCAAAATAATTTTCTCCACCAGCAAATAGGTAGGAAAGAGCTCTTTTGGAAACAAACCAAGCAAAGCTTTTTAAGAGATGTAGACGCAGTTTGCTATGCCTGAGCTTGAAGTAGAGACTTGTCAGATGAGGAATATGTTTCAAATTATTAAAATAATAAAGCAACAGAGTTTGCACAGATTAAGTATCTGCCTTGTGCCTTCATTCCTAATGAATAAAATATCTCCTTACTGGATGAAATAATAAAGCAAAAGTATAGTTTTCATGAAAGACTTCCTTTTATTTGGTGGGGAGGTGTTGGTAGTTTGGGGCTTTTTTAGATTTTAGTTTGTTTGCTTCTTTGCTTGTCCAATTCAAGGCTATTATGATCAATAAATTTACTACTTTATTGGTACATGGTTACAATTTTTATGTTGTTTTGTATAGGTCAGTAACCGAAAATCCCCTGCCATGAGGGGGGGTTAGAATGAGATAATCATTAAGGTTCCTTCTATGATAGAACCATTGTATGATTTTATGAAGTGCTGATCACTTACTAGAGGTTGCTGTGGCAAACAAAATTCTTTTCTGAACATTTTTGATGAGGTTTGTCCACCCATGAGGTGGTGGTCATATGAATACAGGAGGTGGACACCCAGAGGTCATATGAGTATGAGCCCTCTCTCCAGCCATCAAGGCCCAGAATCACCTTACTCTGTTTTCCACCCAAAGATGCTTTCACTTTGAAAATCATTGTTCTGATCCCATGGGGTTACATCCGGAGTGTCTGATGCACTTGGAGTCTTCAGCACTTAGGGAAGAGGATGAAGGCACCAAGACAACCTTGAATCTGTTTATTTTGGAACTCTGAATTAGAGTTCTAAATTGAACAAGCATGTTCTGCACTGAAAAATTAATATAAAAAGGAATATTGGTAAAAACTCTGAGTGTAGGTGAAAACAATAAGAGCCAGTTTAGATACTGGAAAAATAGAAAGAGGGAAGAGAAAAGCACCTCCAGAATAACGAAGGGCATGACAGAATCTTTTCAAAACTGTTATTACATGCCTACTAAATTTTTTTTTAATTGTTTTTACTCATAATACTAACCACAACTTGTACATCAGCCTCTTTGTCTTCCTCCTAAGATGCCTTAGCTGCTGTTTGGACAACATCCATTTGATAATGAAGCAAGATGCAGGCTAGACAGCTGCTTTTTTCTCACTCATTTCACTCTGTTATTGGTTAACTTAGTGGAAAAATGTAAATTTTCCAGGGACTTTAGGTTGGAGGTATCCCAGCCAAGGTAGATACGTGCTTGACTTGAGGTCTAATTTAACTCCTGTGTAGTATCGACCGGCCTGGTCCACCAGGGACCCAGAGACTCTTCCTTTGCCAAAGGTAGACGATGGTATGAGAGCAAAGTGTAATAAATGCCCCTGTCCAGTCCCACGTTGATACACAGCTGCTTTTCCCCCTTCTTTTCTGCTGTTTTGAGTGCATCAGTATTTCACGTTTATTGTAGTGTGATGAAACACCTTTCAAAATGGCCAGAGGGACACTCAGCAGTAAGCATTTAGGCAGTACAAATTGGAGTGAACAGGAGGACAGTTAGCAGGGAATATTTCTGAGGTCAAAGCAAGCTGAATTGGAGCTGAATCAGCTAAAAGCAGAGTTGAGAGCTACTGTACCTACTGCAAAGTAAATATAGATTACGTTCCTTAGACAAATTGAGCCACTGGAGGACAATAGTTCTTCCAGAAAAAGAGGTTGCTGCAAAAGAATTAAGTATTTTACACTGATATGTATACAAAGAACCCTTAAACAGAGTGGTCAGAGATGTATCAGCACGATTGTCCGTACTTGGAGCTCACACAAATAATTTGCAGTGCACTGCAAGATTTAAGGGTCCCAAATCCAGCACGTTCCTATGAATGCTGACTCATATTCTGCCCAATAAACAAAGCATTAAGATTTAACTGCTCAACAGAGCAACAGTTCTCACTTAGAGTAGTGGAAAAATCATAATATAGCAGAGAAATTCGGGTGGGAAGGAGCCCCAGGTGGTCCCTGGTTAGACTTTCTGCCCCAGCCAGGGTAAATCTGGGGGCTGACCTGATTGCCGAGGGCTTGATCCTCTCAGATCCTGGAAACATCTAAGGATGAAGATGGTTCAACTAGCAAAGGTGAAAGGACATCCAGCTCATCAAGTCTGTCTGAAATACTGGTAACACCAGGAAAAAAAAAAAAAAAGCAGAATCCTGGATATGAAACCACAGTAGTTTGTCAAGAACATCTTTCAGATTTCCTAAAGAAATGACTACATTCTTGAAAAAGGTGATGGAGTAAATGATTTGGTGACAGCTCTCCTCTCCCTCCACTTGCCCTACAAATGATCTGGATGATAATCTTATGTCTCCTGAAAAAAAATGTAAATATTATGTGCATAACTATTTTCAATCAATGCTCGAGCAGGAACACAGAATTGCAATTGGCACTAAAGGCACCATTGTCTAAGAGCTGCAAAAAATCATTTTAAACCAGATTTTACCAGAAGATCAATGTAAATAAATACATATGACTCCAAAAAAAACCCCAAAAATGTCTCTTCTACATCCCACCATAGGAATACAGGAATTCCAAACCACAGAGAACTGTGACTATAGTGAGCACTGTGAGAACGGCTTCAAACTGTCAGAGAGGAGGTTTAAATTAGATATTGGAGGGTGGGGAGGCCCTGGCACAGGTTGCCCAGAGAAGCTGTGGCTGCCCCATCCCTGGAAGTGTCCCAGGCCAGGTTGGATGGGGCTTGGAGCAACCTGGGCTGGTGGGAGGTGTCCCTGCCCATGGCAGGTGGTGGAACTGGATGATCTTTAAGGTCCCTTGCAACCCATTCTATAATTCTTTCGTGATACTTTATAGAGCAAATAAGAAGAAATACAGTTCAAAAATAGAAATGTTTATATTATATATATGACAACATAAATTATTATTTTCAAATTAAGTGTATGACGAACATATTTGTAAAAATGTCTTGAAACTATTTTTTAAAGCATCTGGAAAGCATTTGTAAAAATTTTCCCTTTCTTTCCAAAGATTATTTTGGACCAAGCAAACACTGAAGGCACTAAGGAGACAACTTGAACTCAAGGTTTTTCCCAAAGCTAAAGAGCCTGATGAACTTCTGCTGGGTTTATCTGCAAGCACACGTTGCCCTTCTCTCTGCACAGTGGCTCACCTTTCTTGAGGCACTTCCCAGATGCACATCTGGAATATATTGTGGAGTTTGATTAAACACAGCCACATTTATAGGTGAATTCTGCCTAGAAAACTCCTCAGTCCTTAAAAAAAATATTATAAATGACATTATTTACTTATTGCAAGACTACAGGAGTGGTGGCACCATTGCTGTGCATTATTTTTTTCCAAGGAGAATGCCCAGGATAACGTGTGACACGGGGCTGGGATTTCAGCAGCACATGGGCAAGGCTAATGGATTTCCACGCTCAGCACTCCTCTGCCAAGAAGCTGACTTTTAATATGGGAAATAGAGCCCTGCTCAGGATGAAGCAGTGCTGGGCAACCTCAGGGGTCCAGGCATCACTGCAATTTTTTTTTTTGTCAAACAGGAGGTGTTTTAGAGGCACGTCCACAATGGAGGGTAACATTACAGGGGTTGGATTAACTGGAACCCACAACAGTTTATTGGAGCTAAACCTACTGGCACACAGGATAGCTCTGGCTTTTGACAGTCACTGGCTTGATTGTGTGGAAATGGGAGAAAAATCACCAGAAGAAGAGAGATTAGCTTTATGTATAGTTCATTTGCTGGTTGTTTTCTACATGAACCTCCTTATATTTCTCCATTTTGTCCTGAGTAAGTGAGTACCCTGAGTTTTCAAGGGTAGGTAACTTCGTGATTACAATACATTTTCCCATCTAAAAGCCATCAGTAAAGTGAATGGGGCTACTCTCCTAAGTGCTTAATGCCTGATGTAAGAGTTGCATGATCTAGTCCAGAAGTAACACAGTTACCTCAATTACTGCAGTCCCACAAGGCCATTCACAGCAGTACTTAGGAAATGTTGGAGGCTCAGGCTCCGGTATTATAAACTCCTCAGGGCGGCATGACGGTACACAGCATCTCATCAGGAGTTAACAAACAAGTCCTCAATGAGACACTAGCCATTTTTCTGTCCTAGGCTCTTATTTATTATTAATTAATTTATTTATTTACATCTAGGAACGAGCCCGGTGTCGTTAAAGCTCACGGTCCCCCCGTACCGCTCTCCTAAAGCAGCGCGGCACAGCGAGACGCCGCGGGCACTTTTTGTGCTTTTTTTTTACATTGTTATTGGGGAAAAATATGTCTTGCAATTTCCCAGGGGGTTCCCTGGGACAGTGTCTCAGTGTGAAAGGGCACCATGGGGCTGCCTCAGACAGTTTTCTTTCAGTAAGGTTGGTTTGGTTTTGTTTCTATTGTAACCACTCTGCTCTGCTGCTTCACTGATTTCCCAGCTGTTCTTCTGCGGTGGCTGAAGTCGAATGCAGAAAATCTGTAGCTGAACAGCTCAGAAATAAGGAGCTGATCATGGCAAGCATGAGAAAACCATGAATACACCCTTCTCTTTAGGCATAATGGTTTGATTCTGTGGTTTGTGCTGTGTTTGTACCTGCCCTGCACAGGCAGGAATCGTTCTGCAAGGTACCAGTTAGGGGATAATAAGCCCTCGAGCATCCCACTTCAGAGCTGGTGGAGGGGCTGCAAAAAGTGCAAGAAACTTGTTTGATTTTGTTGCTAGTTATACCCACGTGCAAAGCTATGAAACTCGCCCAGGTATAATTTAGGCTGGCCCTCGGTAGAAGGAGTTAATTGTCCTGGGAGCATTGAGCTCTCCCTGACAGTGGCCGACTATCACTCTGCTACACAAGGGAATGACAAGATTGAAGGCCCTTCCAATTGTTTATCTTTTTTCTGTGCAATGCCCCAGAAGGCATTATTTCTTGTATGGTTTCACAAGGGGAAAAACTGAGCAAATGAAGAAAAAACATCATTCCAATGACAGTTGACAATATATTTGCAATGTGTTTTAGCTCGGTTAAAAGTCCTTTTTAAAATATATACTATAAAAAGACATATATCTGAGAAAATAGTTCTGCAGGGACGTGAAACGTGTTTTGAAATTTGAAGTGGAATCAGA
This sequence comes from Sakesphorus luctuosus, assembly GCA_013396695.1. NCBI lineage: Eukaryota > Metazoa > Chordata > Aves > Passeriformes > Thamnophilidae > Sakesphorus > Sakesphorus luctuosus. The sequence continues at coordinate 421,564 of VWZD01000891.1, read as the reverse complement.
GACAAAATGGACTGAAAATTCAAAAATTAAAAAAAAAAAAAATCCAAAATATCCAGAAAAGTCATTTTACCCAAGATGAAGGACTGCCTGCTCTTCCCGAGAAGTCTCTTCAGCACCTGTTAAGTAGTTTTCCTTCAAAAGGTACAAGTAAACCCACAAGTTTGTTATCAGTAAAATTCTTTTTCAACCTACAGTTCATAATTTTTTTTCTAAAAGAGGAGGAGGAGTAGCAAAAGGAACATTTGAAATAATAAAAGCATAATGTATGACTACTTCCATAACCAACCCTTTTGGCTTCTTCACTTGAAATGTTGTAAGCCTAAGATGTCATTCAAATACATTTTAAAAAAATAATATGATAAAAATATTAATGATTGAAATATGTGGTGAAAACTTATTTAAAGTGAAACAAAGTTTGTACTTGCTTGGTTCTAATTCTGAAATCTTGATCTGCTTTGCAGCTGAATTAATTTTAATCAGTTTATTTTAATTTTATTTAATTAAGTGAATGTAGTAAACTATGTCTGCTTCACCCTGTCTGATACAGTGTCATATGCAATATAATTCTTGAAGAGATGTGTGAAGTTATTATTTCAGTTATATGTAGCTGTGTTTTGATGCATGACATCCAGCAAATCTCTGCCCAAATTGATTTTATTGACCTTAAGATTATTTTTTTATATTTTTTATGTTATCTGGACATTTTTATATCTATTTTGAATGTCATAATTTCCAGGTGCACTTCACATTTTCCAAACACGCTTTTTTCCATACAAGAAAATCTATAACCTTTTTTAGCATCCCTAATGATGACAGGTATTGCCTACACATCTACTGATAGGAGCTTTATTCACCATCTGCTTAAAACCTGGTTGGATTCAGCTGCATCAGAGCTTCACAGACAGGTCCTGCTGCAGCTCAAGGTGTCACTCCTAATTCCCACCCTACAGACCAACAAAGGGAGGCTCAAAGAAGTTAAACAACATCCCTGAAGGCCCCAGAATGCAGAATCCAACAACACAGCCCTTCCTTTGCAGCATCCTGCTCCAGCAAGCAGGTTGTTCTTAATACTCTACAACAACCCAAACCCACTCCTTCCATAAAAACCCCAATGACAACAAGGACCCACCATGTTTTGAGATGTTTAGAACTTCAGTTCCAGTATTTCCAAGCATCTACCTAAACACAACCATCACTTCAGTCTCCATTTTTTTCTCTCTCTAGGCAATGGAAACTGTAGTTTCTATATTTGATGTATTGAAACTGCCTGGTCTCCAAGGTAGCAGGGGTATCTATATCCACTGGTAGAACACATTTCAGGCTCAATCACTTTGAAAGCCTGGATAATAGAGGAGCACTTGTACTTTGGATAACAAAGTTATTTCCTTTAACATCAACAAGCTGCTCAGCTAGTAACTGCATCAGGCATTGATTTTGTTAGCCTGTTTGTAAGCACTGTGGGGGCCTTTTTAACTGATAAAACTACAAAATTTGCAGATCATTCTTCATGTGCATTATTTCCCAGAGCAGAGCTGACAGGAGAGGCTGTATTAATTTCAGCATGGCTGTTTTGAATGTCAGTGGAACATCTGTAGGACCAGCCCTGGATCTGTCGACTTCAACCTCCCCATTTTAAGATAGATTGAGGCCTAAACTCACATATCTCCAGCCAAATTTTGTACCTGGTTCCTATTGGGACTGTAAATGTGCAATCACTTCCCAGACTCGCTCCTTAGATCCATGCTAATGGTTTGAACATGCAACTGGATTCAGATGTGGACTTCTTCCTGCTATATTATGTGTTTCAGTGGGCCAAATATCTGCCTATTTACTCACTTGTCACTACCAAGTGCTAAATTAAAAGTATAAGAAGCTACTAGTTATATATTCCCTGGCCATATTTTACTTTTTCTTGTCAGAAATGTTTGATCTACATTTTTTCCTTACATCATGAGCTCCCTCTGCACAGCAGCAGCACAGCAGTGCCCAGCACATCCCCCCTCCCGCCCCTCACCATCCAGCTCCTGTTATCAGCAATGGGAACTAGGCACGTCCATGAAAATGAAAGCAGATCTCTCAGTGTAAACTTTTTTGACAGAACTGTTCGTAACAACTTTTCAAAAAACCCCCCAAACCCATGTCTCGTTTATTTTCCCCTTTCTTCCTCCCAGCTTTCTGTCAGTCATCAATCGAACAGGAGACAACTCATTTCATTTCTGTGACACACAATGATGGACTTGTGTTACAACCCTGACTTATTTTGAGAACTTCAATTTCTCAAGCTGAAAGCCTGAATGTCCCATGCTTGGAAGGGCTATTGATCTGATGTAGATGGACAGCTCAAGAGGAACTGATACATTCCTTACAGCAATTTTTTTCTGACCACTACATAATGTAGACTTTCTCCTTGTTTGTTGACATCTAAAAACTTTGATTCTGTGATTTAACTGATACTCTTCTGCTGCTTCTACTCAATATTTCCCTGTACTATTTGATGTAGGAGTTATTTATTATCTACTACCTGGAATGGAAAAGCTGCTTCGCTGTGATAAAAATGTACGAATTCGTAAGGCAGCAGGAACCTATAAATGCACATCACAACAGTATAGCTGCAAATGTGGGACACTTCCAGATCTTAATCCTTCCTGGTGCCTTGCAGGAAATGTAACGTCACCACGAAACAGGTTTGGATACCCTGGGACAGGTTTGGATACCCTGGGACAGGAGGGACCATCCATTACAAGCAGCACTGACCACCTTGTGTTTGAGCACAGACAGAACAAAAGCTCCCAGTACAATTCAATCAAAGACGCTAATTTTGCTTCAAAGCAGGATAAGTGCCAGATATCCACGTTTTTTGACTTTCTGGGTGTTCCCCAGCTTTGCCTCAGCTTCCCTATATTTCCTCTGCCTGGACAGCAGGTACCTGTCAAGCGTGGGGACGTCACGGCGATGGCAGAGCCCCAGCACCGCGCTCTTGGCTGTCTGCAGATCACAGGAAACAATTCATTCCACTCCTAATGATTTATATAATTTCTTTGGACTCACTCCTGGCTTAGGAGGCTTTCTGCTTTTTCTATTATAGCCTAGAGAACCAAACCAGAGTCTTTTCACCAACCAGGGGGCAGCTCCCCAGCCAAGGTAGCTCGTTGTGACACAATCGGTCTGTGTTAATACCAGCCCTGAATCAGTCTCAGAGTTTCATTATCAGCCTTGCCTTTAAAGAAGGGTCTCCTCCTCCAGGACTAATTTAGAGTAATGAAAATTAAACTGCATCTCATCTAATAGTCAAAAAGATCTGCAGAAATTGTCCTCGTTTAAATACCAATTCGAACCTTTTCTCTCACAGCAGGGTAGAGTATCCATTTTTTTGTTCTAAAAGCCAAACACTATTCAAACAAAAGAGTCACTTCCACGTTAATTATATGAAAGGGGAAAAAAAGAAAAAAAGAAAAGGGAAAAAGGGAAAGAAAAAAGCCACATGAGAAAAAAAAATCAAAAAGGATATTAAAGCATTTTTTGAGAACTTAGATTGTGCAACTGAAGCACGATGTGGTCTTAGACCTTTACTCTGTGTACAGAGTCAGACTTTATTCTTTGTTTTGGTGCACAGGATCGCAGTTTGTTATGAGTGTAATGGGTATAGTTTTGTTGATATTTGAACAAAATAAGGCAGGAATAAGGAATAGAGGTACGCAAGGTTGCTGCAGAACAAACATCTGTGATTCAGCTGATGAAGAGAATGTGAACACCTAAGAATACTAAAATACCCTAAATGGCTTGTCCCAGCCCAAAATATCTCTGTGTTACTGTTGGACTCTTATTTCTATTAAAGTCATGGTGAATTAAGAACAAAGAATTTTGGGCTCTTGGGGTATTATGAACAAGTAGATTTTCAATCATAATTGCATGTTTAGGAACGATGAGGTTTCATTCTCTGCCACTTTCACTCTTGCACTGACAGATCCCAACTCACTTCTGGTTAGTCCTGAGTCCCTCCTGAGCATTTTGGTGCCCCTTCCAACCTGGGCTGGAAGAATTTATCACAAAAACCCAAGCTAGTGGAATAGCAAAGCTTTGGAAAACTGATGCAATCCAATCTTCTCAAACTTTTTTCACAGCATGACCTATATTTAAATAACTTCCCCTTTTTTTTCCCATTGCAAAACCCATGCACAAAATCCCACATAGTATCTGTCACTGGCACCTCAGAGGAGTACAGTATTGGCACAAAGTTCAGTATTTTCCTATAAATACCTTCTTCCCTTTCCTGCTGGAAGATACTGGGGGCTTGGGTCAAGGCAGTTTTGTAATTCCCACCTTGGAAGGCCAGAAACATCCCACCCAGATGCTCATGCCGTGAGCACAGTCACCTCTCAGCACGGAAAATCCTTTTTCCCTGGTGAGAAGTAGCCATACTCCCAGCTTTTCCCCGTGGAGGCACTTTCCTCTTCTTCTTCCCACCCTTCACTTGGTACCCTGGATCTCCAAGGTGGCGGAGGGATGAAGGGAACCTTGGCAAGATGGTATTTCTGACAGCCCCTGTGAAACCATCCCTTCACAATATGGAAAAATAATAATAATAAAAAAATGGGGGGAAAAAAAAGGAAAAAAAAGGTGGAAATTGCTGGTTAAAGCCTCTGCTTTTACAAAAAGCATAACAGCTTGTCTGAACTGCAGCACGATGAGTATTGCTGTTAATGCTTCCAATGACATCATTGTTTTCCAAATTACAGAGTGCAGGAGACCGGTTGGGAAAGCTGAAGAGAAGGAGCTGAAGGCAGTGAGGGTTTAAAGGACATCAGAAGCAAAAGATGTTTCTTTAGATCATCTTTCTTATTTAATTAATTCCTTTATGTACTCAGATTTGGGCTTTTATTATTTTTCTTTTTTTTTTCTTTTTTTCTTTCTTTTTTCTTTTTTTTTTTGAAAATGTCACTACAGCAACATCCAGATAATTAAAACCTTAAATGCCACCAGACCCACCTCAGATCCCTGGATAACTTTGCTGTTCCCATTCCTGTTCACACACCCCCTGTACTGTTACTTTTGTGTGCCCAGTCAATCTCCCAGCTTTCAACCAAAGTGATTTTTGAAGTAAATATTGAGCGATGAGGCACAAAAAGCATTACTAAAATACAAATGCATTACACTATTGCATTTTCACCCGGCACCTTACATAAACACAAGGAGGTTTTGTCAAAGTTTCTGTTTCAGGAATCCAGGCTGTTTACTGCCTGGGCACTCAAAGGGGTTTTTTCTTCCCTTTAGGCTCGAGGAAGACTGACAAGCTGCTTTTCCAGGTGCTGGAATAGTGCAAAGCAATTGAACCATACTCGTGGATGGTGGCCATCTAACTCTTGTGGCCAATAGCATGTTTTCCTTTTTGGCAGAGCTTTTGTTCCAGGTGGAATAGTCTCTCATCCTCATAAAGGAAAGTCTTACTTGTCTCACTCTCAGGTAATGGTCTATAACCATCTGGCTGAAGCCAAATATAGAACCTATATGAATATATATTTATATACACATATATGTACATGCTGACATCTTTTTAATGCCAGACACACACCCATGCTATGTTCTAAGTTAACTCAAGAAAAAATAAGGGCATTTTTTCCTGTCCTGTTACTGCCAGAAAGCCCCAGCGTAGCTGCAGGAGTGAGAACTTTTACAACACAGACGCTCCAGACCAGGTTCCAGCTGTCGGAATTTTATGTCCTTGAGATACTTCTGGAATAACAAAGTGTCATGCACGTCCCTGCCAGTACACGAGATCAGCACATGAGATCAGGCAGACAGATGTTGCCTCCACATCCACCCACTGGCATCTTATTATCAGTTTAGTTGGGCTCCTCCACCCATTTCCAGCCAACCAGGAAGTCAGGAGTTGTAATTTTGTGAGAATGAGCTGTATAGCAACCATTTATCTGAAAAACAAACCTCTGCTGGCAAACACTTAGGAGGTAAATAGGAATCTTATGAAGGTTTTCTGTCTTGGCACACAGAGGTAACGAGCAGGGGATGCTGTGATTACACAGTTCCAGGAGCAATGGGACTTGGAGGTGAAGGAAGGGACAGGGATTAGAATTGGACACACAAAAATTTGTTTTAATTGACTAACAAAGACATTGCTGAGGACCAGTCAAAGGTTGGACTCAATGATCTTGGAGGTCTTTTCCAACCTTTATGATTCTATGATCCTATTTCTCTGATTGTTTTGAGGAAGGAACATCACAGACCAATGTACCTCATTTCCTTCACCCTATTTCTTGTTAAAATAATAAGTGTTGAGTGAAAATTCAGGCTCGTGGATGCAGTTAGAGGAAACAACCACACCATGGTGAGGGGGAGGCGGAGGATGGTCAGACTCTCCATCCTCAGGGGCCAGCACTGCCAGACAGCCAGGGCTTTCATTTAGGAACTGATGAGCATTAATCACCAGGGCAAGGAAGGAGATTCCTTGATATCTCAGGTCACCAGTGGATTTCCAGCAGCAGCTTTATTTCTATTCATTTAACATGTCAAAATTATCAGCACCATGCACATCCCATAAAGTTATACAGAGGGAAACAAGCTTGGGAGGAAGGACTGAGTCAGGATGTGTGCTATATTGTCAATTACTCAGATAATAAATCCAGGAAGAAGGTGAGTTTGGATTCCTTGTCATGCAGACTGGCATTCTGGCAACTGGGGAAAGACATCTGCTGAGCCCAGCCCTGTGCTGTCTGTGTGGATGATCACACCTTTCTAATGAGCATCCTAAAGCCCTTCCTGAGCAGAACAAGCTTAGCCTGGCTCTAGGCCCCTCTGACAGCTTAACCAAGAGGTTAAATAGCCCAGAGGAGCCACTGAGCTGGGTCTAGTTGGGCTGAGCCCCAGGATCCTGGTTCCTGTGAGGTGCTGGAGCAGAAGGTAGATCCAGCTCTATCATCCCCACACCCCTGAGCTCCTCAAAGGAGGAAAGACAGGAATTTGCCTGTTATGTTTTTCCTCCTTTGCTGCAATTATAATTCCTTGCTTAAGTTTCCAATCTTTAATTGGGTTGGAAAATTACAGTCACATCACAGGGGGGAGAAAAAAAAATCCCAGCTACTCTGCCTGACTCAAGCGTCTGTTTTCATTTACTACTCCGTGCTCCTGAGTTACTTTGTTAACTAGATGAAAATAAGGATATCTTGAATTAAAAAGATGTTCTGCCCTTGCTGGCTGCTCTGCCTCTCCATGTGCATGGTGAGGTGTCCAGAACTGCCTCTGCAGGGGAGTTTGGCCCGGGTAGCTTCATGTAGGAGGTGATATAAATAGATAAAAGCCTCACTCATGGAACATAAACTTATTTCTGCATATACCTTCCTCACTGGCACACAATGTAATGCAATCTCTCTGGCTGTCTCTTGCCAGAGAGGCCCACTCACAAGTTTTCTGTTGAGCACAGCTATTAATGTCGCACTTTTGTTCCCAGGGAAAAAAAAAGTGCCACTACAGAGAAAACTGCTCAAGTTTCTATTGCACAACCCACAAATTCCAGTGAACACTGTACTTGCTTAATCTAGTTCTCTAGTGCAACTAAGCAAACCAGGGAGGGTTAAACGTGGGTTTTCTCACATCTACCTCCTCACTGGCAGGAGTGGAGTTAGAATATTCCTAATGATGGAGCTCACTCTTGCCTGGAGTTCAAAAACCATTCACCTGATGGTAATGAAGGAGGCCAATTTAACTTAAATCCCCCCTAAAAGAGGGGGAAAGGGGTCAGGGACCTGCTCACAGGGCAGTACAGGGCAATCCTGTGCTGTTCTACTTTAAAAGGTTTGAAGTGCATCAGTGATGCAAAGCTGAATTCAGAAAAATGCAGCGTGGGACAACTGTACTGTGTGCAGCTCTTTCTAAAAACACCTTCACAAACTCCAGTTCAGATACAGACAATTTTTGTTTAAATTAATAATAATAGCAAGCTTCCATTTTAACCTCAGACTCTTTGTCTATCTCCTTTTTTTTTTCTTTTTTCTTTTTTTTTTCTCAGTAAATTCTGAGAATGTCACACCTTGGAGGGTAAATCCTGGAGTTTGTGAAGTGCAAAGGTTTGGACTATTTGCAGGCTATCAAACATAACAGCCAGGTTTTAGCACCTAAGCTGCTGCTTCTCTGCAGAGCAGTGACAGCACTCAAATATAGAGCTATTGTCTGATCCAGCCCAAATGTTCCCAGTGAGTGACAAATCAGGCTCTCACTCGTGGCCGTGGACTCTTTCTGACTTCAGATGGCAGCATATGATCCATAAATACCGACGGGTTCCTATAGTTTCATGTATATTCAGGTTAATATTCACGGGCTGTGTTCTGCTGAAGCCAAAAGGATTCCATGGTTATGACCCAAGTCAAACCATCGCATCACAAATGTCCCATTGTACCCTGGAAATACAGAGGCCACATATAAACTCGCTTTCTGTTAAATAAAAAGGCATCATTTTCCTCCCCTTTTCTCATTTTAGAAAATCACTAGACACGTTTGGGGACTGCTAGACTTGGCTCAGCTACACACATCTCTCATGGAGCATCGAGGCTCGAGTGCAACTTCTCATTCAGAAAATAAAAGCCACATGCTTAAAGAAATGCAATTTAATTACTGTCTTACAGTGAAGTCTACGGTGGCAGAGCGGCAGCAATGGTACCTTTCATCCACAACACACAAATATAACAGTTATGACTCTTTTATTAGAGCTTTCTTGGACATCATTCTAATGGGAAAATTGTGCCAAAGCCAGAAGCAGAATATTTCTTACCTTGGTCCCTTGGCAGACCAGGCAGTCCCAGGAGCAACACCCCTGGCACAGCTTTCCCCTCAAAAATCAAGCCAGTGCTACCCTTCTTCCCTTTTATCATCATTAAATTCATCCTTAGTTAGGAGGAAAAGCAGTTCAGTTCTGTGCCATCCCATGAAATTATGAAGCACTGCCTCTGAGCTCAAAAAAGGGGAGGCACTCATTTAGTTTCAATCTGAGGCCACTGATAATCACCTGAGTGTTAGTATTTGTTTAGTGTACTGAGAATCACAAAGTTCATCCTAAAGTGCCAGCACAGTCTTCCATTAATCTCCAGCTCAGTCCCTTAAAGGAGGAAGTAACAACTCTGTAATGATAAGGCTCGTGGCAGCAGCCACAGTGCTTGAAGGTCTGTTCTTGTAAAGAAAATTTTTCAATTAGTTAAAGAAGCCAGGAGCATCGGCTTTCAAAAAAAGAGCTTCCTTATGAATCTTTGATCTCTCTCACTGTACCATGTTTCTCATGAAAGACAGTCGTAGTGGCACTGTTTAAATAACATCTACAGAACAGTTTAATTTGCAAATCAGGAGGATTACTGTTTCCTTTACAATCTTTATTTAAATGAAGGAGCGAGAATGAGCTGTTCAATTAAGGGCTTGTCTATGAGAGTTGTGTCCGACTAGAAGTGGCCAATACTTGAGAATAACAGGAGCTAAGAAAACACGAGCCATGCAAACGGAAACAGAAAAAAAGGAGGCCAATTTAAAATGCCTGATCTCAGTTTTGGTCCTAGAATCTCAAACCCAAATTGACTTGTTCAGGCAGGTTACCCACCTCCTTAAGCACCTGTAATTAGTGCTTTTATCTCAGAATAGTTCTGTTTATTAAACTTTAATAAAACAAGCAATTTCTGAGCACACCAGAAGCTGGGCCTGGCCAGTTGTCCCTGCTGGAGAAGGGACAAGACTGGAGAAGACCTGCCTGTTATCTGACAATGCGTTACCAAACCAGACCTTGGTGCATGTACCTGGTTCTGCAGATCTCCAGTTTGGGCTGTAAGCCCCATGTTCCTCATTCCTTACTCCATGCTACTAAAGAGGCAGCAAAATCATCCAGGGAGGGGTGTGTGGTGGGGGCTGTCTCTTTGAGAGGCAGAAGTCAGTCGTAAAATCACAGAAAAGTTTGAGTTGGAAGGATCATCTTAGTCCAATCCCCTGCCATGGGCAGGAACAGCTTCCACTACACCAGGTTGTTCCAAGCCCCATCCAAGGGGCAGCCACAGCTTCACTTGTCTTGCCCTCAGTCCCCTCCTTGCCTAGATGATGTTTCCTATTGCCCCAAACCCCTTTCCAGTTTCCCCAAAACCCTGCTGATTCTTCTCCAGAGCTTGTAAGGAGGCCAAAACCTGTTCCATGACTCCAACTTTTCAAAGCCCAGACAACCACGGATCCGCCCTCCCTCCCACTGCAATGGGAGCACATTCATCTGATCACAGATTTAAGAGTTATTACCGCTGCTGCAAAGTGTGATGGCAGAGGTTATATTCCAAAAATGTAAATGTCACTGAATTACATAACTATCACTTTATTTTATACACACATATATATATATGAGATTCAAATTCCCAACATGCTCCTTCGGATTATCTGTGTTTTCCAGTGCTCTTGTGGTTGGTAAAGTGAGCACAAATAGGTCCTGAGCACCCAGTGAGAGGCAGAAATGCCTCATTCAGGATCTAAGATCTCAGGATTTTTTTTTATGTAAATGCCAACTGAATGTAGGATTTTTCAGTGTTTATGGTCAAAATATGCCAGAACATAACCGCGTATTTCATAATAAAAAAACCCCTGCATCTTGAAAGCATTTTTGACAGGGTTCCACTTTACAAGTTAATGGCAACATCAGAGGTACAGGAGTCCTGGAATAAATGGAAAATTGGCTCCAAATATTAAAGACAGAAAGCAAGAAACCAAGAAAAGCATAGTCATAGATGGATGATACTGCTTTGGCAGGCAAGGTAAACAGTGAGGAAACACGCTGCCAGATGCAAAAAGACTTAGATCATTAAAAAGGAAAGAGATGAAAAAAACATTCAACACAAATAAATTAGAACAGTATCACCAATACTGTCTGTCAGCATTTCTGCTATAAATCCTGCCTTGCAGGAGTGTATTCCACATCTGAAAAAAATATCTCCCCAACGGAATTTGGCATGCCCCAATCCTGGCCTGTATTAGCGTGGCTTTTGTCTTCACTAACTTTAATTTGGATTCACCGTGATTCAGCTCATACACTCCATGCAGCTTCACTACTTGGTGTTACCTGAAGTTTGAAGAAGCCTTCAATAATTCTTTTTCCCTTTCTAGAAAGTGCAAAAAACTATTAGAGTTTAACTTGGTAATTTAAATTTTATAACAACACTTATTTCAAAATTATTCAAAATACCTTCAGTAAAAAATGTGAAGATGGGGTAAGAGAGAACTGATGGTGCCCGTTATGCAAATAATTTAACTTTGAAAGGGATGTCTGACCATATTCTTCATAAACTAACAATAAAACATGTCCTTAATAAAACTTGACTAAATACAGATGGATCTAAAATCCAACCTCCAATGGATAAGTCTAAGAAATAGCAACTTTCAATAAATCTGTTCAGTGCTTGGTAAGAAAAATTAGTACTGAATAAAATAAAAAATTAAAATAAAATAAAATAAAATAATAAAACCAGTGCTTAAAACCCCCCAACAATAACTCCTACCTAAAAAAACCCCAAAAGATGATTTAATAATCAATACTATTTTAGTTTTTATCTGACCATAAATAGCATAACATGCTTTTTTTTACAGCAGGAATTCTGGAGGATAAAGCATTCTCTTCAACTGGAAGCTATAGCATTTTAGACTGATATTATAGATTTTTCTTTGGTAGCCCGTTTTGATATGTGGACACAAAGGATTTCAACAGATTTGTCAGTGTAAAATTGAATTAAGCGCAAATTGTTTAAATAATTGTGTGTGTACTGGAAAGCCCCTTTGAAAAATAAGGCTGCAGCTCTGGATGTGCTGGTAAAAATGAGAAATTCCGAGCTGGGAGCAGGTCGTGCCCTCTGATCCATGGTGCGCATCGCTGCTGCCTTTGGAAAGGCGGCTCCTTCACCTGTCCCCCTGATGGGAGGAAGACAGAGGGAGGAAGATAAATTGCTCTTCATAAAAGGGATTAAGCCAGAGCAACAGAAGGAAAAACAAAGAGCAAACAAACTATCTGGTAAGAGAGAGGGTGTATTTACTGCTGACTGTGGTGACTTTGCCTCTCCTCTGTCGGTTTGTTTTGTCTTCTGAGTTACTTTTGTGTCTCTAAACTATCACCTCTTGTGTAAATAAGGTCTTGGAGAAAGGAGTTCTTGTGTTCCTGAGCCGGTGACTCAGCCAATAAGTGGTTTGGATGTGGGGTTTTCCTCATCCTGCCATTGTAACCCACATTTCTTAGTGAGGCTTTGTCAGAGATTTGACTCACGGGCTAAACCTGGATATGTCTGTAAATGGTTTTAATATATTACTTATATTTTAATTATTTACTTATGTGCAAGAAAAATCACGTCAAGCTTTTATACACTGAAAGAAAATAAAAAAACCCAGCCTGTACCCTGGATCTTGCAAATGAAGCGAGTGACCCAAAACCTGAGGAACCCCAATGGCATCAGGCAGAGAGTCCTTAGTTCTGGCATATGGACTGTAACAGCAGGTCTGAGTGGTACACAGAGCAGATCCACAAAGAAGTGGAAGTACTGAACTTATTATATATTTTTCCAAGGAATATTTTTTTTCCTGCTCATGTGTCCTGAAGAATGAGTTATATAGTGCTGCAGATCCCAAGGAGGTTTCTTCCCTTCCCGGTGTGGGTGTAGCACACCTTGGAATAATATCAGCATGCACTTAATGTAGGCACTGGGAGATCCCAGAGGCACCCAGAAAGCATATGGAAAAACAAGCACTGAATGCAATAATATACTGGGGAGATAAAACATTATTTTAAAAGTGGAGATTGAATGCATCAAAGGAAAGAGGAAAGACAAAAGCAGCAGCTGACAGCTCTGAAAACGGGGAAACAAACAGAAACAGGTTCTTTTCTTGCTTTCCAGCTCTTTGCTTCCACATAACCCTTGTTTTCCAACTTCCACTCTGTCTTGTTCAAATGTTTCAGCCCTCCAGTTCTTTCAATAAACTCCACACACATCCACCCAGCTCTATATAAATCAGAAAAGCCTGCTGCACATTCAGATCCTTTCTTTGTGCTGGGAAACATGACATCCAGCAGGGGCAAAGCTGAGGGTGAAAACACCTTTAAAACCCCAACTTCATCAGGCTACAATTTCCCGTCTGGGTCCAGCTGCTCAGGAACCTATCCCTGTTGTCACAGTCCAGTGGGTCTGGACAATGGGTGGTCGAGCCATGTGGGATATCCCCAAACCCACAAAATAAAGAGTTTTCCAAAGCATCCAGGCCTTGGCACCTTGTTTGTTCTTTCCCTGAGTGATTTCTACTTTCATTATTCTGCTTTACGATTTTTTAAGGCATCGAATCATAGAACCAACTGGGTTGGAAGGGACCTCTGAGATCATGAAATCCAACCCTTAATCCAACAGCACTGGGATTACCAGATCATGGCACTAATAAACCACATATATTTGTGATGTCTTACCACATCTTCTTAATCCAGCTTCAAAGGGCATGAAAAGGGAGTTAAATGAATTCATGCCTTGGAAGAATTATTGAGAAAATTCCTGCCTTATGAAGGTACTGACAGCAATACCTTTAAATGACACTGTGATTCACAGAATCACAGAATCCTTGGATTCATAGAATCATAATAATCATAGATTTGTGCTGAACTGGCAGGGTAATGCTCACTGCTGGACACTGTTTTTTCTGCCCTTACTGTTCATATCTCTCAGAGGCTAAATAAGTTTTCTGTCTGCTTTTTATTCTTTATTGGTAGACATTTATCCTGGAGCAAATATTTTTCCCCTCCTAAAATCTCTCATCCATAAACTGTTTTCTGTTTCTCTTACATTACTTCAAGTCCCCATTACATAAAATAAAACTCAAAAAAACCCCCCATAAAAATCCCTCTTTGAATTTCTCTGTAACTCATATTTGCTATATCTCAAAAATGAGAATTTTTTAAAAAATAAATATTTTCCTTTAATCCATGATAACTGAACAGACGTTTAGTAAATGAAGCCAACAGACATGAGAAGATTCGTTAAGTATTTGAGTTTTCTGACACTGCAGATTGGAAGGGAGCAGCTGGGGGCTTTGCCAAAGACAGGACTTTGAATTTTATTTCTTCTCACACCAGCAATCTATGGAATTGAGGAGTTGTAGCAACTATACATCTCATTCCAGACTATTTCAGTACTAAACTATGCCCTTTCCCACCATACTCAGAACCCTCCAAAGTAGATGATATAGGTATGGCTTAACAATGCAAGAAGCATCTTAAATATTAAGTTATACACAGCAATAACATTGAATTGATAACCAACAGTTCCCAAACAATAACAACTGGCAAACAATGGCACAGATCCATTCCAGCTTCTTAAAACCTTAAGCTTCTGAAATCAGTCTTCATATTAGCATTGAATACAGCAACGTTCTGATTTAAATTATTGACAGCCTGAACTAAATTAGTTAGTGTCTCATCTAGTTTCAACAGTCTGCTATTCATTGAGTCGTTCAGATGTTGGATGGATTCCATCAACATCTCCTGAACACACTTTTTTTTTTTAAGCCAATCTGCTGCTCTCTGGTTCCTTTCTGACACTTCCATCCCTTTCTAATATGATGTTCCCTGAGCTACCGCCTCTCGTTTCCACACCCTTATTCTCCATCATCTTCACTTTCCACTTTCTACTCTTACTTTGCATTTTTCCTCCCGTTACTTCATTACTTATTGTGTTCATTATCAGCTTCTGTGACATGTAACTCACTGAAATACTGATGCTTATTTTGCTTTGACAGTTTTTAATTGTTTCTTTGGGATCACAACTGGAAAGGATGCACTGTCACTGTCCCCACATTGGGTTTCCATATGCACTGAATACATGGGAATAATTCAGAGGGGAAAAAGGCACAAGACTGTAGAAAAGGTACAGGAATTTCCCTTTGTTCTAAAGCCTTTGTAAAAATTGAGTAATTTCTTCGTGGTTACTCTTCTCCCCCCTGTCCTTTGCATCTCCCGGTGCCTCCTCACAGTCTCACCCACGTGCTGTGGTTCCCCACAGCTTCACTGCAGCACTGCCAGGATGTCCCAGGGTGGAAGGAGTGGTTAAGTGGAGATAAAAGGCAATGTGGAAGCCGGGAGAGTGGGAAACATGGGAGGAGCACAGCTTTGTGAAGGAAATATTGAGAAATGTGGGAAACCTTCTGAGCACCAGGAAAGAAATGCCCTTTGGAAAAAGCCTTTCCAACGAGTACAAAGATCTGTTCTCGTATAGGTTGATGTGTAAGAACAGCAGAACATGATTTCTTTCACATCCCAAATTCATTTTCATCTTTGTGAATCAGTGTTAAAAATTACAACCCCTTTCCTGCTCTTATTTCAAAGTTACTGGTCTCGAGTTCCCCATGTATCCTCCTAAGTGACATTATTTCAGCTCCCACTCCCACCATAACAGCTTCTCCTTTGCATAAACCCACAGTTGCAGACCTCAGAGTAGGTGCAGAGGCTCAGATAACAAACTCAAACCCGAGGTAGCCTCAAGTGCTATCCCTGAGAGCTCTGCATACGTTTGTCATTCCCAAATCGCTACTCTTTATTCTGATTTCACTTATAAATCAACTACCAGTTTTAGGCTAGGAGAGCAGCTAGGAAAGGCAGTCTGCAAACCAGATTGCAGATGAGGAGCAACCAGCAGGATTGGCAAATTAATTCTTATCTTCCATATATCAAAGAGGGGAAAATTCTATTTTAAGGATGGTGTATATGGCCAAAAATCTACCATCAATAATGCAGACAATATCAAGTTTTACCAACTTGCTCTAGTATCCCAATCCCAACCAACTATAAATTTTCTGATGTAAAAAGCCACATAGTTGGCTGGTAAAGGACTGAAAATATAATTCTGCCTCTCTTCACTCCAGTGGGACTGCACCTGCAAGGCTGCCTCCAGCTATGGGGTCCCAGCATGGGAAGGACAAGGAGCTGTTAGAGCAAATCCAGAGGAGCCACTAAGATGACCAGAGGGATGGAGGAGCTCAGCTGTGAGGAAAGGATGAGAGAATTGGGGTTGTTCAGCCTGGAGAAAAGACACTTCAGGGCCACCTGTGACCTTCCAGTACTTGAAGGAGCTACAGAGAAACTGGAGAGAGACTATTTCCAATGGCCTGGAGTGACAGGACAAGGGGCAATGGCTTCAAACTGCCGGAGAGGAGGGTTAGATTGGATATTGGGAAAAATTTCTTCCCTGTGAGGATGGGCAGGCCCTGGCACAGGTTGCCCAGAGAAGCTGCAGATGCTCCATCCCTGGAAGCATCCAAGGTCATGTTGGATGGGGCTTGGAGCAACCTGGGCTAGTGGAAGGTGTCCTGGCCCATGTCAGGGAGTTGGAACTGGATGATCTTTCAGGTCCCTTCCAATCCAAGCTATTCTATGACTCATTCTATGATTCTATGAAAGTTTGATCTGTGGACTCTGCACATCGTGCCTTCCTTAGATTTATCCTGGGCTCTCTTCTTGATTTAGGGTTTCTCAGAGCCCTAAGGCAAATCATGCCCCAAAACTGCCTGACTTATACACATATTGTTCAGAGCTGGACCAATATCAAGAACCCCCAAAATAGATCCATCCCTAATTTTTGTGCATTTCTGGATGGCTGCATGGAGGTGTTAATCCCCTACGTAGAGCCATTAGGAGAGAATTCGTTTTTCTGCCCAGTGAGTTATCCCTCTATTAAATGTTAGGAAGAATTAGCCTAATATTTACAGTCAGCTATTTGTTATGTTAAAGAGGTATTTGCCAAATCTTCAGCACCTCCACCACATGCACAAAATCATACTTTAAATGAAGTAATTCTGAATTAAACAAGTGTGCTAGTACTACTAGTGGGATTTATAGTAACCAATAACGGTCTAAGAATGTATTTCACAGATTGCTTCTTTATATTGCAAAATTAATAGAGTTTTATATCTGAAGAAACAAATCTGCACATTAAAAATCAATGTTTCTCATGATACACACTTGGTATTATTTCTGGGAATGCTACAGCTGGCATGCACAGCCTAGTTAAAATATTATAATTTACTTGACTGCATGCACAGTCGATTTGCAGTCAAAACTGCCACTTACTACATGGGAGGAAAAACAATGACTTCCATGCTACTGGAAACATCAAAGGTACTTTTTGCACTACTCCCCCTCGAAACCTCCTGGGAAAAGCCCTGACTCATAAGCTTTCCACTGGTTACTCGAGTGCTTCTTAGGTTTGAATAAAAAAAAAAAAAAAAATCATATTTTGCTACAGTACCTCCACTGAAAAACCCTCAACAAGCAGAATGGATTGAAAAATTCAAGCATGACTAAAAAGTACATTCCCCACTAGTCAGTGAATTTTGCTCCCTATTTGTCACTGCCACCTTGGAGAGCGGTGAGCATTAATAATGCATGGGTGCTAGGAATGTATTAGCAACTAACCTTGCGAAGAAAATCAACTGGGGACCCAGAAGAGCTGTTAAAAAAAAAAAAAGAAAAAAAAAGAAAGAAAAAGGGGTTAAAAAATAAAAGATGGAAACAAAGTCAGAGCTCCCTGGTATCCTCTTATTTATTGAAGAGATTTGAGGAGAAGTGGCAGGGACGGTGGGCACGATGTGTCACTGCAAACTAAGGGTGGAAGTCTCTGGAATGGGGTCCTAATTGAGTTCATTGATCACGTTCAGGAGCAGACCCACCCCCACTCATGAAGCTCCCCAGCACCATCCACTCTCCAGCAGAGGGAATACCCCAGAGGATCAAGGATATTTATGCAAAGGGGTGGATGGAGCAGAAATGTCTTTATTAAACATATGTTTTTAAGGAAAACCTTCATCCTGCTCTTAGAAGCCTTGCAATTATTTTGCATATGTTAATTGTGATCAAGTTTTCTTGGAAATAAAGCAGCCCTCCATGTTTGCCAATCATTTTTTTCTAGGATAGGGCCAGTGAGGTGGGTGGAAAAACCTTTACCTTCTCCTACTTCAACTGCACCATCACAATCCCAGGATTGCCACTACAGCTACTCAAACGTGGTTATTTATAGCTTTTATTTTGTAGAGACATGATAACATATGGATTTTATTCTAATTTTGAAACTCTTCGGCCCTTTCAAATCCAAGTACCCAAAGATATTCAGGACCCAAGGAAAATATCCTTCTTCCAAAAATAAAACAGGTTTACCATTACATTTCTATAGTTCGAAACAATTTGCACACTAAGCTGCTCCATCTCTCTGTTAGACTTGGCAGTAATGGTTTCACTTATATATTTATGCCCTGCCATCTCCTTTTAATGTATATTGTTTATATTCCACAGCCTGTTTTCTGGTATAACAATCATTACAAGTTTTACATGGAATATAGTTGCTTTTTGTGTTATTAGCCAAAACAAATATTGTGTTTAAATCCACTTTATTGATTCACTTTCTTAATGAATGCTTGTTATTGTAATGGGGAGATAGAGAGGAATATTCATACAGTCTGCAAAAAATAAAAAAGAAAAAAAGGAAAAATAACCTGGTTTTCCGTTTCCATTCTACTGGAAAAAGGAAAAAAAATTGCCCTCTACTTGCCTCATGAAGGAAAAAATGCCCTAGAATTGTCTGTGCAGATCCCTCCTCTTTCTCCTGAAATAATCAGAATGACCTGATGCTCCCAGCAAAACTATTTGCTTTTTAACTCATGAGTTACATTTTTAGTTACCCATTGCAGACCTTCATGCAATTAATTCATTAAGCTCATTATGACTTAATGTTGCATCCCAAATTCAAAGTTCTATATATACAATTTAATCTTTGGTCATTTTTTATTAAGATGAGCTTTGAACCAGCTATATTCCCCAACAGAAGGATCGGGCCAACTCCCTAATTAAATGCTGCAGCCTGTGGATAAGCTGGAAACCTTACTGTGAAACAATCCTCCTGCTTTTCACCTGCTTCCCTAATACTTATCAACTAATTCATGCCATTCTTCTTATCTTTATTTCATGTTGACGACAAAATAAAGTTAAAAGACACCTGCTGGTAGATAGATTTTCCACTGAACATGCTTATACAGGCCTTTAGGAAAACTACATTCTGGCATCCTAAGAGGATCTCATGATTAAGATCTGAAGATTGAGAAGAGAATTGGTTCAGTACCAGTTTCCCATTCTCATTACAATTGTTCTCCTGAGAAATGAGTGATTTTTCACCATTGTTTTCTTGATGCAACATCCTTTGTTGAATTCTAGTGTGGTTTTTGTACCATCTTTCTTTCTTTATCGCTTCTCCTTTTCTTCTCCCTTCTAAACCTCCCTATGTATGCCACAGTTGTTTAATTTTTGTTATGGAAATGATTAAAGTTTTATTTTGTTTTGGTTTGTTTCATTTATCTCCCAGGAGTTTTTTTAGGGTGATAGTCACTCTGTAAATGAATGTAAAAATGCTTTTGTCAGATTAGCCTGCATATTAACTGGTAAACTGCTTGTTATTTTACTCTGATGTTACATTCACAACAGGATAACAGTTTTGATCCTGTTATGCAAAAATTTACATTATAAATTAGGAGGCATATTTCACACTTTTTTTATCTTGGGCAGATTCCTAATGTAGCCATTAGGTGTTAGGAGGAAAAAAATGGAGATAAGGCAAGTTCCATTAGCTCAACTCATGTTACATTCAGTAGGAATTAATTCAGGCCATACATGGTGACACCTTGCTTATAAGAACTCAATCTGGGTAGACGTCTGACCAACCTCAAGAAATTTTGAGTTTGACAAACCCTATGAACAAAACTTGTCTGTGGAATGCAAAATATCTTGAGCTGAAGGCATTTTTATAATCCTTTTTTCTTTTTTATTTTAAGAAAAAAAGGAATTAACTAAACAGCTTTATAATAACTACTTACAACAGGATCCCAGTAAAGTCCTGGAATGTCCATCTGCATCCTAATATTTCTTAGTTATAGGCATTTTGCAAGAGGTTAATGTCTTATCCTTCTTTCCTTTACTTAGTTTCTAAGCAAGCTTGAAATTAGTCAGATAAAGTGGCTATGGAATTCCCTTTGCATTATTTCTGATTTTTCAGGTTTGTAGAGCATCATTATCCACTGTGGTGCTGAGCTGACAAGTCAATGCCTGCTAAAGATGTTTGAGATCACTGAATATCACAGGTGACTTAACTGTGCAACT
Source organism: Sakesphorus luctuosus (assembly GCA_013396695.1). Taxonomy (NCBI): domain Eukaryota; kingdom Metazoa; phylum Chordata; class Aves; order Passeriformes; family Thamnophilidae; genus Sakesphorus; species Sakesphorus luctuosus. The sequence continues at coordinate 401,391 of VWZD01000891.1, read as the reverse complement.
TTTAAAGCCCCTCTGAACAAGCACCACCTTAAGATATGCAATTTGCTTCCAGAAGAATATTTTAGATCAAAATACCCAGTACAATCTTACAGGATGCAACAGCAATCATCAATCAACATGACAAGCTCAAAGGGATGCACAGAGGAGGAGAGGTCCTCAAGTGAGACAGGAGCAGGTTTTTTGGAGGCTCTGTTCAAAATGCTGATCCTCCTTCCCCATTAAACCACCATCTCACGTCCAGACACCTGCCATTGGTACATGGCAAAGTCTTTGACAGCATCAGCCCTTGGAAACCTGCATTTTGATGTGTGTGCTGGTGGGGTCAGACCTTTCTCTGGCCAGATGGTCAGTGGTCTTCAGGGATGAGCTGGTCCCCCCAGGACTTGCTCTGTCACAGCTGCAGGGCTCAGCTGACTCTTCCCCTCAAAGAACACAATTTAAATCCCTTGGAGGAGGAAAACAGGAGATCATTAATGTGCTGGTTAGGTGTGGGAGTGGGGATCTGATCTGCAGCCCCTGACACTGAATCTCAGAATCATAGACTCGTTTAGGTTGGGAAATATCTCTGAGGTTGTCAAGTCCAACCATCAACCTTACACTGCCAAGTCCACCACTAAACCATGCCCCTAAGTGTCACATCTAACCCAAACATTACTGTAAAAAGGTAAGACTTCTCCTAAAAATGTGCTTAGTTAAGAAAAAAAACAAAAAAAACCAAAAAGCCCCAACAAACCAACTAAACAAAATCAACAACAAAACCAAAACCAGCCAACCAAACTAAAATTCGCCCAAATAAAACAAAACCAACAAAAGAACAAAGAAAGAAAGGGGGAAAAAAGACAAGAATTGCATCCCTTCAGCTTTGAGTTTTATCACAATGGGTAGTAGAGTCCCATGTTCACATTCCATCTTTTTACTGCCTTCTCCCCACTTTCAGTCTTGTGTTCTATGCACAACTATTTCAGCTCTATATGAGTCAGATCCTGCTGTGGGACTCAAATTTTTAGCCTCTGTGTTGACACAAATACATATTAAAAATTGTATTTTGAATTCTTGTGGTCTAAAGCAATGCAGAGAGAACTCCCTTCCATGTTCATGGGGATTTTAAGGGTCATACAAGCCTCAGAAAGGATTTTGTTCAAGATGAAGGGGGCTTCTGGGTTATAAGGAATTTCTTTGAGAAGATTATCTCAGATACCTAAGTCTGCATTCTACAGTGTCCCGATTTTAGCTTTTCAGGGGAAAGTGAAGGGTGTTTTCCCTCCATGATTTTCTGAAGTCCTGCAGTTTGCCCAACTCACTGTTCCAAGTCTGAGATGAGTCACAGAAGCAGAAAGAACAACTTAGAGCTTTACTTAGACATGTAGGAATAAGACCTTTTTGACTTCATAGAAACCTAGAATGATTTAGGTTCAAAGGGACTTTAAAGGTCATCCAGTTCCCCCCCTGCCCCGACATGGGCAAGGACACCTTCCACTATCCCAGGTTGCTCCAAGCCCCATCCAACCTGGCCTTGGACACTTCCAGGGATGGGACAGCCACAGCTTCTCTGGGCAACCTGTGCCAGGGCCTCAGCAGCCTCACAGGGAAGAATTTCTTTGTAATGTCTAATCTAACTCTGTCCTCTGACAGTTTAAAGCCATTGCCCCTTGTCCTGTCACTCTCAATTTCTACTATAGAAAGAAATGTGTGAGTACATGAAAATGATTTGGAAGGGATAAACTTGAAGAAGGGAAGAGACAAGGTGGGATAGGTACGAGAATAAGGGTTTGTAACCTCAAAAGCATCTTTCAATCACTTTTACTAATGTATTTGCATGCACACAATGCAGAGTAATTGCTCCTACAGCAACAGGTCCTGAAGCTCCATCATCCTGATTCCTTGTGCCGGAGCAGCTCATTGCTGAATTTCCCAGACTCAGCTCCTGAACATATGAATGTCCATGTAAAACAAATCATATATTATATATGATATTCTCTACACAGGTCCTGTGACAAGACCCCGGATTACTCTGCTGGGATTGAGATCAGGGTTTTCATACCCTTCCTTCAGTGTCCCAGCTACATGCACACCCACATATTTACACATTAATCAATAAAAAAGGGGGAAACCCCCCCAAATTTAAAACATTTGAAACAGTGTAACATGAACCCATTCACAAATATGCACTGTCTGTCCTGAGACAGACTCAAAACACACAGTGCTCTCTTTTCTCTTGACCCTGCAAAATCTTGCCATAGCCATTACAAACTCCAGCCAGGTTTTTTGTTGGTTGTTTTTTTTTTTTTTCTTTTGTAGGGCTGGAATTTACAGATTACAAAAATGGTTTGCTCGAGTCATCACCATTCCTTTGAACTCTGAGGCCATTTGAATTTGATCCTGACCAGGCTGACCATAAACCATTCTGTTTGGATAATAGAGGAAATGGAACAGTTTGTCTTGAGTAACCTTATAATAAACTGGAGCTCAGTAGTTCTGAATTACATCTAAAATTGCTAAAAAAATTTAAAATACATGCCTTTGTGTTTGTACTTTATATATATGCCCATACACTCAGACAAATACACACTAAGCTTCATGCCAACAGAAGTGAATGAGTGAAGAGCTTTGGCAATACCAACGTCTTTTAAATTAACAAACTTCATCTACTTGTTCATTACATTTTTATTGTATTAATAAAATATTGCTCATTTAGATGAGCTTGATAAATAAAAACCCTATAAACTGTCTGTTCATAATTCACTATAATTTATGTTCAAAGCTGTGTGGATTAGTCACAACTAATAAAGTTCCAAAATATACTTTATTTGGATTTTAAAGTTTCGCAATGTATTTTTCATAAAATCATTCAAGAGTGGAATGTTGCACACAACTTTATTCCAAAGTCTTAAAACTCATCTGAGCAAAACCAAAATGGTTTTTGGTACCATATTCAGCAAAAATAGCTGAGATTTGGGACTCTCAAAGAAACAGGGAGGGAAAATGGATATCTGTTGGTGTTACATAGAATTCTCTATGGGTATCCCACTTGTTTGATGTCTGAGGGTTTCATAGGCTATGAAAAGATAGAAGATCCATGCAATATTTTCCCTTTGGAAGCAAGTACAACACAGCCTAAAACATTACAACAGCTAAATGCAGCAAGAACAGATTCAATTTATACCTTAATGCATCTTTCATCCCAAATAAGATCCATGGAGCATACAAAGTTCTGAGTCTTACCAACATGGATTTAAATGCCTAAGCCTAAACTTTGCTTCTCAGATGCTTAAGTGACTTCTCAACATGACTTCAGCGACAGGAAGTTATAAATTGAGAGGCAGAAGTGGAGGAATATGTTCAACCTTTGGAAAGTTGTGTGTGCTCTGGTTTAAGGGGTCAAGACTCTGCACTTTGGGTGGCTGAAGGAGCAGAAGAAGTGGGATAGGACTCCCTCACTCTGTATTCCCCATCAGTTATTTGGAGACACCTCATTTTTGAGCAGAGGGAGGATTTTAGCCTTCTGGAGACTGGGATTTTTTTTTTTTTTGTGCACATATTTGACAGGAAGCTCAACATGAGCCAAGAGTGTGCCCAGGTGGCCAAGAAGGCNGTTGGTCTCTTCTCCCAGGCACACAGCAATAGGACAAGGGGGCACGGGGGGCTCAAGCTCTGCCAGGGGAAATTGAAGTTGGAGAGCAGAAAAAAATTCTTCACAGAGAGAGTGCTGAGGGATTGGAATGGGCTGCCCAGAGAGGGGGTGGATTCACCATCCCTGGAGATTTTTAAACGCAGATTGGATGTGGCACTGAGTGCCATGATCTAGTTAATGGACTGGAGTTGGACCAAGGGTTGGACTTGATGATCTCGGAGGTCTTTTCCAACCCGATCGATTCTATGATTCTATGATTCTATATTGTACCAGGAGCTGGGCAGAGATCATGGTCCCCTTGGTGGCCACATCCTTAATGGTTGTTGTAGTTCTGCCAGACTACCTCTGGCAGAGGGTGAGGGGACACATTTCGCTTACAGAGTTCCCTCACACTGTTCAAGAGGAGTCCCATGGAGAGGAGATGGGACAGACCAGGTGGAGCCAAGCAAGCACAGTTAAACCCTTTCAATCCTGAAAGACTATGAAAAATATTTATGTGGCATCATTTGCCAAATAGAGATTTTAAGCCTTTTCAACTCCCCAACTGCTGCATATCAGAGGAAATCAAAAGCAAAGAGAAAACCACCAAAACTGCGTGTGTCCTAAAACAGGGATCAAGAGTCCATCAAAAATAGTCATCTGTCATAAGAGATGACTGTTAAGTAAAGACACAGCCAGAGGCTCCCAGGGAGCTCCCAGTGCTGTTTTCCAAATTTCCCAGTAACCACAAAGTTCCTGGACCTTGGGTACTGCACATGGAAATACCCAGTGGCTGCACAACACGTTGTAAAACATTTTGTTTTAGTCCCTGGTTGGAGGTGATGATGAGAGTAGAAGAATTGAGTCACCAAAGCCTAGAGAGAAGAGCTGCAACAACAAAAGAGTTGTGTCATTTGGGATTGTTTTCCCTTTTTTTTTGTGTAAGAAATAAGCTGATTTTTCTTCGCTGTCATTCACTGCCCAGCATCATTCAAGCCCTGCACACACATGACGAGTTTATGAATGAAGAAATATCTGAATTCATAATATTGCATCAGATTAACAGCTGATCAATGTCTGAAATTCATGCAGGGTGTGCATTATTCACTAATTGCCTTCTGATTTGATTATTCATCAATCACTATTAATTATTCCCCTCTTTAAAAAAGCTACAATGATCTAATCAAGAAAAGATGGGGGGAAATATCATAGGTCTTAGGAGACCAATAGTGTGCACCAAGAACCAAGAATGAATAGAAGTAGTCAAAATGAAAAGTAAGTGAACACCTACAGCTACTGTTTGTGAAGTATCCAAAAATAACTGGGCATTCACAGAAATCAGGAATGGTTCCCAGATATAAGAAATGTTTACCAGAAAATTGTGTGTAATAAGCAATTTAAGCAGCTATTCAGATGTGATCCAAGGCATTCTTTGAATCAGAAAATGACAATTTTTGCAGAAGGATATTTGAAGACTGAGAAAGGATATTTTGACAAGGAATATCTGGAAAGAAGCAGAATATAGTATAAACTTATCTAATTTTAAGAATATTAGAAAGCTCAGCTGTCCTGAGTCCTGGGTGGCTGGAAACAAGACGAGGGGTAGAGATCTTCTTCTGATAGAGAAAATAGGTGGTTTCTGAGGCAGCCAGAAGCTGATTCTAATCCCAATTTTAATTAAAGAGGAGCAAGTTCTTCACACTGCATCTGCTAGACTTCCCTGGCACCACCAGCTGCTCATCATTCCCACTTCCATCATCATAAGGATTTTCCCAGTGCCAAGAGGAGACCAAGGGGGAGGGCAGGAGGCAGGGAAAGGCTTGTTTTCTTTCCAAACTGAAGCTTTTTATAAACTTCAAATATTGCAACTTTTCCTTTAGTTGCTCAGAAACAGTTTTATTCCAAGTGCCTGCATATAACCATAATTCACTTCATTCCATAAAACCTCATTTCTAGAACCATAAACAGGGCTGGCTTTCCTTTTTCAGGTTATCAGAACTAAGCCTAATGTGTCTAATGATACGTGAGCTAATGACAAACGACATTGTTGCAACACAGCATTTGCATTTTCCTGCAGACAATACTGATCAGGTAGATAATAAGATTTTAGGCTGGGAAAAAATGACAAGACTTCCCCAAAGTAAAAAAGCCTATAATCTTCTATAATTCGGTACAGAAGAAAAGACATTATACCAAGGAAATTCATCTTGGCAAACCAGGCTATGATTAAAGGTAGTCACTGCTACTTGTGATCATTTCCTAACCTTAAGCTTTAACTGTCCTCCAAGTTGAGCTTTTTGGTAACCCAGTAGTTTATGGTTAGAACATATCTTGGTGGCGATCCAAAGTCATCCTGAAACACACAAGTGGCTCACATTCTCGAGCAGATAATTGAATTCAGATACAAGTTTTCTGTCAGACCTCTACAAAAATAAAATGAATCAGGAAAATCGAGAGACAGGACTAAGATCACCGTCAAGAACACACGCAAAAATAATAGCAAAGAGGCTGCTCCACAGAAAATATTTTCTTCCCAGATTGTAGACTATTTAATATTAAAAGATTGGCAAAGGATTCACAATATTTTAGCATTTCTAGAATCTATATTTTTCTAGCACTTATAATTTCATCTTAATTAGCCAGAAATTCTTTTCCTTTTATTGACAAAAACTGCAACTCTTCCCTGCAAAATTATCATGACAATGCACCAGCACAGGCACAGAAACCCTTCCTGCTCCCAACCACAATGATAATGTTCCATGAAAAAATGAAACTATTTTACTTGCCTGTCCTTCCCCCTGCACAAAACCACCCCAAACCAGCACTTTCTCATGGCAGCTGGATCAACAGGATGTTTTATCACTGATAAAATCATCTTTGCACAGGACATGGCTGCTATTAAGACATTAGAGCTCCCCGACAGATTTCACAGGGAGTTCTGGTCCCTCCTTAGTTAACAACCAGTTATTGCATATGCTCAGCGTGTCTCCTGTGCCAGGGCGATGCTGTGTTGGGGACAGGGTGTTTCTGTTCACATTTGCTGTCAGATGGATTCCTAGAGGACAAAGGACTGTAACTGAGAAAACTCTCCTGCCTGAGAAGTTTGTGGCAGACCCTCTGACAAAGTAAAACACCCCACACAATGCCTAGAGAAAAGCATAATTTAACAGAGGTTTAAAATTTCTATGCAATGGTGCTTTACATCCAGTTAATATCACACACATTTCACAATAGTTTTCTATTTGTATATAAATTGGCTTTTTAAAAAATATTTTTTCTTTAAATAAGTTGTATTTCCCTGCCAGAGGTAGTAGCATCACAGTGAGCTGCAAAAAACTCAGGCCAGGTGAAATGAAGAGCCAGACTGCACATTGCATCTCACTAATTCCTATCCAATTTGCCAGAGCACATTAAAGAGGAGCAGAGTCAGAGCAGGGCTCTTGGTGCCTCCCAGCAGAGGTTCTTCCCCGCAGAGGGGTAATTGCCATCATTCTCTGCTTACTCTCATATTAAAAGCAATAGATATGTCAAAGCTCCTTCACTCGCTGTGCCAAGGACAAGAGAAAAATCTAAGAAGATATAAAGGTCTTGTTTAATATCATGGTCATCTTTGTTTTTTCCTGCCCAGATGATGGAGGGAAACACCTTTTTTTATTTTTTTCTGCAGTGTAGAAGATGTCATAATTTTTTTTTAGGAGTGAATTGAGCTTGAGAAGTAGCCTAGAAGGAACAAAACTAGTGCCATTGTGTTCAACAAAAAAAGAAGCAAAAAACCCCAAAAAACAAAAACAAAAACCAAACCAAGCACCACTCCTCTGGGTGGGGGGGAGCAAAACTCTGCCAAAAAATCACGTTTTCTTCGAAAGAAGCCTTGGCCAGGAATGATGTCCAGCCTCAGTGGAAGAAATTGTCTTTGAAAAGCATCTGGAACAGTCAACCCCAGTTGACTCTCCATGTGCTGACCTGGGCCCTGCAGCTCAGGAAGGGGAGGTCGGTGACTAGTCTGTGTGTTTCAAGACCTAAGACACCAAAAGAGACATTGATGTCATATCTCAGTGACTTGAACGTCCCAAAACAGAGGAGAGTGACTTTTTACATGGGCAGATAGTGATAGAACAAGGGGGACCAATTTTAAACTAAAAGAGCAGAGATTTAGATTAGCTTTTAGGAAGAAATTCTTTATTGAGGCCCTGGCACAGGTTGCCCAGAGAAGCTGTGGCTGCCCCATCCCTGGAAGTGTCCAAGGCCAGGTTGGATGGGTCTTGAAGCAACCTGGGATGGTGGAAGGTGTCCCTGCCCATGGCAAGGGGTGGAACTGAGTAAGCTTTAAGGTGCCTTCCCACCCAAACTGTTCTATGATTCTATGATTTATGAGATTTTTTTTCTTGAGAACTCACTTGACCATCTCTAGGTGTACTTGGCCTTTTCATTCCAGCCTCACACAAGCTGAACTCCTAAAAATATGTTACATTCTGTGCCTGGCTGTAAAAGCCATGTCGAGCTACAGCAGTGACATGTGCTGAAAATGAAGGACAATGCCTGTAAGCCTGACAGGACAAGCCAAAGCAGCTGATGGGTCTGAGGTGCTACCCAAGGTCACAGGATGGGATGTGCTGGCAAACAGGCTGCACTTAACCCTCCCAGTTTCGTTTTTGCTTTGTCTGAATCCTGGGCTGCCGCAAGTCTGCCTTTGCCAGTTTAGGAGCACATCAGCCTTTGCTGCATCCCAGCTTTTGGCTCATCCCCAGCTGGTGGCTGCTGTAATTATTCCACACTCTACGACAGACAAATGTAAACTGTTTTACATCCACTCTGCTTCGTGAGAAATGTAATTTCTAGTCCCTACAGAAGCAACAGTGACTGTCTACACCGTGAACACTGTTATGAATCAAGGCCTTTCCAGCACTGGGTAACAAAACAGCCCTCACTCTCTTGGAGTTCTTTTAGACCAGATATAAGATATCAATATAAAGCAGCAACAGAAAAATGTGTGTAACCAAACAAACTTCCCACACAGCACCCTTTGTGTGGGCAAAACTCCCCACTGACCCCCTGGCCCAAGACAGGACTGGACTGCCAGTAGTAGCCCCTAATATCTTGCTGCCTGTAATTGCTCCTCAGATGCACAGACCTCTCCAGAGCAGCCCCTGTCACTGTCTGGCTCTGTGTCTAATGCATCTCCAGCTCTTTCATTGCTGTAGAATAATGAATCTGCAATAGATGCTGAATTCTGCCCTCTTTTCCAACCCCTACCCCTGCCTGTTGCTGCCAGGCTGGAAGGGCTGATGTGCTCCATCCCTCCAGAGTGTCCCTGTTAACCAGAGAAATAATCAGCATTTCCACCCAACTCACACACTTTTTCAGTGTTCCTGCAAGCGATCCAGAGGCGACAGGAGCAAATTGATGGAGACAGAACCGGGAGAATCCCACCCTGTCAGAAGATGAATGAGCTGAGCTTGCATGATGTGAACCATGGCTGACAGAAGCGAGGGGGAATCAAAGAGTGAGCAACTTTTGACAACACACGCTTCACAGCTCTGACCACTGAGGATCTACATGATTATCTCCAGACAAAATAACTGTGAGTAAAAGGCTTACATACACTTAAATTAAACACAGCAGGGTTTTAGTAATCTCTGTTTGCATTTTACTTTCTGTTAAGAAGGAAATTGCTTGGACTGGGAACATTTCATTTAATGGCATTTTTAGTTACCTTTTGTACTTCTAATGCCATAGTCTAAATTCACCCCAAATTACCCAGGAAGGCAAAAGAAACTTTTGTCCTTTATTTTTAATTGCTGTAGCTTCCTTACCAATTTTACTAAATTAAACGTGTTTTAAAACATCACCGTATTTGAAACCTAATTATCCCAATCTCTGGATGAAGAATAGCTAACAATACAAACCCCATTTATGTAATTTATTTTGCAAAGGGAAATAAATGGAATGCAGTTGCAGTAATGATATACATGTTTGCAATTCCACCCTGGTTTGTCTCTTCCTCACAACAACTTAGGGAAACTGCACCTTTTTTTTTTTCTTTTTTTAGTTTTTAAACAAATGCTTTAAAAGCATCTCTGCTGTAGTATTTGTTATATCTCTGTACTGCTCTTAGAATGAGGGAAACTCTGCATAATGTCATGTTCTCTCTAAGTAGCATGAAGGGCTTTTGTTTTGTGTCGTGGATTGGTTTTTTGGTTTTTTTTTTGTTATAGCTGGTCATGAATGGGGATTATGGCCTGTCGCCCACAATAAGTCATGAATGAAGATCATGGCTGGTAATTGTAATGTGCAAAAATAAAAAGAGTGGGAGATGCAGGGCTGAGATGCTCTGGGTGTTCAATCATTATTCAACATCCCCCAGCAGAGGGGAGTTTCATCTTTTTAGGCCACCTAGTCCTGAGAACTTACATTTCGTTTTTGTTGGATGAGCCACCATTTACTCACTGCATTTATCAATTACTTGCTGACTTCTTGGTACTTCCAGCTGTATTGAGCTCTATCCCAGGGAAGGAAATTGTTCCCAAATGATGATCCTACTGGTTAAAAGCAAGAAAATGAGCAATCCTCACCCAAACCAACAAATAAAACTTGGAGCAAAAAGTTATTAAAAGAGCTTACTAAAGCAAGAAAAGAAAATTACTGGCATTTCCATAGCAAAGTTTCTCATCGATCAACAGAATTTTGCTGAAATATTCAATTATTTTTACCGAAAAAATCTCAGAAATGAATATTAAAAAATAAAATTCTATTTTGTTTTTTCGTTTAGTGACTTTTTTTTTTTTGGGGGGGGGGGGGTTGTTGGTTTTTTTTTTTTTTTGTTTTTTTTTGGGTTTTTTTTAAGATGCCCTGAATTTAGCTCCTATTCAAATTTATTTGCACAGAAGATGCCTTCAAGCTCAGTAGCCTGCTCAGTGTGAGTAAACACTGGGACATATGTGGCCAAACAATGCAGAATATTTGGTGAGGATCACTTCTCCAAACATGCCTCAGGAATTTGCTTTGCTGTTTTCTGCGGGGTCACGTTATTTGCTCTCAACGAGCGTTCAGACGAGCCCTGACTGGTTTATTCCTCCAAATATTTGCAAGACCTTTTAAAGTTTGGCCTAAATGTTTATTTGTACAAAAATTCATATGAGGAAGGGCCTTTGTTATTCTTCAGTCACTTGCCAGCCTTGTTATTCCCCTTTTTTGAAGCAGTCAAACATCCAGGAAGAGAATGGATACAACACCCATGCGATTCCGATGACAAATTGTGTGTTATAAACAACGACTGGTAGAAACCATCAGGGCATGGATAAGTCCAACACTTGTTTGCATAAACTATCCAGTAAATATTTAGAAATAACAAATACTTTCCTAGAAATCAGAATAGCTGTGTGAGCAAATCACGAGCAAGAAGGAGCACAAAAACTTGGGTAATATTTTGCTTGTCATAAATAATTGAACCAATTGTGCCTGAAACTTGAAGGAGAGAAATTAAACTCAAGCATTTCTTACTCAACTGGTTATTAGCAACTCTTCTAGCTAAAGATAGTTCTCTGGGATTCTTTAGAGGTATTTCTTAAATTAGGTAAATCATACAGCTATTTATACTTGCTCTTGGGAAGCCTGAAATTTAATTTTGTTGGGTTTTTTTATTTTTTTTCTCTTTTCTTTTCCAAAAGTGTTTCCTTCCTCGTACACATGCGCCACTCTGTTAACCCCAGTTCCTGCTACTTGCTTACATTCCAGCATCAATTTTATCCCAGAAGATCTCAAAAGAGCAATTTTTAAATGTAATTCTATTATTTTTTTAGGGGAAAGAAATAGCATTAAAATATTTAACACATATGGCCAGTGGATAGAAGGAAAATAAACACTTCACTTGAGGTCTTCCAGCTTTCTTGGTGTCCCTTTATAGTCTTAAACAGAGCAGAAATATCAACATCTATTTCATGAAACATAATAATGGGGACCAAAGTGGAACTTTAAAGTGAGTTTGCCCATTATCTAGAAAGCATTTATTTATGCAGTGCTGAGGAGAGCTGGAGCTGAAAATATCCTTTCAGGTTTACAGACATTTAAGCACATTATTAGGAGCTGTGGCACAGGTATCACCCAATTTCATTAATACCTGCTTAATTAACCTGCGTAAAGTGTGAAAGTTGGCACCCTGTCATTAGAGTCCATGGGAATAACTAATGAGAGCCTATGAAATAATTTGTTTCTCAATTAAAAAACAGAAAGAAGAGGTTTTAGCTCATTATTCTTCTTTCCTGTTATCACCTATACAAAGCCAAGAAGATTTTGTAAAACTTAAATGTCTGAAAAAAAAACCCCACTGTGTAACATCTCAGGAAACACTTCACAGATCTTTAATAAAATGTGGAGTTATCCAACAGCAACAGGCAAGCCAAGAATTTTTCAGGAAAAATGTATTTAGCAGAGAGCAGGAATGAGAATACAATTCCTTTCATTTAACAGGTTTTATTTTCTATTCTTTTTTAGCATATCTAGAGGTCAGAGACAGAAAGACGCACTTCATTTATTGATTGAGAATAAATTAATGATAAATAAGGATTTTGTTTTCTATTAACAAATTACCTGCAAATAGGTAATACTCTTCTATAAGTGTAGCCATTTAAGACTAACATTTTTTGAAAAAGGAACCTCAGCTTCAGAAAAAGGTTTTTATGAAAATGGGTTATTAATTTTCCTTAGTTTTGCTGTATTTGCCACTATGGGGAATGTTTTAATTTACAGATGAAGGGACTGGTTCAGGAAGATGTTCAGGGAAGTTTTAAGCACTAAAGCATCACTGCAGGTGTATAAGCCTGAAGTTTGGGTTCTCAAACTGACTTTTTAAAAAACCCACAAGCATTAAACAGCAGAATATTCACTGGGCTGTTCTTTATCCAGTGGGGTTTAATTGGAAAAAAAATATGTTTATACATATGGAAAATGAGATGCTTAGTGCCTGATGGATTCTAAGCAGCAAGTCACACTCTTGGGGGGTTGGGATGTGAAACTATCTATAGATATCCAAGCCTCTGACAGCAGGATGGGAGAGGATGTTCCCCTCAACAGCAGATGGGCATTAGCTGAGATAAATCGGGAGAGGAGTTCTGAAGATTGAACTTGTGGCATTAGGAGGTAAAGAGAAAAAAAAAAAGGTGAGAGATCTGAGGATTTAGGGTTTTTTTCCTCCCTAAAACTAGATATGGAAGGAATGAGTAACCTGAAGAGGAGGGGAAGATGAAAATTATGGTCAACCAAGGCAAAAACAGAGCTGGAACTGAAAGCATCAGCTGTAGGTTTAGGAAAAAAATGTCCTAACCTGAGATACACTCAGAAATAACAGGAAATAATATTGGGAATAAAAGAAAGAATAAAGAAAGGAATAAAAGATAATCCTCCCACTTTGGATTTCCATGTCTTGTGGGTCTCAGTGGGTGGGATTCTGGAGAAGCAGCTTGGAAGTGGGATGAGAATAGTGCACTCTTGAGACAAGGTCACTCCTTGCTTGCTCTGCTCCCTTTCCCCCTGGAGGGTCAGACAGTGCCCCATTGAGAGCCCCAGGCTGGCATGAGCACCCCACAAACCCTGGCACCCCCTGGAAAGGTCCCTGCCTGGCTCCAGTCGTGCTATTTTCTTGTATCCTCAGAGTAAAAACTGAAGGCAAAGAGCAAAGGCCAAGCAGTTTCCTGATATTTGTTCCCAAAATAAGCAGATGCTCTCCCGTGATTGGCAAGCAAGCACAAAAAGAGAGGAGGAAATGAGGTAACTGCACATTTGCTGACACCTCCAGATTTTTGTTACTTATTTGGTGGTAGCCAGTGGTGACAGGTGACACATGACTTCCCCCCAAAAAAGGAAAAACTAATTCCTGTTGGTGTTTGTTTCAATTGTTGTCATGATTTATGGCAGGGGTACCACGAACCTACTCCATCCCACAGACTTTTAGTCTAACTTTGACTCCAGAATGTTTAAACATCTTCATATAAACTGAGTTTAGGAAGGAAATAAAGATGTGGACTTAAAAACTGTGGCATAACTGGTTAAAAATGCCTTGCCCCAATTGGGGGTTTTGGTATTATACCTACCAGGTCTTCACTATGGCAATAGGCTTGTCCTCTTTTATTTCATCGAAAATCTGCACATATGAAAAATAAAATATTTCCCTGGTGAGGGAAAAACCTTCCCCAAAGGGCAGAGACATGCAGAATGGAAGAGGCATCAGGGCAGATGCCCTGGGCAGCCACCCTTCCTCCTGTGGGCTCTTTTCATTCACCTACATACAGACAGAGACTCTCAAACACCAAAAATTAATTAAATGTTTTAACTGCTTTTATATCAGTTCAAAGAGGACCTGTTTTGTTTGGGGAAAGTAGAAACTGGCTGCAACTTTTTGGCTTTGCAAGGCAAGAAAAGAAACATAGATCACAGAACAGTTTGGGTTGGAAGGGAACGTAAAGATCATCTATTCCAACTCCTTGATATGGGAAGAAGAGTTTCTTTACTTGTTCTTTCTGGCTTGATGATGCAAAGAGAGAGTGAGACCCAAAAGGTAGAAAAAAATATCATATATGCCACCATTTCTCCTCTGCTCTCCCACACAGAGATGCACACACACTCACACATGCACATGCACCAACATCCATAATTGATGAAGTCTGAAGTTTTTGTTCCTGCAAACCAGCTTTAGATGATCTTATTTATTTATTAGTACTACTGTTCAATTTATATTTTGGCTTGCTATTTATTATGCAAAATAACACGCTCATATTTTATTCAGCAGAGCATTTGATTAGTGTAAAGCTTTATTTGCTGGCCTGCATAGCAGCATTTTGTCTGGTCTGCAGGCAATGGAAGATACCCCAGATCGTTCATAATTCTGACTGACTCCAAAAAAGCAAACTGTTCAAAGGCTGAAACCTTTTCTCAGCATGTAGATGGCAGCAGGGCCTTCAGTTGTACCGAGTTACAAGTTAATTTGGGCTTTGATGGAATGACTTGCTGCTTTTAACAGTAAATAAACCAATTTTTTTCTTTTTTTTTTTTCCACAATAGATTGTGATTGCTGCAGGTATTTCAAAATCCTATGATAAACAATATTCAACTCTTTAGTGTCCAGTCTCCTGGGCAGCACTTCCACATTCAGAGTCTGTTTCTGATTTGAAGAGTGATCTGCAGACTTTTTACAAGATCTTTTTAATCTAAATCTATTGCATTTTATCAGTTTTCAGGTATTTTACAGACGTACTTTTTTTATTAGGATGACTCTAAAATATTTAAGGATTTGTCTACATTAAAGGTGCTACAAAAAATAAATATTTTTTCATGTGTTCCTACAACCCAAGGCACCAAGGAAGACCAGGTGACTTCAAAAGCTGCCTTTAGCTATCTGTATAAAGATAATTCAAACCATTCTCATCTTAAATATATTTTTAAAAAAGGTAAACTATCAAGTACAGAATAGATGAGAGTCTTTAAAAAGGGAAAACACTCTAGAGGAAGGCAAGTCCAGGAAGCCACAAGTGTATAAACTCAATGTATTTACTTTAAATAACAAATTATCAGCCTGATTCACAAGGACATTATTGACTTCAGTACATGTAGGGAAGAAACACAGTTTGAATAGTTTAAGGGGAAAGATCCAGACTAATTTCCCCTGACAAAAGATCCTGAGTGAGGAAAATCTCAGTTCTTGTCTTCGATGGTGCAACCAGGATCCTTTTTAGGGCAATATTTCAGGGTAATGTGAGAATCACGCTTTCAGAAAGAGGGAAAATTTGCTGTTTTCCCTGAAAAAAAGGTTTCTCTGGGAAAAAAAATGCAGCATAAAGAGACCCAATAGACAACCTGAGAGAAATACACATCTGTGTAAAAATACTTTGCCAAAGAAAGGGGGGAAAAAAAGAAAGAAAAAGAAAAAAATCCAACCAACAACCAAATATGAATAAAAAAAATTGTTCTTCTCAGGGCAAGGGAAAGCTGTCTCAGCAGCATCACTTTTAAAATGGATAAAAGCCCTTCTCAGAGCTGAAGATAAATCAGTGGCACCAGCTTTAACAAAGAGAGAAACCTTACTTAGGGCTAAGAGACAGCAGGAGTGGTAGGAGGACCAGCTGGAACTGAGATGCACATCAAAGAAATTAAAGCCCTATGGCTGAAGAAATTACATGGATACTATAAACTAATAATTTTAAATATTAAAAAACCCTTTTCAAGCTACAGCAAAGACACAGGTTGTAAGCAGCCAGCCCAAGGTTAGCAAGCACTGAGAGAGCACAGCCCCTCAGAGCCAGAGACCTTCACCTTGATGCCTCCCAGGTAACAAAGGGAATTGTTTAATCCCTACTGGTTAAAGACACAGCTTGCTACGTTAGTTTGTTTTGGTTTTTTTTTTTCTCTTTCTCTCTCCCCATGCTTTTTAGTCTCTGTTCAAACCCATTTGTTAATCACACAGCAAAGTTGCACATAATGTTCTGCCTCAGAACAAGGAGTTTTCCACAGCCTGTGCTTCGCTCTGCGCTGAAGCAACAGCTTGGGTTTCAGCATGACTCTGCCTTTTCCCTTGCCCTCCACGTTAGGCTTTAGAGAGTTAAATTTAAGGTCTAATTTCCTTTACTAGCAGAATGTATCTCATTTGCTATCAGTGCATGCAGTAGACTTTTTTTTTTGTCAACATGGTAATTCAGGGAGAAAGTCAGGCTCTCTTTGTTACCAGATTTACAATGGTTTCTTAAAAAGACAGCTTGTGTATACCTCCTGCCTCCCTCCAATGCTTGCTTGGTTCCTAACAATGGCTCATTAAATTCAGTCCAACTAGGAGCAAACTTACCTTCAAGCAGTTTCACTTGCTGAACCCCATTCTCAAAGGATTTTCTAATCTGCAATTTCTATTTTAGACTTTGAGCAGGAAATTGGAGAGAAAAGAGCACGGAGCACTTTCTGCAGAAACACCCAAACCAAACAATACTTGATGATACCGTTTCAGAGGCAGAATAGATTTGTGTCACTCCTGTTTTGAAGGCAATCACCCTCACAGCATTTATTCTTAAAGCAGGAGCATTCACTGATCATTTGGGCTGTAATTAAGCTCATCTTGGAAGAGAAACTATAGATTCCAGCAAACTTTCTTTTGGTTTGGTTTTTTTCCTCCCTTTTCCCCCCCTGAAATCTGTTACTTGGCCACTCTGCAGGAGAAGGTTCAAACCATATACAGCTCATTACTGGCTAAACTTTTCATGTACAATTCTCACCTCAACCCCCTAGAAAGCTGAGATTTAGTTGAACAATCAGCAGCACAAGGACAGAATTGCTCCCTTTCTCCTACAAGTGAGAATAATTCATATTGGTAAGCCTTTATAGGAATCTCTTGATATACATTTCCCTCATTCCCTCTATTTTAGAGTACCTTCCTCAGTGTTGCAGTTATGGCCAAAAACCACTCATATATTTCCTATGAACAGCTAAAGAAGGAAAAGGTCACAATGAAATCCCTCCAGAAAGATCAGAGAATGTCCTGAGCTGGAAGACATCCCTAAGGTTCACTGTGTCCAACTCCTGCCCCTGTGCAGGACACCCCAAGAGTCCCATCACATGTCTGAGAATGTTGTCCAAATGCCCCTTGAACTTTGACAGGCATGGTAAAGAAGTTGGGGTTTGGTGAATTAAGTCATTATACAGGGGAAATTACATGAGTGTATA
The DNA here is from genome assembly GCA_013396695.1 of Sakesphorus luctuosus. Taxonomy (NCBI): domain Eukaryota; kingdom Metazoa; phylum Chordata; class Aves; order Passeriformes; family Thamnophilidae; genus Sakesphorus; species Sakesphorus luctuosus. The sequence continues at coordinate 384,086 of VWZD01000891.1, read as the reverse complement.
TATATATGTGTGTGTGTATTTTATTATTTTAGAGAAGATGTGCATGTTTCAATAACGTTTAATTGCCTGGCACAGTAGGTGAAGAACCTGTAGATGATCACATAGTCACAGAATCACAGAATATGAGCTGGGAGGAGCCCACAGGGATCATCCTGTCCAACCCTCAGCCCTGAACAGGAACAGCCCCAAGAGTCACACCCTGTGCCCCAGAGGATCATCCAAAGGCTCCTGGATCTCTGGCAGCCTTGGGGCTGTGCCCATTGTCCTGGGAAGCCTGGTCAGTGCCCACCACCCTCTGGGGGAAGAGCCTTTCCCTGAGATCCAACCCAACCCTCCCATGACACAACTCCAGGCCATTCCCTCAGATCAAAGCCAGTAAAAAAAACCCAACCAACCAACCAAAAAAAAAACTCAACAAAAAACACAGACTGATCTTTTGTTCATTTAAGCTGCCTTCTATTTTACTCATTTAATTCTTATTGTTGATGTTTTTTTTCAGTCCAGCTAAGGTGTCTTAATTAAGCCACACCAGCACGGCTGCATCGAGGACAGTGTTTCCCACTCCCTGTTTTTTCCACATGCCTCTGGACTTTGCATGCAAAGCTGAGCCTGTAAATGTCACTGCACAGCCAAAGAGCTCCACGTAACCCCAGTGCCTGTCGTTGTCCTGCCACCAGGAAGGCTCTGCCAGCACCTCCCAGTCCTGGGAGCAGCACATCCCTGTGTTAATACCAGGTTTATATCCCGTGGGCAGCTCAGACCACACGTGTAGTAAAGCAAAAGTGCCATCTGGAAGTAATTCCCTGTTATTACTCCTTATCAGGACTGCTGAGGGGTTTTTATTTATCAAGTATAAATGAATCATAGGGCAAACTGATGTGTGCTCATTAAGCTATGAAAACTTATTAGGCTATCCTTTTACTGCTCAAAAGAGAAGCCTAATGGAGGTAGGCTCGATCACACTAACCTACAGCATGAATGTGACATGCAAAAGAAGGAATAGAGTGAAATCTGTCTGAGTTATGCCAGGAAATTACATATTCTTCTTAAAGTAAAATAAACACTTGACAAAGCTGTTAATCATCCCTAGTGGAAAGGATTTACAGATTCAATATTAAGATGATGAGCTTCCCACTGGTCTTAGGAGCACTATAGTCAAATGAATCAATTTTCCTCTGAAATCATTTAGATAAAAATTACATTCACACTGAAGAATATGAATGGTTTGAATGCTAAGATGTCACTTTAAAAATGTGTCGTCCCTCCAGTGAGCTCCTATTAGCCCTCAGTTAATATTTAGTCTATTTTGAATGAAAAATTCAAAGCCTGGATCTCATATGTAAATAGGTATATCTGTAATGTACCATTTAGGCTCACATACTTTTTCCTGAACAGGAACAGTGTTGCATAAACATACATAGACTGCAGAGCCTGAATTAAAAAAAAAATATACATTTAAGATTGATTTTTAAATACCACTCATACCCAGACATTTCACATCAAACCACACTAAAGATCTGCTTCAGAAAAATAAATTTGCACATTAAATAGTAGAAGAATAAAGAATACATATTTATCTTGATTAAGATGATTTCATAAAAGCTCTCGACAATTAAGGTTTGGGGTTTTTTTTCAGTAATTTCAAACAATCCTTTGTTGAGAACATATTTGAAAATTTACCTGCAGTTAAAGAGTATCTGGGGACTCCATTTAAAAAGAAACAAAACAAAACAAACAATTTTTAGAAGTTACCCATTCAAAGAGAGAGAGGGGGGAGAGAGAGAGGAAAAGAAAGAACGAGACAGGGAGATTATAGAATTTAATGATTAAGAATGTGTGCAGTGCACTATAAGTACATTTGTTTCCTTGGAAACAAACTAGTGCTGTTGCACGGAAGAAATTTGTAAGCATTAAAAAAATTCTGTAATCAGGCCCCAGGAGAACATATTAAATTTTTTAAAAGGGATAAATATTTGACATTCCTGCCCGTTTTCTGACTGTACTTGTTGATGGGACCTGCTGCCAACGAGTGGTGCTCCTGATGCTGGAGCAACGGAGATGACTCGGGAACATGCCCAGCCAGAGCCACACTTTGAAAGGGCTAATTCAGGACCAACAAACTCTGGAATGGGACAGGCAGGCTTGGAGCTTTTAAGCAGCAAATAGATGTCAAATGCAGCTAAATGCAAATAGACTACCAAGCCTGCAATAAAGATTCAAAGGAGGAATTATTGAGGGTCTAAAACCCCTGCCCGAGTCACCTTTGCTTGCAGAAAGCAGCAGGCTGGCTCCCAGGAGAAGACAGGGCAACAGCTATCCCATTTATGCCAGGTACGAATGATACCTGTTAGGATTTGATTGATTCAAATAAAACAACAGGTTCTAATCTCTTGAACTTTCTCCTGATTCAGAACCAAACTCAGCAACGGTTTTGGTTGTTTGTTTTTTTTTTTCCCCAGCTGCAGGAACATGCAGAGGCTTATTTTAAATGGGTTTGGCTAGCAAGAAACAAAACAAGAGGAAAGAAACCAAAAAGAAATTTCATTTACAAGCTAAAGAAAAATTACCCAGAACATCACAAAAAGTAGGATATAAAGGGGCTCCAAGAGAGCTAGAGAGGGAATTTTGACAAGGGCATAGAGTGACAGGACACAGGGAATGGCTTCCCACTGAGAGGGCAGAGTTAGATGAGACATCAGGGAGAAATTCCCAGTTGTGAGAGTGGGCAGGCCCTGGCACAGGTTGCCCAGAGAAGCTGTGGCTGCCTCTGGATCCCTGGAAGTGTCCCAGGCCAGGTTGGATGGGGCTTGGAGCAAACTGGGCTGGTGGGAGGTTTCCCTGCCCATGGCAGGAGGTGGGACAAGATCGTCTTCAAGATTCCTTCCCACCCAAACCATTCCATGGTTCTATTATTCTATAAACCATCACTTTGATGAACTGTCCCTTTGCAAATATAAATGACACCAGTAAGTTGGAAGAACAGGTCAGTTCTGGTTGGGTGACTATAAACGACACCTGTTTTTCTGCTCACTTATTACATTGCAACCTTAAACCAGGTTGTAGAGCTATGGCAGAGATGTCATTTGCCCTGGAAATCCACACAGCTTCATCTGTCACATGTTTCCAAACAAATATTCTGTCTTGTAACGAAGGTACACAGGGAAAGGTGAGATTATTTGATCATTATAAAGTTGCTTCCTATCACCAAAAAAGCAGGAAAATATGAAATTCAGGATTAAAATTATTAATGCACTGAGCTCATTTGAGCTCATCCCTGTTCCTCATGGGACTGTAAGATGTCGTGGATGAGGCTTTATTGTTTGAGGAAATAAAAATTGCCAAAAAGAACCCTCAGTTTCTCCTGGATGGAAAAACAAGACATAAGAAGTTACACAGAAAGCAAGTGGTAAAAGTGATTCTAGGTACAGGCTTTTCATGCAAGTGGAAACCTTGAAATTAGTTTCCAGGAGCAATCTTAGATGTGGAAGTGAAAGCTCATGCTTTCAGGAGAATTAGAGGAATATAAAAAGAAAGGTCTTGTTATCCTTCACTCCATCCAAAAAAAAAAAAAAAATCTGAGTTACTTCTTTAACCTCATCACTTAAAGTCAAGGAATTAAGACTCCAACTTTTAGAAAATTAGAAAAGAGATTTTTTTTGCCTGCTTGGATACTAAAGCCACAGCAGGGAATTTGGTGGAGTTTGAAGAAACAGAGAGCAGAGCTCCAAAATCCAAAGGCTTGGATGGTTCAAGGAGGTGTTGCCAAACTTGGAGAGGTGAGGGCTACCTTTGAAACTGAGCTCTGCTAAACAGGATGGGAGACACCGGGATCCTCTTTAATTCCAGTGATATTTTTATCATTTCAACATATTGCATTACTTTCTTTTTGACTCAGTGATTCTCTGCTGCACTTCAGTATTTCAGAGTGTTTCTAAAGAGCCAGAGCAAAAGCAAAGTGTTTTAACACTTTAAATTTTTACTATATTCGTAGTGAAGTGCTTCTGTCAAATGAATTCCAAATTATAAAACATGCCTCCTATTGTGACGTATCAGAAACACAAGGTATGAGCAGTATTTGTGTCTCATAGATAGAAAAGAACAAGTTTCAAGGGAAAATTAAATTATAGCCCAATTTCCTTATCAAATAGACACTTGATATCAGGAAATGCTGTGGAAGATCAAGACAAACTTCAGCTACATATGTCTGGGTTTGGCATGGATTATTTTTTCATGGAATCACGGAATAACCAAGCTTGGAAGGCCCATCTGGAGCCATTTGGTGTAATATTCACTTAAAAAAAGGGCCAACCTTAGAGCTAAACAATGTTGTCCAGGGCCTCCTCAGCTGGGTTTGGAACATCTCCAAGGAGAACCTTTCCTAAGATTCCCACTGGACCTCTCTTTCAGTAGTTGGACAGATTTAAAGAGAGAAATTTCAAGCTTGATAAAAAATACTGGCTTTTTTCATTATTTGTTTGCTTTTTGATCCTTGGGCTGATACTTTCATAGAATCATCATAGAATCAATTGGGTTGGAAAAGGCCTCCGAGATCATGAAGTCCAACCCTTTGTCCAACTCCAGTCCACTTTGGTGGGACAGAGAAGAAAGTTCAAAAATCAAAGCCCTTTTCTCATCTATCTTGGCTATTAACACAAACCCTGCTTTCAGTGTAGGCACAAATGAGCTCAGAGAATCACTGTTCCTTTATTTACTGGGAATTTGAGAGGAAAAAATCCCATCTAAAACCAAACAGTTTCCCAAATTACACACCTGGCCATCAGACTTGGCTCAGGATTAACTCCTCCACTCTGGGAGAATCTTAATCAGCTGTTCCTGTTCTTCTTCCTGCTTAAGACTTGTAGGAAAGGTAAATTCCCACTCCTAATGGCAAAGGAGATTATAAACCCCTGCTGCCTTCTCAGGGACAGGTTCATCATTTCACATCAAGTAATAAAACCTAATGTGTTTTTCAGGCAGAAATTATGGACTTACACAGCTTTTCCATACCAAAACCTCCCCTTAGCATCAATATGTGTTGCTTTTAGATAAAAGCACATTGATATTCTTGAAATTTTATTACTTCTTTTTTTTCTGCTTTTATGTAGATGGGCATTTCTCCCTTTGGATCTTTCTTACCCATCCTGTATGTTGCTTTTCCCCAAATTCCTCTTTCTCTGGGTAAATCTGAGACTGGAGCCTCTGACTCCTGTGTCCTGTGATTATCTCTGGGAAAAGTAAAACTGAGCCAACTCTAGGGAGAGCTTTTCCTTTGGATCTCTGCAGGGACCCAAGGGTATTGCTCCTTTGATACTATTTTTTTAAGAATCCTCAAGTCTGTATGTGCTCCCTGGAAAGTTTATTGTGATATGACCATGTGGTAATAATATATCAAAGTCCGGCATTAAAATATTTCTAAAACATGAAAAATGGGCTGTTCATAATGCTAAAGAAGGACAAGCAAATTTGCTGACAATGTGGGCAATTTCCTGAAATCAGAGTTCATCTTGTAGCCAACTCGTGTTCTGGAGGCAACAGAAACAAGCAGAGCATAAATCACTCCCTCTCACACACTCTGTCCTCTGTCCTGAGAATCACAGGGGTTTGGGGTCCCAACAAAGAGACTCAGCCTTGGAAGAATAACAAGGGCCTGTCTCAAGATCCATGGGAAACAATGAGAGGCTCCCACTGAAATGGGCTTCAAGGGATGAGTTTTGCACCCACAAGACCCGCAGTGAGTCCTTTACCACAAAAAAGCTTCTTGAAACTAGTTATGGAGGTGTACTTTTAGATCTATACCACGAATACATACATTCAGGAAAGTCATAAAGCACAAGAAATCAATTTATCCATTTTTCACACCTTGCAAATGTATTGTAGGAAGCTACTCCTAATTTAATCAATAGCCTTATATGTGCATTTGAATATTCTGATTTATTTTAATCCATATATGAGTGTAAATGTTGCAGCATAAGAAGTCCCAATAACGTTGAGAACACACATATTTAAACTATGGCCAAATTTGCTTTCTAAATATAATAATATCTTAGAAATCATTGGGAGGGCATTCTATTTTGAAGGGCATTAAAACTCACTGTACTCTTTGGGCTTTTACAATTGCTTATTATCAAAGTGGCAACTTTTTTCTTACTCGTTGTAAGAACTTAAAGCTGCATCATTTAAATGCAGTCCTATTTTCTAGTTCAGCACACATCCTGTTCTGAAATATTTTACAACTTAGACATTCTTTTCAGCAAGAAAAGAAACTTTTTTAGGGGACTAGGGGCAGGCCCACCTCCTAAATCACAACCTGGGATTGCATTACCGAAAGAGAAAGAAATCTTTAACACAGGAAAAGTAAGGCTGGGTAGCAAATAAATTAGATACAGACATGAGATAATAGAAAGCACAGTAATCAGAAGAGAAGTTTTATTATTACAGGTGGAGATAATGCTGGGGAAAAAAGTGTGGGAGAATGCCTTGGGCTTGTTTTAAAGCCAACATAAAAATACAATACCTATATGTTTGTTTTAGCATCTTTCTTAAAGTAAAGCTTATTTTTTTTCCCCAATATTTATTTACTCTGCACATGCAAAAATAGGCCTATTGAAGTATTTAAATCTACCAGATACATAGGATTTAACATGCCTGTGTCTGACTGTGAGGTCATTCTTTTCCCTACCCCAATATTTCCTAAAGCAACAAAAAAACTTCCCTTTCCATAATCTTTGTTTGGGTCAGTAAGAA
>VWZD01000891.1:360893-377327 GCA_013396695.1 Sakesphorus luctuosus | reverse complement strand
TTACTTTAATGAACTGAACAACCATTAATCTGCTGCTAATTGAGACAAATAATGATTTAAAGCATGTGCAGCACAACTAAGAATAATTACACGAGTTATGGAGCTTTTCTTTTGTATTTCTAAATTCCAACTAGGAATAAGAGCAATACCCGATAAAGTCCACCATTTTAATCAGCAAAAGTTCATGTCAGAAAAAGGAGGTTTAAACACGTTTTGACTTGTGTTCCACAAGAGATTGCACATTTTATGAGTGCAAAAATAAAGAGCCCATTATAACCACGACAAAAAAATGGAGTTAAAAAATTGAAAGAGAAGGTAAAATAAAATATGAATATCAACTACACACCTCCCAATTTCTCCACCCACCCTCCAGTCATTTATAGTCAGTTCATAGAAAGTCCACTGGATTTTTTAGCACACAGTGATAAAATATTTCATTATCTTATAATCTTGTAAGTGAAGATTGTAAAACCATTAAAAAGTTGGTATCTAACAGGAATTCAACAAAACTATAATATAATCAAGGTGTGTACTTAAAACAGTTTCTGAGGACACATTCCAGCAAATCTCTTTTTTAAACCATATTCATATTTTTCATAAGCATAGAATCATATGATCTTAGTTTTCTAATAATACTTTAAATAGTGAATTAAGGAGTACAAATGCTGTTAGAATACTTTTTATTTGATTGTTCAAATGAATACCTGTGTTGCCTTTTTGTTGGTTTGGGTACAACTGCCTGAAAATAGTAGAGCCAGATCTGGTTCAGGAACATGTAAGTGATTTTGCTCATTTAAAGTAAGAATTATATCAAATGCTGTGGTTGAAAACAGCATTTCTTCATCACTCAGTATCCCACAATGTGGACATACAGAGACTTTAGATAAAATACCATTTTTCAGCTAAAGTAGTGATAAAATACTGGTTTCATTCTTTTTGTGAAATTCTGTCAGTATAAGCAAGAACAAAGAATAGAAGAAAAGCTGATGTCTCTTAAGGATTGCAGAGAAACTTTCCACACTTGCACACCCAGACATGAGAGTTTCTGTAAAGATAATAATTGTGAATATTCAGAAACCTTCTGAAAGACACTTTATCAACTCCCCTCTCATGACCAGTCAGGAGGTGCCATTTGGTCTCTTGGCCACAGCCAAGCTAGAGCTGCACAAATATTGGGAAAACATATTTTATGAACCTCCCAAACTGATGTTCCCGTCTTTAACTCCTCCACAGTTTTGCCCACAATTCTTATGCCAACTCCTAATTTTTAAAAGCATCCATGTACACAAGAAAAAATGTTTGGCATTAATTAATTCATTATCTACTGGGACCTCTCTCTAGATAGGTTATTTTACACAGGTTTATCCAACCAGCCCAGGAGGAGAAACAGAGACTGGATTTGTCCACACAAAGTCATCATTTAACTTTTGGGAACTAAAAAAAGTAACTTTTGATGCCAGTCAGATCTCACATAACCTGAGCTCAGGAAGCCTCACAGGTAGCACAACATTGAGTGACAAAGTAATTGCATCAGCCAGAAAAGAAGGACTGTAACACCGGGAGGATACCTGGGTCATGGGTTACATCCAGCCTTCAGGGGAAGTAAAACAACCAAGAAGGAGTTGTTAATATTGTCTGATCTCTTCCAAAGAGAAGATTGGAATGGGATGTAGATAACCATCAGTGCCAAGAGGTTTTTGTCAGCAAGGAAATGCAGAGCACCGTGTCCTGTCCTCCTTGACATCTGACTTCACATCCCCCACCAGCATCCCCTCTTTGGAAACGTTTCCATGTGAAAATATTTAATACCTTTTTGGGAGTTCTACAGGAGGAGGAGAAATACAGCAGGAGCTTTATCTGGTCGTTCTCTTGGGCAGCAACAACTCTGACACTAAACTCCAATGCTGGACCAGTGTTTTCGTTGTAAAATGTACTCCTGTGATTAGAGGGGAAACCCAGCCTGGGAAAACTCCATTCAAACATATTGCTCAAGCAGACAAAGAGAGTTGACCTCATTAAGATGTACAGAAGGAGACAGGTACTATGTGTGCAAACACAGATTTTCTATATATCAGTGAATCACCCTTTAAGAAACATCATGTTCAGGAGGAAAGACAGGCAGGTAGCAGCAAAGGAAGGGGTTAAATTTCTCCTGACAAACCAGGAAATGCAGTGTATAAAGCTAAATCTGAAGGAATATATTTGTTTTAAACCTTTAGGCATAATACTCTCCTCCAGTAGGGCAAAAACCAGCACTATTGATATGCTGATCACTGTAACAATACAGAGCACAGAGACAATTGAAAACTTTACTCCTACATCTGATTTAGGGTATTGTTGAATAGCAGTTGCCGGAATTTATAGAAATAACTACTCTTCTAGTCTATGTTTATGATATTTTATTAATCTTTCTACTATTACTATTATTATTAATAATAAAGGAGTGCTGTTTTTGCAAAGCTGAATTGTGTTCTCGCAGACATCCGTGCTTTGAGGAATTTCCTTTCAAAATTATAAAATATTTATACAATAAATCATCAGATGATTTAAAATTAAATCATTCTGGTTGTATTTATGTTCATGAATCAAATGTGACTTTTCTCGCTTTACGTAGGTCTGTGCTGTTTTCAACCTCAACCTTTGCAAGTGACATTTTCATTTAGAATCTTATCATTTCATAATTATTACCTTTCAGAACTCCCAAGGAGAGAACAAAAGCTTCCTCTTTGTATTCCCATTGTTAGGTTTCTTTGAAGAACAAATTAAATTTCAATCCCAGCCAAAACAAACTTTTAAAGTGCAAAATAAATTAGAAATTACGTGAAAATAATAGCAAGCTCTGAAAGCTTAATGCACCCTCTTGAGCCCAGGTATATTCTAGATAATTTATTACTGTGTTTTCTTTGTTTAACCAGGAGCCCAAGCTCAGCCTAAGGAGACACGGCAAACATCTCACTGAAGTTGATCTGAGCTGCTATAAACTGACACCAGGACTCCTGTGATGTTAATAAATGAGAAGGGCTCATTTACACCCCCAGGGTGATTATTTACTATATTTCAGATTATTGTTACGTTTTAATTGTCCTCTGAGCTGTCCAAAGAGGAGATGTCTGATTATTTCTCAGCTCCCTTGCAAAATGTGGAGCCACACTCCATAAAAGACAATATTTACATGGTCTCTACTAATGGTGATTCTTATTACCATCAGATTCTTTTAATTTCACTCCAGTAGGCAGATTATTCTTTTTTTTTTTTTTTTAGGTAAATGTCGTGGTTCGGATTCACAGAAAAAGCCCTACTGCAATTAGCAGCAAGAAGGAAAACGAAGCAAACAGAGTATTTGCAGGCCTGGAAGGCACTTTGGCTTTTTCAGGGAAATTTCAGTTTTAATTACGGAAACAAACGAACTTTGCGCTATCAAACTTGGAGAGAAAGGGGGAAAAAAAGAAACAACAAAACATCAGCCTGGAAGTAGGAGGAGAGGGGAGAAATCAAGGGACCTGGAGAGTGTTCAAGTCGCAGCAAGGCACTGGGCTGTGAGTGGCTCCTGGCAGCCCCGGCCGGATGGAGAGACGGGGTGGCAGCACTCGAAGCCTGGCACAGAGCGCGGCGTTGATGGCACGGAGGGAGAGAGGCACTCACCTCCTAAAACAGTCACACCTGGGCCATGCAGAGCCTGCCTGCCCTCCTGCCCAAGCCTTGGCATCACGGGTGCCCAAGCACCTAGGAATATTTTAGGAGAGATTGGCTAACACACTGAGGAAGAATCAAGGAGCTCCAAGCGGAGCCGGCGCCTTCTCTGATTAAAACTTGTAAGCCCATCATGTTTGAACATAATCTGAGCTGCCAAGGCTTTCTGAAATTCACCCATTCCAAGTTAAAAGTAGCAGCGCAGTCCAAAATTATGAGCAAAAGAGAATAAAAAAAATATTTCGTTTGGACTCCAAAAAGAAAAATAATTTATTGAAAATAAATGTTACAAATCTATTTTATTTGCCCCCGGAGCCTTGCAAAGAGAACCAATATTCAGCTGATATATTTTGTGTAGGGCCTCAGCTATATATTAATCTGGGTGACTTAAGTTGCAGTTGTGCCTAAATGCCCTCAGCCAGCACAAAGACCCTCGAGGGGCAAACTGGTCCATGTTGCCATCCTGGCAGAGAGCTGGGACAGTGAGGAGACACTGAACCCTCCACAGCTTGGAAAGGATTGGGGTTTGACTCCTTCATTCTTGATGTCTCCAACCAAACTTGGGCATCTCCAGCTGCTTGTTTTTCAACAGACCACTTTTTCCAATCCATGCCCATCCTAAATCACCACTTCAGCATTCCACAGCACCTCTGCCACTGAAACCACCATGCATTTTTTCCATGTTTTTTCAATTCAAATTAGTTTTTTCAACCCTAAGATTTTTGCCTACAGAAGATATCAGCCACAAGCCCAATATTACCGTGCTATAAATGACAAGGGAAACTGTCCCAAAACATGTCAGCTGGGGACATAAACAACTTAATTTTTAATCCCTTCCAGTGATATCACTGTTTCAAGAGGGAAAAAGAATAAGATATTATTTCAGTCATTTGATCTTCTTATTTTGGATATACACTGGATTACTTAGGGGGAGTTTAATCCAATTAGGATTGCCTCTTTCAGCCTAGGTAAAATCCAATGGAGAGATCCTTCTCAGTGAAGGACAGAGCTCATCCTAAGTAAAGGGGGAAACTGGCTCATCAGTATTCCTCACATGCCATTTTAACTGTGCTACTCTTCTATTTTCCTGTTCAAAATCCTGCTTTTCAGAAAAACTGTTGTGTTTTTTTTCTCTTCCCAGAGAATAAGATGTAAATCTACTGCCATCAACTTTCTGTTATTCCGAAGAGCTAAGAAATAAACCACCTGGTATTTTTCTTCAGCCTCTATATATGCATATGCAAATCCAACAGCTTCACTATCTGCCAAACTATTTACCGAGTTTGTCAGGGAAACAGCCTCCGAAACAATCTTCTTTTAAAATAATATTCTACGATTCTAAATTCTTCCTTTGAACGCTATTTTTGTCTCTCAAAGCACATTCACCCTCGCAGTCTGACTGCTTGTTAAGAAAAAAACAACAAGAAAAACACTGAAATCTCACTGTTGGCCTATGTTCTAGTGCCAGTGTTCAAACATCAGGATCCCAACAGTATCCCAGCGCCTGAAAAACATCTCCTTTTCTTTGAAATCTGCCCGGGCTGCGGATGAGAAATTGCCAGTAGAAATGACAACATTTGCCATGACTGAGATGGGGTGGGTTTTCGCATTTGGATTGAATGAAACCATGGAAAATGTTGTTAGTAACAACTGCAACGTTCTAAAAAATCACCAAGTGACAGATTTTGAGATTAAAAGGAAATATTAAAAATCCCCTTCAATATTTAAAGCTTACTTAACTAGTAGCACTTCACTTGACACTGACTCGTGTCATTTTCTTTCATTCCTCTTTTGATCCATGCAAAGCAGTTACACGATTGCAAATATCTTATCATGTCACCTTCTCGTATGGGTATGAGATGAAAGAATATTATCTCAGGCTGAGTGATAAGTCCTGCACCAAAACTACGGGTGGAATCTGCACAATCTGATGCTAAACGGGAGCAGGGAGGCGGCAGCACTGGGCATTTTTTTTTAACATGATATTCTCTAGAGAAGATAGTTGAGAAAAAGGGTCTTATTTTAATAGGTTATTCAAGGCTCCTAATTAATCATTGAGATTTTACACCAGTTTAGCTGTGATTTTTTTGTCAAGGCACAGGGATCATTCAAATCGCTTTTATTTGCACGATTACGAAGTGGCAAACCATCGATGCGCCTTCACCTCTGATATTAAACATGCAAAGGGCATCAAAAGGCCTATTAACATGAAATAAAATTGGCCCTCATCTGTTTTATTTTAAAGGGACTCTTCCCTCCCCCCTTTTCTCCCCCCTCCCTTTTCTTTCTTATTTAGGGAACTGGGTTCCTTTCCCATACTTGGTATGTAGTACATCTTTTTTTCTCAGAGTTAATTCTCCAAGTCTGGTCTGTCAGCCAGTATAAACAACACTTGATGAATGAGACTCAAGGTGTTTAGTCACCTGAAGCAGCTGTTTGAAGTAACTCTACACACAGCCTGAGGCCCGTGTTTTCACAGCTGTGGGAACTCTTCAAAAGCTTTTCCTCTTGGCCTGCTTCTTTGCTGTGGCTTTAGACTCTTAGTGCAAAATCTGGACAATTTCAAAAGGGCACAATGAAACCAGAGACAGCAATTTTTGATGATTTTGAGCCAAAAAAAGGGCCTAGAATAAATAAATGAAGTACATTTGAAAGTGCTTTACCTAGGTGGGCTATATATCTAAGAACTGCTCGCTCTACATGTGCCCATGCTCTCACTTGAAAGGGGAGATGGGGGGTTCAAGCCCTGCTCTCTGTTTACAAGTATTTTCACATTCTTCTCTGATACAGTTAAAAGTAAATGTTTATTGGCCTGGAAATGCAGGTACCTGAAATAAACTCCACAAGTTTTTCTAATTTGGAAAGCTCTCCAAACTCATAAATAGACCTGCAATGATTAGTGATCTGTGCTCCCCACTGGGAAGCTTTGGAGAATTGGCCTCATGGAGGATGTGTGATTGCTTCTCCTGGCTCAAAGTCTGTGCCTTAGTGATATGCCTCACTGTATCCATGTAGGTAGCCAAAGTAGTGATGAGCCTGAATTAAAAAAAATAGTAATAATAAAAAAATTGAGCAAGGCTGTGAGCTGGCAGGGAAATTACAGTTTTGCAAATGCGGGACCCAATCATGCAGCTGGGCTGAAATATTATATGCAGAATGAGGTCATGGATCAGAAAATGGATTTTATTTGGAGGTGGGAGTGGACTGCAAGCCTAAAGCATGATGATGATGAATTTGCTGGAAAATCCTGAGTGATAAATGGCCAGGTTTTACCTCCCCTACGATGAGCAGCACCATCATCCTCAGAGGAACCGCTGCCAGCACATGGGGCTCCTTGTGGACTCAGACAGACATTGCTCAAACCGTGAGTAACAATGGTGCCATCAGAGCAGCCCGAGAAGGTGAGCATCCCACGGGAAAAGGAGATGGAAAATAAATCCAGCAAAGCCCTGACGTGAGCAGCAGGAAGGGATGTGAGTCGCCAGATTTAACCGGTGAGGCTGGGTCAGGTGGACGCTCAATTCTCTGAATAAGGCTTTCCATTTCTAAGCTCATCCAAACAAGGAAACACGAGGACACATCAAACCTCAACTTTCCAGTGTGTCCAACAAAAGGCATCAGGAAGTTTGCCAGAGAAAGAGTAAGGATAGGACAAACTACTCCTGAGACAGTAGAGCAAACATGCCCCAGCCGTAGCTGTTTTAACACCGCATGCCTCCCACACATTGCTCCATAAATCCTCCTTTTCTTCCCTCTCATTTTCTCCAGTTTACAAAAATTCTCATGTTAACAGAAAACGTTGAGTTTAAATTGATCCTCAGCCATCCTTGGCATGTATTACACATGCTCACTCTTTTATGTTTTATAGCTTATGTCATCTTGTATTTATCATTTCGTTCGGGCCTTATATTTTTGGCTTGCTGTTACCCCTTATCAGATGATAAAATGTTCCCCATGGAGGGACAGAATTTTTATGAATTATGATGATAGTATAGAAAATAAATGATTTATTGGCACTACAGTCAGGCTATATATGGAGCTGTGTTCTTTGAGAGTTTAGAGAATTAGAGAATCCTAGAATAGCTTGGGTTGGAAGGACCTTAAGGATCATCTAGTTCCAAATTCCCCTGCCATGGGGAAGGTGGGACCACAGGAGAAAGAGGTGTGTGCTGTCATTTGTACTCCCAGGGAAGGAAATTCCCTGAGGGCAGAGTGACCATGTGGTGACAGGGACAGTGGTGCTGCCTGGTCAGGATCTTGGGATGAGATTGTGCTGTCTTGGAGTCTCTGCATGATTTTGTTTGTCCCTTTGTGGCTTGCACTTTCCTATGTCAGAAGGTGGAGGAGTTTCCAGATGCTTTGAGAACAGCAGGCCATAAATATTTTCAGAGTAGGTAATTAAGATTTGAACACAACTAAGTCTTTTTAAGTATCTTCTATGCCATTGCCCATATCTGCAAGCCCACAGGTCTATGGGTACCTCTGTTTTGTAATGATATTGAAGGTTAACTGGTCCAAACTATGTCCTGATCATTGCCTTCACCCTTCTAATGTTCTCCCACCCAGTTCTCCCCCTTGACCTACTCCTGAGAGGCTTCCAGCATCCAGCACCAAAGCACATCTCGTACTACCAGAGACACAGCTGGGCTGGCCTCTGGTCTGTAAAAACATGACATAAACACTAACAGTGGTCACCATACACATCAAACTTTGCTAATGAACCACTACAACATTCCAAATAAACAGGCAAACCCACTGTTGAACAGCATATTGCAACCTTTTCTGCCATGCACGCAGGACATTATGCATAGAGAGGTTTGTTGTCTTTCATCTCAGCAGCCAATTAAATAAGAAGAAAAGGTTTAGGTAACTAAAGATATTTGCTTTACTTAAACTAGAAAAGTAGTTTACATTGCCAAGAACTGGAGCTACAAAACCAGCCCACAAGCAGGCAGGACAATGTTCTCCTCAGACAGGTACTCCAAGATAAAAAATAGGTTAGTTTTAACTTTTCAGGTAAATCTTGTTAAAGTCAGAGAAGGCTCCCAGGCAGCACCAGTGCAAGGCCAGTCACTGCTAGAACCACATCTACCTTTTGGTCTGCTCTTCAAAGGGTGGTTTCTCAGCCTTGGAATAATAAACAACCAACTCCCAAAGCACACACAGGGTTTTGTCATTGCCATGGAGCATTCAAGGGGAAATTCCTGGGCAAGCACCACAGCCAAGGAGGATCCCAACTGCATAACACAACATGGACTTCACTTGCCCATCATCTTGGAACTCCTTGGGTCAGACCAGCCCAAAGAATGACCCACCTTTTGGGTTGGAATAGGTTTAACAGGCTGTAGGATTTTAAAACTTATTTTTAAGGGGGAAGATAAAGATTTCATAATAAAATCCTAAGCCCCATATGAACAGTAAGGTAAGCATTTCCTGGCATACAAGGGAGCCTTTAATGAGTTCCTTCTCACCATAAGTGGCAGCATTTATGACACAATTTAAGTAAAACACATTCAACAGGTCACCTGTGCAACGTGATGACTATGGGATCCATTTGTTGTGACAGAGCTATGCCCTTCCAACCTCATCAGCTGGGTCATTTTTGTGGTGATTTTATAGAGGTTTTAGATGAAAAGAATGAAATCTGTGAGGATTGACTTTAAAACAATAATATACTTTTGTTATGCAATATTATACTCCCATTAGCCAATGTTAAAAATTGTTGGATGTATAGGTAATGGCAACTATATATAGAAAGGCCATTTTATCCTTGAAGAAGTGAAATATATTAAACTTTATGTGATGAGATGTTAGAGCAAGATTTGTTAAGAGAACCTTACTCCACATATGCATGTAAATAGTTTTATGGGGATATCCTGTTGGGGATGATGGGTTCCTTATGAGCAACAGCTCCTGAGCAAAAGGTTCCCTATCCTGTAAATACATAAATGTGAGACACAGCTGGGAAATCTGCCTCGGGGCAAGGCTTCAGGTGAGTAAAATGAGCAGCCAGAGTTTGAGGAGAAGAATCCAAGAAGACCTATAAGCGACTTTGCTGTAATGGCCCAGTAAAGAGAAATAGGGGGGAAAAAACCAACCAACCAACCAACAAAAAAACCCAAACAAACAAAAAAAAAAACAACAGAAAGACAGGAAAGGGGAAAAAAAAGAAAGAGAAGAAAGAGAAGAAAGAGGAGAGAAGAGAGAGGAGAGAGGAGAGAGAAGAGAGAGGAGAGAANAAACACAATTTACTGCCTAACTTCTAAAACTGTGTGCAATATTTCAGGCTGAACACATATATGTACATACATATATATATAGCATGGTGGTCATTACAGATACAATAGTAAGTTTTTTCTTCTCTCTGTCTCTAAAACCTTTTCCCAGGTTAAGCACAATTCCCATGACCATCATAACCATCCATCTGGCTCTCAGGCTGGACAGCGGGGCTGTGCCTTGTGTTTGGCTGTGAATACCAGAGCACCCAGTGATTTCCTTTTCCATGACATTTCGGAGAAACAAATACTGGATCCGATTCCCATCCAGCCACAAATATGAATCAAAACCCAATACAAAATTGGATGCATGCTGGAAATTTGATAACTTGTGAATATGAATTTACTCCTGTAGTTGCTGGGCTGCTGGTGGAAATCTGGAGCATGCTTGGAATTACAATTTTTCCTGTCCAAAAACGTGCATAGTTTGTTCCCTGTAATCGTGTTTCTGATGAAGTCAAAGACAGAAATCCCACTGC
Organism: Sakesphorus luctuosus; assembly: GCA_013396695.1. NCBI lineage: Eukaryota > Metazoa > Chordata > Aves > Passeriformes > Thamnophilidae > Sakesphorus > Sakesphorus luctuosus. The sequence continues at coordinate 366,883 of VWZD01000891.1, read as the reverse complement.
AAGAGCTGGGGAGGAAGACTTTGTTTTAAAGACATACATTTTATGGAACCTTTCCTACTGGCTGTCCTTTCAGTGTAAAATATGAGTCAGTCTAATCCCTTTCTTCTTCTGTACATTAATAGAGACTTGAAAAAAGAGGTTATGATTTTTATAAATTGGAATGAAGTGGCCTCTGTTTTCTAACACTTGCCAAAGCATATGGGGTCAAACCAAAACAGTCACCCACATCAGCCAGTTACATGTCTTATTTAAACAATAAATTAGTGTCAAAGTTTCCAGTAATTAATTTCTCTACCAATTTACATATTTCATTCCTTTCATTTTTTTTTCTTTCATGTTTTGAAACTGTAACACAGCTAACATCTATTTAAAGCAACCTCCCCTGCCCAGTGATTGATGTTAGATACAACAATTACAATGCCAGTACTAGGGATAATTCTTTGCAGATGTTGTCAAATTACAGGTTAAATGAGGAAAAAAGTTCCTTTCTTCCGGCCACCCACTCTAGTTCTCCTGAAATAGGTGTATATACTGTATATCCTGTGCTGTAGGTGCAGTAATTCACCCCTCAGTCACTCATCTGGTTTAAATGACTTCCATTTGCCATTTCAAAGGATGACAGAACGCTGTGTTCAGATTGTTTTGCAGGTACCAAAAACGCAGTAACTCTGCTTTGTGTTTTAGCTGGCAAAGAGAAGTGAGCTTGACCTGGCAGTGCTGTGCTGGTTTTCCCTTTAATATAAATAACATTTGCCATTGTGAAGAAAAAAAGAGAAAAGGCGGGGGGGGAAAGTGAGGTTAGATTATTTTAACCCTTCCTAAACCACTCCACTCTCTGAGATAAAACAGGATCCTTGTCTTCATGTTATAATCATAACAGTGTGTATTTCGTGTTGACAGCAGAGAGATTGAAAATGGGTCCTGTCTGGCTCTGTAGTTTGGGGAGAGGTGATGAAACTTCTCCATTACCCAGCCCTTGTAGCAGGAGCTACACAGTGACATTCCCTGAGTGCAGGGGAGGGAAGGTAATGCACCACGAACAGAATATGGAAAAAATCAAGAACAAATTGAAAAACTGGCTTTGCCTGCCCTTTCGTGTGGCTGATACCGTGCTGTGCTCAGGAAGGGAACAGACTGTGCCTCTCCTCAGCTCAGCCACAAAACCTGAGGGGCTGGGACAGTCCAAGGCCATGCTCTGTGGTGGCACATGGCAGGACATACCATGGGGTGTGTGACATCAAGGTGGACAAGGCCATCTGGCACCAGTCCCACACACGTTTGTTCCTCGGTGTGTTGGATTTGTGTGGCCAGGTTTTGGTAGCAAGAAGCTACAGGGGTGGCTACTGTGAGAAGTTCCTAGAAGGGGAAGTTGGAGCAGGTTTGCTGGCAGAACTTGTGACCCTGTCAGGGACTTACACTGGAGCAGTTCCTGAGCGACTGACCCCATGGAAGGGACCATCACTGGAGCAGTTCCTGAGGGACTGACCCATGGAAGGGACTGACCCATGGAAAGGACCCACACTGGGGCAGTTCCTGAAGGACTGACCCATGGAGGGGACCCACACTGGAGCAGTTCCTGAGGGACTGACCCATGGAAGGGACCCACACTGGAACAGTTCCTGAGGGACTGACCCCATGGAAGGGACCCACACTGGAGCAGTTCATGCAGAATTGCAGCCCCTGGGAAGTACTTCTATTGGAGAAGTTCATGGAGTACTGTCTCCCATGGGAGGGACCCCACACTGGATCAAGGGAGGAGGAATCCAACTCCCAGGGAGGAAGGAGCAGCAGAGACAACATGTGATGGACTGTCCACAGCCCCCATTCCCTATCCCCTTGCAGTGCTGAGGGAAGGAGGGAGAGAAAATTGGGAATGAATTAAGCTCAGGAAGTGGGAAGTGTGGGGGGAAAGCATTTTTAGACTTATTTTTTTTCTTTCTCATTATCCTACTCTGATTTGATTGGTGATAAATTAAACTAATTTCTCCAGGATAAGTCTGCTCTGCCCATACAGTAACTGGTGAGTGAACTTTCCTTGTCCTTATCTTGCCCCATGAGTCTTTTGTTATATTTTCTGTCCCCTGCCCAGCTGAGGAGAGCAGTGACAGAGCAGATTTGATGGGTACCTTCATCCAGCCAGGGTCAACCCACCATAGCTGGGAAGTGGCTCAGTTCCCTCACCTGAAATTAGTGGGATGAAAGGAGAGTGGGTGAAAATGCCAGACGTGCCCCAGGCACAGGCAGCACTGGGCACCAGACCCCCGTGCAGGACAATGGCAGAGATACATCCCACTGTCTCCAAGCAGACTCTGGAGCTGCTTCTGCATTCCCAGTGCCAGGTTCTTGCAGGCAGTGCCATGCTCAAGCCCTAAGGCTTGGAATGGGATTTCCATTTTAATTCTCTTCCTACACATGTTGGCCTGCGATCGCTTCTCGCAGCGCACAGGGATGAATTCTGGCCAAAAGAAGGAAAACAAGAACAATTTACAAATAGAAGTTGAAGCAGAGGACAGAAAAGCCAGGCTTTCATACATCACTCTTGGCCAAGGCAGTGGCTTGCTGTGTGGCCTCACCCTCACTGCATCTTCCTTCCACGTCTGATTTACAACAGCAAGTTGTAACAACAATTACCAGGTAGGACAGGAAGACAGACCCATAAATACCTGTAATAAATAGACATTTCTCTGGCCAAAACGATCAGGAAAGGATGGAAACACGTTGCCAGTTATATGGGTGATGGTGAACATCCACAGTGCCAATTTGTAATATCATCTGTTTTGTAACAAACCCCTCAGAGGCATCTGCACAACTGTGTGCAAGGTAACTGTTGCATGCTATTCCCTAAATGATTATGTTCTCTAAATATTCACTAATTATTCCCTCTATTTGCTTCAAATCTCCACCCAGGACTCTTTCTCCTCCTGACCACGCCAAGATATAGCCTCAAAATGAAGAGGCCCATTTATTTTTAACCTCCTAAGTTTACTAATTTTCTGGAGTGAGCTGCAGGGTGGTTTGTGAGTAGTGAAGACACGAGCATGTGACTTGTGTGCTGAGCCTCAGCGTCTTGGCTTTCAAGAGAAAAGCACAGCCTGCTGATGAAGTTTGTGGGTTTCCTGTTTGTTGGCTGGAGAAAAAGAAAAGCCTATGGAGGTGGGGTGCCAAGGGGCAAGAGTTGGGTGAAAAAAATGAAAAAATAAGAAAGAAATTATACTTCTAAAGAATTAAGATGTTCAAGAGTCTTCTGCTTCGGGAGTTGAAGAGGTTTCAGTGTCCTAAATGGAATGGAATCAGAGATCCTGCTCTTTGAAGCACAGTCTTGAGGTTTAAACAGTATTTGACCTACAATAGAATGGCCATGGATGCTGCAAATGTGGCTACTAGAAACTAAAGGGTTTTGGTCTGCCCCGAACTGAAGCCAAAGAGCCTTTGCATGTAAGAATTTTTAAAGCTCTCCAGCAGCTTCTGCCCAGCCAAACAGGCAGTTTCTGTAAAAGGATCAAGAGCTTCCTGCCAGCCTCCCTCCCTCTGCTTTCTTTTATTATACACTTTTGCCACATTAAGTGAGTTTAAAACCAAAGGGTTTGCTTTCCTGGTAAAAGAGGGTGGACGGGATTGTGAAACACGAAGGATGTCTGATCTATGACTTTCAGGGGTGTAGGATGTGTAAGGCTTGGTTAAGAAATCGGGCACAGAGTGTATACTCTCTCCTGTGAACAGACTCTCCCAAACTGGTCATTCTTTAGGGCAATCTTTAAAAAAAATGTAATTATTAACATGTTACTGATTTTATTCATGGTATAAATTAAACAGAACCATTCAAAAATGCTACCGTGAGCACGTTGCTAACTGAAGCCAATCTGCAAACAGCAGTGGCGTAAATATTTCAAGGATAACTTAAAATTTTGTTCATATACCTTGACAACTTCCAAACCAGTTTGTTGCCACTGCTTTTGCCAAAGAGACTCACCAGTCCACAAAAAGGAAGCGTGCAATGGCCACAAATGTATTATTCACAGCGAGAAAACAATGATTTCTCAGCTGATAGAGGAAATTAATTAATATATGGTGATATTATATCCCAAGCCTAGAAACAGGTGGATCCTTGCACTGGACCCAGCTCTGGAGAGAAGCTCAAGCTCTGTCTGTATATTCAATAACGTATTTGCAGCTGTTTGTATAAAGGATGCATTCCATGATATTTTTGTTGGCAGCTGCTCAATATTGATTTTCAATGGCAATAATTTTGAAGCCTTGACTGTGTAAAAATAAACCTCAACCTTCCTCCATGGTGTTAGAATTAAGGAGCCAACACTGTCATATTAAAGTGTAGCTGTGCACCAATTCTGTGTTTAGATAAAGTCATTTTCTTACATGGGTTTGTGGCAGAATTTACTTTGCTATCTACAAATAGATATCAATAGTTAAAGAGGTTTTATAGCATTTGGACCTTCCCTGTATTATGCAGGTTTAAAGGGCTCTGGAAAATGGATGAACTATCTAAGCTGAATAACTTTCCACTTGTAAAAATGCTTCTTGAAGGAGACAGGACTCAGATTTAATACTTAGTCTTGCTTGTTTAAGCACATGCTCCAATGTGGCCGGGGTTTTCATCTTTTAATCCTGACAGAACAATGCAGGCTCCTCAGAGCCAATGCTAAATGAAAAGCTGACAGACATATCTTATTAGGGAAGATAATTTAAGTAATACTTATTTTTAATGCTTCACTTAAGCAATACTATTTTATGTCTTCACATACATACAAAACTCTTCCCTTTCTGTTGTTGATTTATATTACAGCTTGCACCGCAAAGATTCTTCGAAAAATAAGATTTTGAGATGATTTAAGTCCCTAACATGTTGTAAGAGCTCTATTATATATCCCCCAAACACGGTGTGATGGATCCTATTTTTATCCTGTGCTTCCCTTTTCACAAGCATAATTTCCATTTGCCAGACAGCAACTCAGATAAAAGCTCTAAAATAAAAATAAACTCATACACAAAATCCTTTGAAAAGGATAATTTATCTTATGGAATAGTCGGGAACCTGGAGAATAATCTGTGAGCGATACAAATAATAGAAAATTTCCTAAATAACTTTTGCTCCTGGGAAGCTTCCAAGCAAGTAATTCACAAAATATGACTTTCTTCATTGGAGAATTTATAAAAATTTGTTTGTTGGAGGTAGGGAGGGAAATGTAATTAAAGTCTAAATTCAAGCTCGCATTTCATTTTAACTCAAAGAATATGTGTGATTTGGATATAACTCNAGGTATAATGAAGGCAAGTTAAAGAGCCTAACAATTCAAGCACTTGAGCTAATCTTGACTTTATAATGTCTTCAGGTAATACTTCAATATTCAAAGGACAAACAAAAAAAAATTTTCTCCATTATTGATCATTTAAAAAACTATTATTTTGTTCCCTTGTTAATTATTTTAATTATGAGAGTGAGATGCTCATCTCAGATCCGTTGCACACATGATCTCACATCAGTTCTGACTTTTATTTGCACAGAAGCTGATTTGATGAGACATATTGTGGATATTTGCACTGTCTGCTACGTTTTAGATCAAACCCAAGTTCNCTAAACTCAAGCCCGCATTTTATTTTAACTCAAAGAATATGTGGGGTTTGGATATAACTCACCCAAGCACTTCCTTTTTTTTTTTTTTTTTTAGTGCATTGCACACTGTCAGCAAATGAGATTATCCAATAGCAGAAGTACATGTGGCTGAGCTGACTATGCCAGGTAACCTTAAATAGAAACTCTGAAGCACTTAACTGTGTTGCAACACTGGGCTTTGCTGGTAATACTTATCAAAAGTTCCCCTTTGTAGCATTTCTATAAAAAATAAAAAGGGAAGAGGTGGAATGAAAACATAAAGCTTGTTGGGGGTTTCTGTATTTATAAAACTAAAAAAATCCCTTTGCAGTTGGAAATGCTTACAAAGGCATATATAAAATACAGCAACTCCAGTTATTTT
>VWZD01000891.1:209725-360886 GCA_013396695.1 Sakesphorus luctuosus | reverse complement strand
AACTCCAGTTATTTTTAACTGCATATGGTCTACATAAAGTGAATCTATAGATGATGGAAGGTATAATGAAGGCAAGTTAAAGAGCCTAACAATTCAAGCACTTGAGCTAATCTTGACTTTATAATGTCTTCAGGTAATACTTCAATATTCAAAGGACAAACAAAAAAAAAATTCGCCATTATTGATCATTTAAAAAACTATTATTTTGTTCCCTTGTTAATTATTTTAATTATGAGAGTGAGATGCTCATCTCAGATCCGTTGCACACATGATCTCACATCAGTTCTGACTTTTATTTGCACAGAAGCTGATTTGATGAGACATATTGTGGATATTTGCACTGTCTGCTACGTTTTAGATCAAACCCAAGTTCTGGATCCTCAGTTCCTTACAAATCACTTTTAAAATGAGACAAAGCATTTGGTTCTGGGGCTGAGCACTCAACTTCAAAAACCCTTCTCTCCCCAAAGGCAAATACTACACAAAAATAAATTAAACCCCGAATTTTGCTGGTCAGCTATTCTGAATATATAAACAGGAGATTTCATATGAAGAGAACTGGTCTGAAACTTTGGCTCTAATCTTTGACAGGTCTTGAGAAGGCCCTTTTTTGTGGTCCTTTCTCAAGTGAATTTTAGCTTCATTCTGTCTTCATTATATCAGCAAGGTTAGGCATAAAACAAGCTACTATACAATATGAATAAAAATGGCAGAATCTCACCCAAGTGAATTACCACAGGGGGAAAAAAAGGACTTGGAAAACACAGTGCACCAAGAAAGCATGTTTGAACAGATGTGCCATCACATGCCCATAATTCATTTGCAAACTAAACCATTTCTCCACACTTTTAAAGTCAATTGTGTATTTTGAACTGTTACATCAACTGTATGAATTTTCAACTTGGAACAGATGCATCAAGCCAGAGAGAGTCACCTATTCAGGAATCTTCTTTTGCAAGATTCCCTTTGTTATAGAGAATTCACACTCTTTGAACAGAGAAGAATTATAGTTTTGGCACATGAATTTAGTGTTGTGAGGTTAAACCCTCCTAACAGTTGCCTGCATTGCTGCATCTTGGGGTTTTTTAACCTTAGATACCTTAACCTTAAGCTTACTGTGAGTTGTGCAAACTGAAACTATGATCTTTACTCATTTTCCCAGTTATTTCCCCTTCAAATATTCCCTTTTATCCGATCCCTAAGCCAAAGACTAAAAATATGCTTGTGTAGAAATAGTAGCAATAACGACCTTGGCTTGTGCTTTGGCCTGTCACGTCCCAGGTGGCACCAAAGAACTTCAGTTAAGGTGAGCTGAAGGGCATCTCTGCTTTCTGTAAGAGTTCAATAAGTTTTACAAGAGCCACACAGAAGTGGCAGAGTCCACAAAGTGCAGCACACCCCCTTCTCAAAGTATAGAGTATTGATCAAAGTTTTGCTGGCTGAAAACTTCAATAAATGCCTGGTACAGCTTCTTCTTGGTGCTCTGACAATTCCTTTCCAGCACATGGTAATGGAGAGGCGAGTGCACAATTCCCACAGAATCCAGGTCAAACCTGGGAACTGAGCTGGGCTGGGCACTGCCCTGCACAGCACATTCCATGGTGTGATGGCTCAGAGCAATCACAGGATCACAGAATCATTAGGGTTGGAAAAGGCCTCTAAGATCGAGTCCAACTGTTCTCCCAGCACTGCCAAACCCACCACTAAACCATGTCTTCAAGTGGTTCATCCACACAGCTTTTAAGTTGCTCCAGGACTGGGGACTCCACTACTGCCCTAGGAAGGCTGTTCCAATGCCTGACCACTCTTTTGGTGAAGAAATTTTTCCTAATAATCAGTGTAAACCTCCCCTGGCACAGCTTGAAGCCATTTCCTCTTGTCCCTTGTTCCCTGGGAGCAGAGCCTGATCCCTCCTGGCTCCCTCCTCCTGACAGGGAGTTGTAGAGAGTGAGAAGGTCCCCCCTGAGCCTCCTTTTCTCCAGGCTGAGAACCCTCAGCTGCTCCTCACAGGATTTGTGCTCCAGACCTTTCCCCAACTCCCACTGTCCCTCTCTGGACATGCTCCAACGTCTATCACTGAGGGCCCCAAACCTGAACACAGTATTTAACTTTACAGAGCAGTCAACCAAGCCTAACTTAGTGACCACATTCAGAAGAGGTGGCATCTTATGACTGTAAATTTGGAAATGGCCAACACTGGCATTAGAAAACCTGGGCTACTAACCCTTTGTGGACTGGGAATGTACCCACAGCTGGAGGATGTCTCTTCACTCAGGTGTGTTTCCTGCTATACAATCAGCCTGGTTGCAGGGCCATGTTAAGTCCATCTGAACTGGACATTCCTCCTGGTTTATGAGCCTGAAAGGATTCTGACAGCTAAATGAGAAGAAATGTCAACAGAACTGAGCATGTCCTGCAGCACAGGTTGATGCTTTCCTCAAGCTTCTCCATTCCCCTCTTATATGCTTTAAATCACAAAACACATTTTGCAAACTGTGGGCCCACTGTTTTTGGAAGTGCTGTAGTGATTCCACAGCCTGAAATTGGGTGTAACATGGACTGAGCAGCTGAGCTTGGTTTTCATATGGAAATAGGTAATATGGCTAAATTTCCATAAAATACTTCTGCCTCAATGCAGACTTTTCCATGGGTGACAGTGACAGAAACCTGACAATAACAGTGTAACTCATGAGTCAGAGAAGGGGGAAAATGTGACCACAGAAACTGGTGAAAAGTTATTTTTGTGTGAAAGAAAGGCACTAAATACCTACTGGCTCTGCAGGGGAGGAGTAGAAAGGATCTTGGCTTCCAAAGTCTGGTCTACAGGACTCCCACACAGCCAACCAGGTGCATTTCAGATTTCTCCACCTTAGGTGGGGCTCTGAGTCACCCTGGCTTGGTGCTGCATCTGTGCCTGCACAGGCTCTGGGTGCTTTGAGGCTCTATCTGTTCCACTCTTCCAGGCAGGGATCACGAAATCAGAACTATCAGGTAGGATACAAAGCAGGGGAGGATGAAACTGGGTCACAGCAGAACTGATAAAACCCACTGGCTGCTGGATCCAGGGGAAACAGGGGTAGATAAGGGGAAGAAAAGCTTCACTCATTACTTTCCCACCTCCCATAACTCACCATCCAGACCTTTAAGTCTACCACAGCAGCCAAAAAAAAAAAAAAAGGCAAGAACAACACTGAGACTTGGATGGTCCCTGGGCTACCTGGTGGGTCTTTTGGGGTGAGTCTTCAGCTCATCAACCTCTTTGTTACACAGGAGATGCCAAGAGCAGCAATTTGCCCAGGGCCTGGAGAGGACAACCTCAGAGACCCTGGGGAGAGTTCTCAGACCCCCTGGGCATCACTAACCACCCTTCAAACAACCCACCTCCATGAGTAAAGTTTCAGGTAGGGAAGGTCAACTTCTGCCCTGGGGTGTTTTCTCCTTCCAGAGGTGAGCAGAGCTATAATCCCCATCTCTGTGACCTCACCAGCTGATTTGTTAATTGTCAGTCTCCAAACAGATTGTTCTTCCATCCTGAACAATCCGCTGACCTTCCATACCCCCTTTTTCCTCCATCTTTTGCTTGAGAAGGACCACAAAGCACTGCTCTCTGGGGCTTGCTGGGTTTTACCCCTCTCACTACTATGTGGGCTCAAGGCTTGCAGAATTATTTCAGTAAATAGGACCCAACATGTTTAAAGATTTTAAACTAAATCTTATTTTTAAAGGGAAAAAATGGCTCCCATAGAAATCCGGATGATTGCCCAGATTTTTGACCCAGTTTTTTTAAACAACAACTAACCAAAGATTGGAACCAGACCTGGAAAATATATTTTTCCTCTCTGAGTTCTGAAAAACCCTGATCTGTGTATTTTGCCATGGTTTCTGACTTTTCTGTGCTTCTGCATTCACATGTGTGAGTGAAATGCTGAGTCACAAGAAAGTTTTCCATCTCAGTTTTGAGCCTCTGTGAAGTTCTTCACTCTAAAATCATCTTCATATAAAACATCTGCATATTTGGGTACTTCTCTGAGCTCACTGGCATTCAGGTTGCTGAAGAGCAACCCAGGACAACAAAGTTCTTCAGGATATACATGAGCTGACCCCACCTGCCAGAAGGTCAGAGCAGTGCTGAGGTGCAGCTCCTGCGCCATCTCTGCTGCAACTCACCGTAGGATCAGTGAAGGAGAAATCTCAGAGTGGTGGCTGATCCCATTCCACAACCTTGGGCAGGGAGGCAGCCAAGTGTAAGCAAACCAAATCCTTCAACTCTAAATATCCTTGCTTCTCTTTTTCCTTTTCCCAAAACCTTATTATGTGAGTGCAGCGTAGTTTCTTGGTTTAATAAGAATAATAATGGCTCAGGATGCAGGAAAATGACTCACATGGAGCTAGTCCAGCTTGCCTAGTTGGTTCTAGTCAGGTCATGATGAATCAGATGACCCTTATCTTAGTTTAAGACTGTGAATAAAAACCTCTCCCCTCTACACACCAGCCAATTTTTCTAACATTACACAGCGTAACTCCTTCCCCTCTCACATTTCTGAGCTCTTCAGGTCTGCCTATTACCTTCTCTGAGAAACACATCCCTCCTGAGTTCACCTCTGAGTAACTCCTCTTCTATTCTCTGTAATTTCCCCTTTCTTACACCTTTTCCCCCTCTCTTTGCCCTGTCTGAACCTCAGTTTTATGGCTCTTCCAGCTCAAGACACACTGCCATGCGCTTTCTTGTGTGCTGTTACTCATGACCTACATCCCACCCAAGCCAAAATTGCTCTATGGATTTGGACCTTGGGTCCTTGAGAGGTTTCAGCTGTATTTGAAACCAAAAAGAAAATAGACCTTTTCTTAATTTTTTATCACATTTATAATATAAACCACGGCCAACACTTTGCAAACCAGGGATGCAAAACTGTTTTTCCTTCTCTGACTAGACAGTTCATAAAGGTTTGGGTTCAAAACTGCAGTTTTTCTCCACTTCTAGCTATAATAAAAAGAACAAATCAAATAATAAACCCCACATTTGTGACCTTTCTATTCCCTTGGTAGTGCCTTTGTGGAGACCCTGGCCTACATTATGATGAAAGTAGTGACTGAAAAAAACAGATGAAAGGACAAATAAAATTATTATTGTTATGTGAAAGAGAAGTCAACACAGGTCTGGTTCCAGAGCAAGAGCCAATCCAGCTCAGCTTGAAAAAGATGTTCCCGTAAAAAGGGAAGTGTTTTTGTTTCACATTTCTGCCTTTTTCTTCTCTGAGACTGAGGAAAACAAGGAGACTGCAAAAGAACAACTAACCTGTGTTACACTTGAGTAAACTAAGGTTAAGTGGCAAAAAAACAGTGGTGAACTCCAGAAAGGATTACACAAGTTTATGGATGATCAGCCGAAAAATTCAGTCGTGCCCCAACGGCCACAAACTCAGAAAGTCCCTAAAATACAAGTTAGCAAAAGCCAGGAAGGCAGACCAGAGTCCTGTTCTCACACAGCTTCCCGAACTGGCCACTGCTGGAGACAGGGGACTGGGCTAGAGGGAATTTTGGTTTGGCCCAGGACAGCCTTTCTGGCATTAGCAGTTGAGGATCACTCGCTAATCTTTAATAAGAGCAGTCTGAAAGCCACGCAGTGCCCACTCCTCTGCCTTAACCTCTCCCCTGCTCCCTCACACCCTCTGCCACAGTTCTGCAAAGCTGCCTGAAACACAGGGACAAAATTACTGTTGCAATATTCCCAAGAGGAAGAAGAGGGGAAAGGAGTCCTACACCGTAGATTCGTTAAGGTTGGGAAAGATATCCAAGATTATGTAACCTAATTGTGCCTTCCAGTACCTACGGGGAGCGTACAAGAAAACTGGAGAGAGACTGTTTGCAAGGGCCTGGAGGGACAAGACAAGGGGGAGTGGCTTCAAACCAACAGACAGGAGATTTACATGGGATATTAGGAAGAAATTCTTCCCTGTGAGGGTGGGGAGACCCTGGCACAGGTTGTCCAGAGAAGCTGTGGCTGCCCCATCCCTGAAAGTGCCCAAAGCCAGGTGGGACACAGCTTGGAGCATCCTGGCATAGTGGAAGTTGTCAAAATGAACTTTCAGGTCCCTTCCAAACAAACCATTCTATGATTTTATGATCATCAAGTCCAACTTTTGACCCTGTTTTCCAGCCTTCTCCCCTTGCATTCATAGTTTTTTGGATTTGATGGGTCTGAGCTGGGTAAAGCTCAGGCAGTGCATGATCATTCCCCGTTGAAATAGGTGAGCCCTTGCTGCTCTTACTGTCAGGGGTGTTTTTTGCAGCCAGCACCCCCAGGGCTCCCATCTCTCTGCCCTCCAAGCACATTTTTCAGAGCCATTCCCGAGCTCCTGGTGCACACACTGCACACCCGAGAGAAGAGCAAGCACGTAGATTTTCGTTCCTCTAATTACAGTCCATCCCCCTACCTACAGTCAGGGATGGGAACACAACAGCTTTCCCCTTTTCTCTGCAGAGCCTCCAATTTTCTGCTGCTCAAAATTGCGGGTAGCAGATGATCGAGTTGCAACTACACCAGTGTGAAACTGCCATTGCATCACCAGCTTGCAGACACTGTTACAAAACTGAGGCAAGACGAGGCTCTGGGAGGTTCATAAATGTTTCAACATAACCTGAAGAGAGTTCTGAGGAAGCCTGGTCTAAATCTGGAGATTTCTGGATTTGACTACGTACGGCTTGAAAGTCAGTCTTGTCAACCCTGAGCACAGAAAACCTTGTCAAGCCTTTAGTTGACATGCACTGGAGGTTTTGTATTGAAGATCTTTGCTGTATTTTTAGGTTCATTCAGTCAGAATCAAAAGACAGCTTAGGGGAAACAAGGCTGCATGTAGAGAGTACAAAAACAGTGCAAAAAAAAAAAGAAAAAAGAATAAAATACACTTGCATGAAGCCCCTGTGAACACAACCTGCAAGCCATGGTTTGCTGAGTTTAAATCCAAGTGTAGTTACTAGTTATCTGCTGTTCTGATAAATATTCATGTATCATATGTTCATATCTGACTGCATGAAAAGAAAAACGATTCAGAGAGCTTTGTCTGCCCTATGAGCTTTTTATCTGTGCTTTAGTAACCTTCTTATACCTTAGTAAATAAGAACATTTCTCTGTTCAGACTTTAACACTTTTATTATCCTTGCAGATTCAGCAAACCTTTGTTCTAAAATGCTTTGTGCCCATTAGGGCTTTTGATTATAGATTACACCACCATTTGATTTTTTTTATTCTTTTTTTTTTTCTCATGGGCAGCATATTCTTCTTTCATTGAGCAATATTCAGAAACTTGGAAATCTAACCTGTGTTTTAGTCTCAGGACAGGCACATTCTTATGGTAAAAACCTCCCCAGTTGCACTTGGGATGCATTCAACTCTTGTATGGTTGATACTTGGCCAGGTTAATTATGCAATCACCCCAAGTAGGAGAGGACAGCAGGATACACGAGCATTTTTCAAAGACTTGTTTTCAGCACAGAGACAGTTTTCTGGAATCTAATAAAGAAAATGGAGAATGTCTGTGATTTACAGTGAACTGGCAACTCTGAAAATGCAAGGATTTAAAAGATCAACAAGGCCAAATTTGCAGTCTTTGAGGGAATGATTACAGCATGTGGCTACATACCCAAGTGTAATCAAGCCACCTTGGGTACCAGCAGCAGAATAACTGGGTTTCAGAGTGAGATGTGCAGCCTGTTTGGGACTCTGGGTGTCTTCTCAGGCAGATGACCTGAACCAAAGTTCATGCTGATGTGGCTCCACAGACCTTGGCACACCTGGAAGCTGAATTAAAGCCAGCTTGGTTGGGGTTACAGGCACTGTGATGGCTTGTGGAGAAGAGGATTGGGTTTCTTACACCCACCAGCCACACCATAGTGCAGGTGGGGACATGTGGGGTCAACAGGGGTCTTGTCCTTGGCATCCTATGTGTGCAACAGTAAGAACAACATCAGAGAGTCACAAAAATATCCTGAGCTGGAATAGACCCACCAGGATCATCGAGTCCTACCGTCGTGTGGAGTCCTTTAATTTGGATGACTATCATGAGGCTGCCATGGGAAATGAAAACAGCCCAATGCAAACAGGGTGCCAGCTCGCAGTATTTAAAAATCCTGAGCCAGGATCCAGAGAGTTGAAAGATTGGCTTTCAAATCGCAGCAGTTCAAGAGGCAAGAACTGTGTTGGGTTTAATTGTTCTGCTCTATAACAGGGTTCATGATTTTAAGCATTTCCTTAGTAAACACATGGGCTGGAAAAATACTTCATAAAGAACTACACATTCAGAATAACAATCTTACTCCAGCCATTAGGGCTTTAGGGAAAACAGTAAATATCACAAGACTTGTGCTAAAATTGCAGAAATTGCCAATGCTTAAAAAAACCTCCTCAAATTTGGCTTAAAATATGAACTATTTAATAGCTAAATCCTACACTGTCAAACTAGCTGGTGATTCTGGATTCCTCTGAACAAACTACAGACACCTCAAAAAGTCCTGATTTCTCAGAGGGCGTGTGCTCAGTTACAACAATTATGAAAAGAATGCAATAGATTTGATTTAACATTAGCCAAAAAGGTTTGGAAATTATTTTTTTCCTGAACTCCAAGATGTCTTCAAACAAAACAAAACCAAAAAAAACACCCCAACCAACAAACCCAGCGTAGGAACGAGCAGCTTTAAATGCGTGTTTTAACATTTCCCACGGCCCATGTATACAATGCAGGCTCTCTCTTTCCCCTTCCCTTCACCGTCTCTGCTGGTCAGAAGATAAAGCCATCCTTGTCATCTTCTACTAATACTAAGAAAGGCAGCAAGAAATGAAAAATCAAGTCCCTGTCATATCCCATCGAGCACGCTGGCTAGATACGGATGTCTCGCCCCCATTTACAATCTGAACCAAAAGATTTGAAGCCAAGAAAGCAGCTGGCACAATAAAAACAGTAAAAGCTCTAGCTGGCACCTCACGCTGACAATGACTAGCCAAATCTCCATGGGGAAAAATGCCAATATAGATTTCTGTGACAAAAACAACAAAATAGATTTTTGTCAATGTACATAGATTTGACAGGAAGTCAGACAAATCTATCAATAATGAGTGACATATATCTGCAATATTCCCAAACAAAATGGTGCCTTTGAAGACAAACTGAGAAAATCACTAATTGTGTTACGTGTGGCACACGTTCATCTGGACTTTTTGATCACAACACTGTAATTCATTAATGCAGGTTGTGCTGCAGTTATCCTGGGAAGAACTGACCAGATACATCAGCATGTTTCTAAGTGCTTTCTAAAACATCCTCCAAAACACTATTATTTCAGTAAGGGATAAATCACTTCTGAAGATCTTGCAGTAACGATCGAGCCTTTATGAGATGGAAACCTGGATTTCCAACTCTGACACCAACTTTTTAACCAGTACCTTTAAAACTTAGAAATTAGACACAATAATAAAACATAAATACTGAAGACTGGTTGTATGGTCTTTTTCCTGTTAAATAGTGTGTTGCATTATGCAACAAATATATTTCTAGTGCTCTGCTGTCACCAAATAAAACTTGCAAGAAATGACCATTTATTTCCCTGCCAGATGCCTACTGTGCTGCATCCACATGGAGCCCATGAGAACCAAGTGGCTCTGCCTCTGGAAAGACCTCAGCTCTGTTAAAACTTCGACTAAGGAAACAAAAAAGAAATTATTTAAGAAATTGCATAGTTGATAAACTGAATTTTATAATGTTTGTGTGTTATAAGCCAAACCTCTTACCACACACAGCGTGGTGCACATGGTGGTGAATTAGGTGACTGAGATCTACCACTACAAATACTTTTGCCCAACCTTTGGCCAAACTTGGGACAGGTTCTAACAGAGCTAAAATGACATGATTGGGTTCAGAAGCCCCAGGGAATTGTTTAAATTGAGTGTCTAGCAAGACAGCTCTGCTAACAGATGGCAAGACCTAGATAGAAAATGCTTTTTAAGTGAAAAGTCAGAAACTCAGAAAAAAAAAAAAAAAGTCTTACTCATACAAATCCTATAGAGGCTTCAAAAACATCTGAAGGAGTTGTCATACATAAATGAACTAGATGAGCCAAAGACGTCTTTCCTTGGGAGAAAGTTTATCAAACACTCTGCTCTGCTTTACCATGAGGTGTGCACTGCCCTGAATTTCAGCATAAATTATAGAATCACAGAATGGATTGGGTTGGAAAAGACCTCCCAGATCATCAAGTCCAACCCTTGGGCCAACTCCAGTCCCTTTACCAGATCATGGCACTCAGTGCCACAGCCAAGCTCAGCTGAAAAACCTCCAGGCATGGGGAATCCAATCCCTCTTTGAGCAGCCCATTCCAATCCCTCAGCACTCTCTCTGCAAAGAAGTTTTTTCCTGCTCTCCAACTTCAATTTGCCCTGGCAGAGCTTGAGCCCCCCGTGCCCCCTTGTCCTATTGCTGAGTGCCTGGGAGAAGAGACCAACCCCCACCTGGCCACAACTTCCCATCGGGTATAACAGCATGAAAGCTGTAAAAGCCACTAAGTCTCAGACATTTCTGATAACAATTAAAAAGCTCCAAAGATTTGGGAAGTCCCTTTTCATAGTCAATTCACTGACTGATGGAGAGGACCATCTTCCATTCTTGTGTCCCAGAAGTTCCCAAGTCAACAGCTAAACCATGGGCAGAGAAGTTTGAAGAGGCTCTCTGAAATCTACAGCTCTTCTGTAATAATTTAATTATACAGAACATTCCTTTCATAGTCATGGTGTTGACAGTGTGAGCATATTTGGTAAATGTAATAGGGAACCATAAGTAATAAAACCAGGAAAAGGAGGGTGCAACACAACCACCATGCAGAAAATATTTTTTGAGAAAATAAGATCCATGGCTGAGCCATTTCAAGCCAAGTCTACATTTCGATACAGTGCAAGCAAAGGGCCAAGCAAAAGGTCCTAAGGGTCTGAATGGTGGGTGGGAACCTTCAAAATCTACAAAGAATTCCTGCAAAACTAAATGTTTTAGACCATCCTTTTCTCTAAGCATTTAACCTCTCTCTTTTTTTTTTTAATTTTAAGGGGCTTTATCAAAAATATATGATTCTGTAGTTTTCAATCCACTCAGTTCTGTAGGGTAATTTCCTCTTCAAAATGAAAAACGGAAAAGAAGTAGGTAATGCTTTAATTTGTTATTAGGAGTAATTACTGTCTGGCCTCGAGGGGTTACTTGTACATTGGTTTTAACAAGAAACCCATTTAACATATATTTATCTTTGTTAATTGTCCTGGATGATCAGCAAATACCTAATCATCTGCAAAAAGCTGTTCAAAACATCCTTATCCCGATAAAGAAAATCATAACCTACAAGACCAAAGAAGCTGAAGTGGTGGGTTAAACCATGACGGGCATTTTCAAGAAGGTTAGAAATAGGTATTTTCACGTATTTTCTTTGAATCTTTGGTTAGGAACACATCAGGGCAGATTTATTATGTTCTTCTCATGGCAAGACTCTGCATCTGAAGACTCCAAAAGTACTCGAGGAAAGGAAAGTCCATTGTGGAACCACCCAGGCAAAACACAAACCATTCATCTGGATGTTAAATGGAATTCAGGGCAGGGCTGGACCTTACATGAGGTTCAAGGATGCTACAGGTGAGCAAAACACCATAAATGCAGAGAAAATCCCAATACCTAAAGGGTGTGGTGATCCACTCAGACTTTTTTTGTTCTACAACCAGTTGCAAATTGTATTTCTTATTTATTGAAGGCCTTGTGACATGTTTAGAGATAAAAACAAACTAAAACTGGACCTCACATTTTGCTTTGATGCATGAAAACAGACGTGTGTGTCACATCATTCCTCTGCCCTGCTTTGTCTGCTCATGTGAGCAGACAGGGGATGGAACAAACACAGTAATTTTCCTCTCTGGGGACTGCATAGCTCAAGGGATTGGTAATAGGACACAAGCCTTTCAGCCCTAAATCAATTACTCAGAATTGACTCAGGTTGTTAGGAACTGAGTACCAACCCCTGCATAAAATACATAAAATACATTCATTCTCACAAAGAGTATTGGGTTTTACTCAGACCAGAAGCGAGAGAGGTGGAAAGGCACCTCCCCACCTTTTCCTACTTTGAGAGTCCAATGAAACCAAAATCAAGAAACAAAATGTGGAAGCAATCATCATAGTTTGCATATAACAGGTAAGAATTCTCACACTCTGGACAAAACACTCTCAAAAGTTGCTTTACAACATTTCTGAAGTTCAACTTCACTCAAGGTCTGTGACTACAAAACCCCTCAGACAAGCAGGTTTAGGAGGTTGTATCAAGAAAAATTCAGCCAATCTGCTTCCAAGGCATTCTGCTAATTAGGAACTGGTGTTTCTTTTGCTATAACAAAAAGTAAATATAATTTTACACAAACATGACTTTACCTTTCATGAGGCTTAAGAGATTCCTTAACTCCATGGTCATTCATACAAGCACTATAATGAGCCAATAAATATCCAAGTGCAGGTAGTATTCAAGCTTCAAATAATCACCAACTCCATGATGCTGAGCTGCCCATGGATGCAGAGTAGGAGCATAAAAGGGCTGAATACTTGAAGGCAAAGTGCCCCCATGAGACTTACCAACAAATACCAGGCATTTCTTTATACATGATTTTGTTTTTTCTCTTTCCAGACCCAGAGAATGACCAGGAAGCATTAAGGCATGTGAAAATGTGCAAAACAAACACAAAAAGTTTCCAAAACTTTCATAAGCCTCAGAAAAGTTTATGTTTGGCTTGAGGAATGCGGGGAGGGGGAATTAAGAAAAGAAAGAAGAGAGAAAAAAACATTTTTGGTTCTTATTTTGTCTAAAGTGGTTCAACCATCCCCAGTTAATCCTCAAGATTTTGCTCTGTGTGGACACTTGGTAGCCAGGGGTTTTCATCTCAAGAGCGGATGTTCACAAAACAAAATAACAAAATAAAAAATAACAAACTCAAGCACCAAAGGGGAAAAAAAACCAAAACAAACCAGCAAAACTCCACTTGGCAGTGTTTTTTTATGTATTTGAGTCACATAGAACAGCAAAGTGAGATTTCTTCCTATTTCTATGGATTTATTCCATGCTCAAGTCCCCAGATTTTCCTTCAAAATGGGATTATTTCAGAGTTTGGTCTGCAGGGGAGCACTGTGGACAGAAGCAGAGGTGTCTGGGACAAGATTCATGGCGATGGGGGCAGGTGGATAAGGGTGATGACAGAGCAATGCTGATGTTCTCCCTCAGCATGGGAGAGCAGACACCTGAAATCCAGATCAGCCCCTGGGCCCAGAGTCTGCTTTATCACAGAATTATTAAATTCTGCCTATCAGAATGCAGACTGAGCCTATTAAATATCTGTATCACTCATAAAACTGCATGAGGGACCAGAAACAATATATATTTTTTTAGTTGGACTGATAAAAATATGTTTTCTGCAGAAAGTCCAGACACTATTTCCAATTTTTTTTAAACAAAGCAATAAGGATACAGGCACATGCAGACAATGGCAGCAGATTTTTGGGATAAAATATATTTAATACTTTTAAAATCTGTGTCTTACTTCCCTGTTTTTAAAGGTGGGTCTGCACAGCCAGGAAAAAGAAATCAGCCCTAAATTAGTTCAGCAGCAAAAGCAGAGAAAATTGGTGTGACACGTTTCAGGAGCAAGTTGGTGGCTGGATCCAAATTCAGGAGATAAAACTTGAGCATGGGGTGGCATCAGAACTAAATGGATGCAGGTGAGACCTCCAGGGAGGGACAGAGGTGATGTGCAGGTGAAACCTCTGCGTAGGGATGGAGAACTGCTTGGCTGAAGGAAGTTGGGCACCAGTGAGGCAATTTAATAACAGGTGTTGCAAGAGCTGGCCATGGTTTTAAAAATCTTTTCCACCCAACTCAAAGTTTTTCAGATCCTTTTACAGTCCTGATTTTATAAAAAAAACCCAAAACTATAAAGACTCTACAGTGAGGCAGGAGCTCCCAAAAACCATTTAGAGAGTAGCAGAGCTGGGGAGTTTGCAGCACACTTGGGGTCACTCTTGGATATCTCAAAAAATCAAAGAGATTCCAGAAAGATGGAGGTACTAAAAGGGCAGGAATCACAGTTTGGGAGAGGTGATAGATGGTCAGCACCCTGTAATTCCCACAGTCAGTGATCCTCTCCAGCTCTGAGAGAGGGGCTGAGCAACCTCTGAGAAGCCCAGAGTTCAAGTATTATTTGGATAACTTTTCAAGCACATGGGGAGACTCTTGGGGTTGCAGAGCCAGGAGTTGGTCTTTGATGATCCTTGTGGGTCCCTTCCAGCTCATGATATTCTCTATGATTTTAAGTGTGGCATTGATGAAGAGGAACAACCACTGACTCACTCTCTGCTGCCCACATTTCCAGGCCCATTTCAGAGCTCTACCCTGTCCTCTGGCGCTGTGGCCACACATTGCCAGTGCCATCCCCCCTCCAAACCAGCTGCTGTCCACATGAACTCACGTGTGGCAATCATTTTGAAGGATTTATGGTGAGGCTTGCTTTCCCACCACAGCACTTGCCTGAGCTGCAGGAATGACATTCCAAGCTTTTATTTATTTCTTTATTTGCCAGACCCTTAACGTTCTCCCTCTGTAGCTTTTTGGCACATGAATTTATGGCACTGTCTAAAACTCTAATGCTTTTCTTTGAATATACTTGTGGACGTTTCTGATCTCGCTCTAATTGGCCATGCTTTAGGCTCACATAAAATATTAACATCTTAGCCAATGAAAGTCAGCGCCCAAAGCTCAGATGGTTCTAAAATTAATATAACCTTGTTTCTTGCTCACAGAAGCCACAAAAGATCAATTCCAGAATAATTTTTTTCCAGTGTCTGATAGCTCATTTAATCTGGGCAAAACATGCCTTTTTCATGACCTTCTGGACATGCTGTGATGCACATCTATGGCTTGTAGAGTTGAAATAAGGACAGAGTGAAGCTTTTGATATAAAGATTATTCGGGGAGAGTTTGATTATTCCTCCTGTTGACTTATTCTTAGGTACACATACCTAACGATTTTTCCATTTCAGAAATCAAGAAGTCTATTATTATTTTAAAAGTTAAATAATGTTGTTGTAAGTCTTGTTTATTAGCTTGGTTTCCCTCAGAAGGGGTATTTATACTCCAGCACTGCCTGGGTGTGTTCGGCCTTGAAAAGAAACAACTGAGAGGGGACATCATCAATGTCCATCAGTCTCTGCAGGGAGGTGTCAGGGGAGGGACCAGGCGCTGCTCAGGAGTGCCCAGAAACAGGACAAGAGGAACAGGCAGAAACTTATGCACAGAGAGTTTTACCTTAACACGAGGAAGAACTTCTTTCCTGTGCAGTGACTATGCAGTGGAACAGATTGCCCAGAGAGGGGGTGGAGTATCCCTCAACTGGGAACATTCCAGAGCTGTCTGGACACAGTCCTGTGTCATGTGCTCTGGGATGGGCCTGCTGGAGCAGGGAGGTGGGACCAAGTGACCCAGTGTGGTTCCTTCTAGTCTGACCCATCCTGCTATTCCCATCACCCCACAACAAAACCACATACAAGGGAAGGTTAAGGAACTCCGATTTATGAAGCACCTACAGCTTCCTAAACACTGTCTGACAAGCAGAGGCATAAAATTGAGCAGGATGACCATGTGATGGTGACAAGCAGAGGGATAAAATTGAGCAGGTGACCATGTGATGGCAGAACTGCCCCAGGAGCTCAGCCAGATCACTGGGCAATGAGATTTGGGTCTGTTTGGGATGGATTCAACACCAGAACTGGGATGCACTGAGGGACATCAGAGAGGTCAGGGCTGTACAAAGTTCTGCAGCTCCATTCTGCCTCAGTTCTACTAAATTTTGCCTTTACTGCTTTCATACTTTTGCAAAGAGGTAAAATCAATGCACCATTTCTAAAGAGAAATACTGAGATACTATAAACTAGGTTTGATATCAAGGCCAGGTTGGATGGGACTTCAAGCAAACCTGGTCTAGTGGAAGGTGTTGGAATGAGATGGTCCTGAAAGCTCCTTCCAACCCAAATGACTCTGGGACTGCATGATTTGCTTTCACTGAAATCAGCCTTGGTTTTTATTTTCTGAAATAGTGGGAGTAAACAACTTGTAGATTGTGGTGGGTTTCTCCATAGCATGCTCTGACTCAGAGCAGAATCCAATCAATTTCAACATTCAAAGAGTTAAAGGGAGTTTTGCCACATGAAACCCATCATCAATTCCTGGAGCAACCACACTGAAGACAGAGCTAGATGAGGTTGGGCAGAATCCTTTTCTGGATTCCAGCAATGTCCTCAAGTAGGGATGCAGAATGTACTTAAAACTATCTCCAGAACCACCACGCTGGTCTTCTTTACCAACTCAATAATAGAAATCAGTCAACATTTATATTTGCTTGAAATGCATTTCCCTGGCTCTCCTCTGCTTTGATAGTTCTGTCTTTCAAAACAGAGAAAGCCAAGTTCAGAAATCAAACTATTAAAAGCATAATATCTTTCTGCTTTTGTTTTGGGATTTTTGGGGGGCGAAGTAATTGTAATTGCTTTGTAAGAAACAGGACTTTTCCTAAAAAGAAAGAGAAAGTAGTAGCTGAAAAAAAAAATATCTGGAATAGGAATGAGAGCTTAGTAATATTTTTATTGTTTTTTTTTAATTTCCTCCATCTGAAACTTAAAAAAAAATCACCTTGGGAATAACATTCAAAACATGAAAACACTTATCATGTAAACTTCTGTTAACTCCTGACACCTCTCTTGTCCTCCCATACCACAAAAAACTCCTCAAAATAAACAAGAAATTAAGTTCTGACCCCTCCAGAGACCTCCCAAACTCCTCTGGAGGTTTTGCCATTGCTATTCATTTTGCACAGCAAGTTCTCAGATGCCTTTCTGATGGCTCCAGCCTGTAACCCTGAGACAGATAAGCTCAGAGCTGGGGAACCGAGTCCAAGTCAGGAATTTATGGGAAAGCATGTGGAGCAGATGGTGGAGGAATGAGAGAGGAAGGGAGACACAGCTGAGAGAGAGTGAGTGTTGAGACTGTGTCAGATGGGAGAAGGAGGAAAATTATGCTGATCTAGAAATGCACAGTGGAACTCTTCGTTATTGACTTAGTAAAAAACTAGGCAAAGACATCCTTCCCTTTCAGGTATTCCAGGGCTTCCATCTTCACCATGAAGGTGCAATTAGCACTGAAATCCTCTCTACACCCCTAACAGGAGAAAAGCACCATTACTGCTATTTTATTTACTCATCTTCCCATCCGGTGCCTCCAAACCCCACATTTCAATCCAGTTCTCCCTAACTGGGACCTTTAATTCAGTTCCCCACCCACTGCTTACCAAGGATAGTGAACTCCCACCAGGATGGTTTGAAGGTCACTTTTCAAAGATATTTTCATTCCTTGTTTTGATGGGGGAAAATACCCCCAGCCTATCCTATCAAATAACTTAAAAATATATTTGTAATTAAAGTAATTTTTAATGATGATTAGTTAAGTGTTAGTTTCCATCACTTCACAGTATATCTGTTGCAAAAAGAGTTATTCTCTTTGCCCTTGTAAGGAAAGAAAACCAATTACCCTCAGTTTGCAAGTTTGGTTATTAGGCATAGATATAATTTTCAGCACAGGCAGCACAATCTGAACTGAGAATGAACATACATAACCTTTAAAAAGAGAAGGAAAAGAAATAAAAATAAATAAAATGTTCTTATTGCATGTTTTTTTGAAAATATGCCTGCTTGTCCATTTTCTATTTTCAGCTAATCTGTGAGCCTGATTTCAGTGCAAGAAATTATCTTTTTTTAATAACTGAGGCTGCATATGAGGCCACACTGCAGAGTTGGAGAAGAAGCAAAGAGAACCCCTTAGAGCTCACCACCAAATACATTACTTCTGTCCCAGGCAAGAGCAGTCTCAGGGCTGCTCAATTTTCTCCCATAGACAGGAATCCTTGTGAAATTTCCTTTTTGAGTCTACACATGAGGCCACACTCCACAGCTGAAGAGAAGCAAAAGAACCCCTCACACCTCAGCACTGAGTATACAACCCCCGACCCAGCCACGAGCAGCCTCAGGGCTGCTGAATTTTCCCCCAGGAGCAAAAATCTTTGTGAAACTGCCCTTTTAAAACTGAGTCTATGCATGAGGCCACACTGCACAGCTGAAGAGGAGAAGCAAAAAGGACTCTTCTCACATCTCACCACCAAATATATGACTTCTGTCCCATGCAAGAGCAGTCTCAGGGCTGCTTAATTTTCCCCCATGAGCAGAAATCTTTGTGAAATTCCCCTTTTAAAACTGATTCTGTGCACGAGGCCACACTGTCAACTGAAGAGAAGCAAAGAGAACCCCTCACACCTCACCCTTAAACATATGTCCCCTGACCCAGACAAAAGCAGCCCTTAAGATTGGCAGAACCCCTTGTTCCCCACCAACTGGGATGCCCCAAAAGCACAAACAGGTAACTCTGATGCCAAGTTCCATCCCACTCCCCTTTTCTCATGCTTTCCACCCCCAGCCCGGTGCCAAGCGGTGGGGAAAGAAGAGCCAAAATCTTTCAGGTGGCAACAAAACGCTGTCAAGGGCCTGGCACAGATTTCCCTGTGCTGGTTCAGGGTGTGCAATGCCCCTCGGCACAGCCCGGCAGGGGCAGGAGGTATCACAAGTGTCAATAATGCCGCAGCCTCTGCTATTAAGTGTAAGATCAAAGTGACAGAACTGGCCTCATTTCCACCCACCAGAGTCTGGTGGGGAGAGTCGGCCGAGCTCCGTCAGGGAAGGGTTGTCAGGCAGCACCGAAAAGCAGAATAACACAAACAGGACAATTGCATGAGTTGAGATCTTGTGAAAGCAAAAAAAAAAAAAGGAGATGCTGGAAAGCACAGTTTGGGAAGCTCAAGGGGCAGGATCTTGAGAGCATCAGACTCGGTGATGCTGCAAAGCGTTCACGACCTGAAAGGATGTTTTTCTCTTTCACACCGCCCGTGAATTCAGGCAATGTGTCATCACGGGGCTTTGTGGCCAGATTTTTGACGGTAAGGGTGGTGCCTAAGGACACAGAGCAGTGTCACGTTTACAAAAGGGATTTTAGACATCCAAATATGTGCTTTGAATTGGGTGCTGATTACCACAACTTTCCTGAAAACTCCTTCACCATCCCTGGAGGTTTTTAAACTGAGCTTGGCCGTGGCACTGAGTGCCATGATCTGGTAAAAGGACTGGAGTTGGAGCCAGGGTTGGACTTGATGATCTCGGAGGTCTTTTCCAACCCAATCGATTCTATGATTCCTTTGTTTGGATGATCCTTTCAGGCACATCATGTGACTCTTGGGGATGGGCCTGTGCAGGTATATTTGATGATCCTTGTGGGTCCTTTCCAAATCAGTGTCTTCTGTGATTCCAACCACATGCACAAGTGAAAACAATCAGGCTTTCCCCTATTACTTCTCTACACCTCTGGACAGAGTCAAAACATAAGATGACCCTAAAATTAGAAAAAAACCCAAACATTCCACCTGTGACACGGTAGTTGCTAAATCCCTTCACTTTTCAGAATCACCCAAATCAGAGGAACGTCAAACAAAAGGGGTGAGTTCAAGCAGCACAGCTTGTTCCCAACCTGAGGGTTAGAGCTGACCACATGTTTATACCCCACACAGACAGCTATTACTGGGTGGAAGTTATCACACACAAAAGGCCAGACACCCTGTCATCCAGGATGCCTGCCAGTTATTTCTCATGATACAACATGATCTTCTGGGAATTTTAGGGAGTACACCAGTGACTACTGGAATTGCAATTGCAATTCACCCTCCAGTCTCAATAAAATAATATACTGTTTTAAAGGGACTAAACTGTGAGTTGATGCCCTCCAAAAATCTGATAAAAACAGCAGTCTGCTTTTTAAATGGTACTTTCAAACTTCTGAGGTCTGAGCTCAACAACACTGAGCAGACATTTCTATTTTCTGAAAGCATCATTCCTCTTGCTCTCTGCCCTGCCATTGCAGTGCTTTGATTTCACAACCCAGACAAAAGGCAGAAATTGCAAATATTTGAAAAACGGAAAGTTCAGGATGGAAAAAAAAACCAATCAAACAATCGCATCCACCCAATCAAAATTCTTAATAAATATGAATGAAAATTTCCAAATGCATAGAAAATCCATTTGTGCCTTGAACAGTTTTCTCGTGCCTCTTTTTGGGGAGGGGGAACCCAGTTTGCCCATCTTTATAAAACTTTGTAGCTTTTAGCTTAAACAGAGCTGCCTTCTTGCTCACACGTGGCCACATCTGGGACCAGTGCCAGCCCACTCATGCCTGGTCTGAGAGGGGGAATAAGAAATGGTGGTGGGGTGGTGAAGGTTAAGAGAAGTGTTCCTGTTGACTATGAGACAAAGTCAAGATTTAAAGCGTTTTTTTTCCAGGAAAAGCATCTCTGATGTTTGTAGAAGAATTAATACCCTTGAAGAGTGAGTGTTACTCTACAGAGAAGAATGAGTAGAAGACAAGGATGGAAAAGAAAGCCTATTCTAAAAATTAAGGAAAGGTTAAGGCCGCCTTTTTACCCCCAAAAAGAGAATGATGGGGGCCAGGATGCAGCTATGCTGAGGATACAGCAGCAGAGAAGGGGATCATCCCCTAAAGGACAGCGTCAACCCAAGGACAAATGGGAGAAGCAGAATTAGATGTGGAGAAATTCAGGTGCAAAATAAATACAAGGGGAGGTATTAGAGGCTGGAATGACTACAAGGAGTGCTTTTGGGTCTCTTAGTCTTAAAACAGATTCTGAGAATCCTAGAAAATGGGTAAGAACAGGTGGTTGAACTGATGGCTCGAGAAGTTTTTTTCATGTATATTTGCAAATTTGTAAAATGTTCCAATTTTTTACATGTAGCGATAGGACAAGGGGCAATGGTTTCAAACTGACAGAGGGCCAGGTGAGATTAGGGGAAAATTCTTGACTGTGGTGAGCCACCGGCACAGGTTGCCCAGAGAAGCTGTGGCTGCTCCATCCCAGGATGTGTCCAAGAACAGGTTGGACAGGGCTTGGAGTAACCTGATCTCATAGAAAGTGTCCCTGCCCATGACAGGGGGTGGAACAAGATGGGCTTTAAGGTCCCTTTCAACCCAAAGCATCCCAGGATTATATATTTTCCAAGAGAAGTTCCATACTATCTCAAGTAAAATACTGGATCTGTTGCTCCCCCCTTCCATTCCTTTTTGCTTCCATTAGTTGCTTAATTTCTCATTAAACTCATCTTTTAGTTTAAAACCAGTGTTGCTGGGGAAGGGTCATCAACTTATCTATTTACATGTTGCAATACCCATCTGTAGGGACCTTTATAAATAATTTAAAAATAGCAATAATGGCTTTTTAAGAGCATAAATGAAGACACACTCAGAGTCTTAAAGACCATGCACTCTGTATAAGAACAGTGTCCCCAGCCTTAGGGATTGGACTGTTTCAGGTCTGAAGGAATGTTGTTAATAGAAAATGAGAAAATGAGCATGGGGGGCTTCAAGGAGGACAATGAGGTTAAAGCAAACCATTTTAGACTCTTCAGGAAGTGGGAGAGGTGGTTGGAAGAAAAAAGGAAAGAAAAAAATAAATCCGAAAATGAAAGCAAAACCCCACTTTTCCATTTCCCCCTAATATTTACAGAGATGAATAAAAATGTTTCCCCAGATTACTTATATATGACACCACCTGATCTGCTTCTCCAAAGATAAGGTGGGCAAATATTTCTATTCCCACACGGCAGATTCAAAAACATGCTGATGAAGTTCCTCCCTGGTTCTGTTGTTATCATTATTTTAATCAGTTTACAACACAACTACTTCTGTAGTTATATGTTTGTTTAGCCATTCTGCCGATTCTTTATAGGCCAGTTGCTTAAAATAGAAGGGAAAACAGTGGTATGAGTGGTGTATTTTCTAGGGATATAATTGGCTGTGAAGGATCAACAAGCTCAGTTAAAAATCAGACAGATATTTTTGAAAGCAGCACGTATCACATACCTTACACTTTACAAACCGAGAGACTTTAATAATTCATTTCCCAGAAGAGTTTTATGACCCCGGGGATAACAAATTTAGCTGTCTAATTATTAACGCGCTTAAGTATAGGAATAGATTATTTTTCTAATATTCCAGTCGTTATCCTCATCAACACATCAGGGAGAAGATTTAACACACTTGGTGTGGCAAACCTCTGCTTAAAAGCACTGACTGAGGTTGCTGAAGCACTTCATAGCAGTCATAACACAGTACAGTAACAGCAATAATCAGACTCTTATTTTAATTGTATCCATCTGAGTTATAGATCAACACAGTACAGTCCACATTAGCAGAGCTGAGCTGCTTTGAGCTATTAATGTCATATTCCACCGTAGGGTATTCTTTCTAAATGCACCAGATTGTTAAAACTCATTGTTAACATGTTTATCTGCAAGTAAATAATAAAAGGATTGAGACTTTAAAAAAAAAACAAAAAACAACAAACCACAACTTTAGCCATTACCAAGATAGTCTGGTTGATGTTTAACAGATACTGTTATAATCCTTCCTGTGTCAAAAATTATAGCTAATGTTAAATAAGAAAGCACATAGTTTTACAAGCTCCCAAGTACCCTGCCTTTAAAAATCCCCCCATGTCTCAGCAAGATGAGTAATTGTCCATCAGCCTATGGTTCATTAGGGATCAGAAATCAATTGAGTGGGAGGGTTCAGCATAGCAGGTTATACAAACCTTGGCTGTGCTGGATTCCTGATGAATAGAGGAGTTGGGAAAGGGAAACTTTAATCTGATGGCTCCAAGGTAGTTAGGCTACTGACAGCCATGCAGCACAAGGCTAATTGGGCTGGCAAGGAACAGAGGGACAGGACAGGGGCCAAGCAGAGAATCAAATGCTCCTTTGGAGCTCTGGAGCCAGCAGAAAGCTTGTCTGGGAGGATGACCTACTGTATAAATGAAAGGCTCACAAAAATTAACCAAGTAGAGAAATGCGCCTTAGATGAAAAATATGTTTTATAGCCACGGTTAAAAGTGTGCTGCTGTAAATAGAGGCTGTGCGTGTCACAGGCCAGTTTCAGCTTGGATTTTATCACCTATTAAAATGAAAATTATTTTGGCTGGGTGCTTTCTCTCCATGGATGAGGCTTCCTCTCCCATTCTGCTTCCACAGCTTCCCTGGTTTGAAAGTGTAATGATTTATCAAACTGATATGATTTCTTCCCTTTTTCAGGAACCACAGGTTTTTTTTCTGGTTACTTCCTTATAAGCAGGATTTTATTATAGTCACCCAGAAATGGGGTATGTGAGACAAGCTCAGCATCCATTTTACCTCTCTGTTCTGTACAAAAGGAATCATGAAACAGTCAAATATAAAAAGACAACAATTAAGAAAGATATTTGGGGAGAGCAGTGATCTCCAGCAACAGATGAGCTCTCTTCCTGGTGCCGAAAATACTTGATTTATACTCTTTCAGAGGAATGAATAGGGTGAACTAAAGTGTCTACATCTGCTCAAGACTGCATGGCTTTTATCACTGCTGGCCTTAGTGGTCTGCATATGCTTGCAGAAATTCTTACAATGAGATGAATAAATACATGAAAGCATTTGCCTGCATGACGGCACAAAGCAGAGGTTCTGAATAATGATGGATGGAGCTCGGAGGAGATCATAGGTTCCATTTAGCTGAGTGCTCCCACATTAGGGTAAGAGCCCTAACTACATCAGCCACTTAAGCCTGCACAAGTGGACTGCAAACTGATGCTGGAACTGCAGATCTGCTGCTCCTGTGTGAGGTTGGGTGAGAATAACAAGGTGGCAATGTTTCTCTTGGTGTCCCAAGTCCAGTTATTGAAGGATGTAAGAACTACCTTCAAAAATCAAAAAAATCCCTTAGAGAGACTGGAAGAACCTCGGGTCAGTTAATGTATAGATCTATGTGGCATTTACAACTTTAGATATTTCCAGTGCAGCTCCTACTGTTGGCATGAGACCTTTAGGGAATGTAGTTTCTGTGCACTGGGAGCAATGAGTCAGTTTATCTTCATGATCTCACCATGCAACACTGATTTCCTCTCACCACAGCCATGGGACAAGGGGAAGGGGCAAGTATGAGGGTGGGCAGCCCCTGGCACAGGTTGCTCAGTGAAGTTGTGGTTGCCCCATCCCTAGAAGCATCCAAGGCCAGGTTGGAGCAACCTGGGCTAGTGGAAGGTGTCCCTGCCCATGGCAGGGGGTGGAATGAAATGATCTTATGGGTCCTTTCAAACCCAAACAATTCTGTGATTGTATGATAAAACTTATGGAAACCTACAGGAACCTTTTCCAATGAAGACAAAAAAAATCTTCTAAGGTTACTTTTGGAAAGGTCCCAGGTGAGCTCACAAGCAATGGATTTGCAGCTCTTCTAAAGGAAATTTAATGACCATAATTGACAATTTTGAGATTGGAAGTGTCCTCCTTCCATGTGGGACATGGCCAGGAAGTTGATGATGATTCCTCCACTCCTTTGAACTAATGCTCCAGGCATTCAGCATCTTCACTTTGCACATACTTCACTTTCTATGAAAAATATTATTTGATTTACTCATATGAAAAATATTGCTCCATCCTGACTTGCAGAACGAAATGTATAGTTTGCATCCAAGAGTACTGGAATACTTATAAAGCCTCCCTATGATTTCAGCAAGCTCTGGATCTGGCTTTATATGGGCTGTATCTTTATTACCCGAGCATATGCAAGAGTAGGTAGACTTTTAAGACCTTGTGTAGACAGCTGTGATGACAAAAAATGAGTCACATACACTGTCCTTTCAGTAATTACTCAGATGTTCCTGTTCTCATTCTTAAGGAAAAAAAAATAAAAGCACTAGAAGTGATACCATTAATTTAGGCTTTTTCCTCTATGGAGAACAACTTTCTGGTTTGTGTAAGTCTTCTTTGAAGTGATTCTTGGTAAGGACAGGAATACAAGGGGCTGGAATTCTCCTTCAGCATAGCCCAAGTCTAGAGCTAGACAAAGACAGTCCTGGTATTTAACTTTTTTTTTTTAAAGTTGTTGTTTTGAAACTTCCATTTTTATGTGAAGCTTCATGACATCCTGAGTCAAAGCAATAAATGCAGCACATTTTCTGGGTCATAACACTCCCATCCCCTTCCAGAAATCATGCCAAATAGCTGGGTCTGTATTCACTCAAAATAATACTTCCTCTAAAAATGCATGACATCTTATATGATTTACATCATGTTATGCTGCGGATTAGGTTAATGACTTCTTGTGCTTCTGTGAACCATTCAAAGTACCATAGCCCAGATTATTATTTTATATAAAATATAAATAGAGTATATTGCTGCAGCAGTGGGCTATTGAACACATGTATTTCCACATGGGTCTAGAACGAGGGGTGGGGACCAATGTGTAACGAGCTCCTTCTTCCTGTGTAAAAACAAATGTATTATTCTGCTTTTCAGAGCTAACTGCTCTATTTATAGATGAGAATTAAGTGTTTTTCTAGCTTTGTTCAGGGGGTTTTATTTGGAATGTGTGTGTCTCTGAAGAACTGGAGTGCTTCATTTCGAACACAATGGCAATTGTAAGAGTTACAGTTAAGAGAATTTTTTGGTCATCTATTGCAGCCCTCCTTGGATGAAATCCAGGATAGGGATAACGTTTGCTTAACTAAAAGACAGTGAGCAACAGATCACAGCAGTGCCAAAGGCATCAGCAAGATAACTTCATTTGAACAAATAGTTGTTATTTTATTTCCTGTATGAAATCATTTAAAACATATACAAATACTTTCTCTACATGATAAGATGCATGTAGTTAATATCAGACTTAAAACTAGAGAATTTTGGAGTCACTAAATCACTAGAGGGTGACATTCCAATGAGCAGTTGGTTCTGGAGGTAAAACAGGGAGAGGAATTATTAGAAAAGAAATAGAGAACAAGCACAAACACTATAGAGAGTAGGTTTAGCTAAGACCTTAGAAAGAAATTCTTGGCTGTGGGACAAGGGATGGAGGGACAGGACGCAGGGAATGGCTTCCCAGTGCCAGAGGGCAGGGATAGGTGGGATATTGGGAAAAGATTCCTGGCTGAGAGGGTGGTGAAGCCCTGGCACAGGTTGGGCAGATAAGCTGTGGCTGCCCCTGGATCCCTGGGAGTGTCCAAGGCCAGGCTGGACAGGGCTTGGAGCAACCTGAGCTAATGGAAGGTGTCCCTGCCCATGGCAGGGGGTGGAATTACATGACCTTTAAGGTCCCTTTCAACCAAACCATTCCAGAATTCTATGACAGTTCATGACTTTTTTTTATTATTAATCTCCTGTGTGCCCATATCTTGAATACTGAAATCCCAGTTTCGTGCTCACTGCCACCTTGAACAGTGCATAACAGACACAAAAATGGCACAAAGAAAGCAAATTGGAATAATCAAAGCTTAGCAGTTGTCAGAAAAGAAGAAACCAAATAGGTCATCACTGGAAACACTTGAGAAGAGTAGGACAAAGTTGTACTGAAGTGTGTAGGGTGCAATGAGTTATCAAAACCCCAATCCAATACTGTCTAATAAATCAAGAAGCTGGTAACACTCAGACAGGCAGGTACTGAGCTGCAACCCAACAAAAACAAGATATTTAGACACACAGTGCATAGCAGAGCCGTGGAACTCATTGGGAAGATGTGGAGGCCAAAGTACCAGTTTTAAATGGGATTAATTACTGCAGGATCTATCCAATAAACAGGACAGTTAAGTAAACAATGTCACCTCTGCTTCAGGAGGTCTCTAATTCACTGACAGGACCAGGGAGGGTGTGCCACAGGGAACCTCTCTCTTTCTGGCCTGTTGTTCTACTTTTCCATAAAAATCTACTGTTGTCCACTGTTGGATACATGTTATTGATCAGCTTTGGGTTGATCTTTATAGAGTCATGCCTTACACAGAATTGAAACAATATACTCGCTTGTACCTGTACTATGATCACAAAAAATACATATTTGCTTGGATTTGGTATATTATTCCACTTGAAAAATATTTTTGGAGGAATATTGGGGGAAAAAAAAACCATTTCTGATCCCAAATCCCACAATTTGACATATAATGGATCATGCTTCTATGAAGCTTCTCTGAAACAGGATATGCACTACAACTGGTTTTTATCCATATATGAGGTAAAGGGTGCTACTTAATCTTTGGAAATTAATAAAGACTGTTTTAATACTTTTCTAAGCCCTTTTGTTGCAAACCATTGTAATTCACCACAGGAATAATCCACTGAGAGCAAATAGGGGTGATCCAGTCCCTGATCACTCAAAACAGCCATTGGGTGATTTCTCCAAGATGCTCTTCAGAAAAACAAAACTTATTGGGATCAATCCAGAGGTAACTCGGTGAAATTTAATGGCCTGTGATATACAGGAGGTCAGACTGGATGAGCTAATCAGTCCCTTTGGCTTTAAACTTTATGAATCATGCTGGAGGTGGAACTGGTAATGGGAGTCATCTAATGGGAGTGGACATTGCAGCAACATCCCTGGTGCTTAGGGGAGCAGAGAAAGCTCACAACACTTGGCCCGAGGAAGGAGAAACCAATCAAGAAACCCTCTCATAAGAGGGAAAAACTGCCAAAAAGGATTAAAGGGAGAGGTGTAGGCCTTGGTGACTTGGCATGGAAAAGCCAAGGCCTGAGTTAGCCCAAGTTGGCCAAAGTCATGCCTGAACTCAAGGCTTTGAGGCAAGAGCAGTTTTTCTTGTTCTGAGCATTCCTTCACCCTCTTCACCCCTGACTGAACTCTTTGGCTCCAGCAACTGCAGCCCCTTTGCTGTGTGATTTGGGGATTTGCCATGTGGAAGTTGGGCTTCCAGGTTCTCCCAGTGTGTCTCCTCCTCCTCAGCTCTGCCATTGCAAAGGGTTGTGGCACACAAGGCTATTACAATCCTCTGGTCCCCTCCACACCACTCACACAGCCCATATTCTCATGAAAAGCAGATTCAAAACACCCTTTGGGTTTGTTGTTTTCTGAGCCCAGCACTGATAGACTCTCAATTGATCTGGAGGTCCTCCAGCCCCACGATGAAAAAGAACATTCATATTAAAACCAAAAAGAAATATGCATTACAACATTTGCTTCTTAATACAACCACCCATGACACAGCAAAAACTGCTGTTTGGACTTGGAGGGGGAAGAAAACGTGTAGCTATTTGATATAAAAACTTGTAGCTTTATGTTTGCCCAGAGTTAACACGTTAACAACAACAGTGCAATTTGCTGTTCTGCATTTTTGTAAAGTTTTACTTCTAAGAGCTGCACATTATTTAGAGAAATAGCCTGATTTCCATGTGGCTCCTCCACAGCCAGGCACCGCTACTTTACAGCTTATCTCCTGTAACTATCTGTTTGAATAGCAAAAGGAATATCGTGATCACATATACAAGCCCCTCTGCATGAAAATCAATCCTCTGCAGAAGACAAATTTTGAAGATTTAAGTGAGGTCTAAGAACTGCTCAGCCCTTGTGCATGAACACGAGTGAATACCACCCACAGGGAAAAACATGCCATGGAAAAATTCCTAAATAACTTCGGATAACAAAGACATTTGAAAATGTCATGATCTTCTTCACATATTTCATACACAGAAAATGTAGCATGAATTCAAGGAAAACATTAATAATTACAAGTTATTTGCTCAGGTCTAACGATCAGCAGCAGCCTAAAATGTACTGGCAGATGTCTAGGCAAAATAAAGATAAACACTGTTGTGCTCAAACCACTTTTTAAAATTCTGCAGTGAGATTTACAGGCTTTTTGGATCTTGTGACTTTGTACTGTTTGTTTACGAGTTTAAAAACTTTAAAAGCGAGGAAAAAAAATTGTTTGCTCTGTGAACATGAGCCTTATATTTTCTTTTCAGTTTGTGTGCTTATCCAGATCAAAATATAATGTTCAAGACATTTTCCTTCTGTTGAACATACCACTGTCAGAGGAACTTTGNTATATATATATATAAATAAAATATCCTCAAGGCTCCGACCTACACAACCAACTGTTGATTGCCTGTGATGCAGGAGGTTGAACTATGGAGAGATGGTTCATGAATTAACAGGGTGTGACTAAACATAATGTTTTTATTTAACAGATCATTAGATTATCCCTTTTCTTTCATGTACTAACCAGAATAGCCCATAGCCAGCTCAGCTGCTGATATTCAACCATTTCTATCGTTACAGAAGGAAGATATCATATATTAAAATAAAAAAATCCTGCAATCACCAGAACCACATTTACTAATTCCACATTATTGTCCAAGGAACACTACAAAGAGATACTTTTCCATCTCTCCAGTTCCACAGAAACTTTATAAAGCTGAGTTTTTTTGGATTTTGAATTTTCTGATTTTACACCTTTTTTTTTTCCCTTTGAAATTGGATTATTTTCCCGATAATTCTTGGAAAGTCAGAACGTTGAATGTACTTCCCATCCCATCTTTTATTTGTACAGTAATCCTCTAAAGGGAAATAGGAATTTTTATTTGTCTTAGATTAGGCTAATATCTTACAAATTTTTTTTTCTTAAAAGTGCAGTTTTTAAGGAAAGGTTTGTCATAATCAAATGGGAAACACTGTCCAGAAAGTAGCAGGGTGTGACACCACATACCAATGACACATCGGGGTAATGATGAATATTATAACCTATAAAGTATCACATTTTGTTTGTTGCAAACAGAAACTTGCCAAAGACAGCGTGTTCTAGCAAGAGCTGTGAATTAAAAAAAAAAAAAAAATCACTAATCTTTGTTTCCAAAGATCTGCATGAAGCCATGGGCAGATCTTATGAATATTTGCAACTCAAAACCAGATTAAAATTTCAAAAATCTAATTTTTTTCTTGGTATAATGATAGATTAAATGTTCTCCAAACACGTCAGAAATTCAATGAGGTCTGAGAAATATTTCTCCTCCCATCCAGCAAGTTATTTTTAGATTGAAAATAATTTTCTTAGATAATTTGCCTTTTTTTTTTCTTTTAATCCCTTCTGAAGAAAGAAATGCCTCCTGTTTCCATTCAGAATAAAAATAATAGCGAGGCAAATTGTATTCCAAATGTTTAACTTTTCATGAAACAGGTGAAAAGTTATTACATGTTGGTGAGATTTTTTTAAATAGGATCTTTATTCCTCGCTTAAGGGGGGCAGAGAGAGAAAGAGAGAAGAGATGAATGGCTGTGACATCTGAAAATATACAACTCCTTTATATTAAGAGAGTTTGGTCGTATAAACCTTCTGTCTTGTTGCTCTGAGACCCTTTAATAATGTTTGATACCACTAAAGTTTATTGTTTTTATTCATGAAAGAAAAGAAAAATAAGAATTTTAAATAATAGGCCGATCATAAACCTGAGCTCAGTGAGTGATGAAGGAGTATTTTCCTCTGGGGAATTACAGTAGTTGAAAGGGTTTGTTTGAATGTAACCCCAAGTTAAAAAAAAAATAAAGGGAAAAAAAGGAAAAAAAAGGATTAATGCTTCAGCAGGTTGAAGGGGAAAATTATTTTCTACATTACTCTTGCTATGAGCCATCCTGAGCATTAGGTGCTACTGCAATAAGTCAAAGTACTACAAGGGAAATAGTGTTTTTACACGTAGTTTCAGGCTATTTTATAGCAAAATATAGTGGCCTTTTTAATTAGAAGATATATAAGGAAATACAAAGTTCATGATTCTGAACTTGAGAGCTAATTTACGTTTTGCTCCTACAGAACAATTTGATTTTTTTTTTCCTTTTAAACTGCAATCGGAGAAATTATTTTGAATTATTTTTATTAAACAGGTTATAAGCTTTGAAAGGCAAACAAATGAGATGTGCAAAAGGAGAACAAACTATTTTTTCTAATTTTTTTGTCCATAACTTTGAAAAGGCCTCCAAATTAGGATCCTGCATCATTAAGTTTTGACATTTGTCCAGTTAAAACTATTGACTCATACTTTCATTTCTTCCCCCTCAAATTACTACAGTGCCACAGCTGATCTAACTGTATTTTCCATTTCTTATAAATAGCCACAAGAAAAGTATTAATTATCCTTGTACGATTTAATGCACCGACTGCCTTAACCTTTCAGGTTCCCTTAAACGCCACCATAACAAGGCATATCCATGGCAGCAAATGTGATTTATGACAGGAATCTTTAATTTCTGTTTTTAAATATGTTACCCACCGATCTGCATACATTTAAATTTGCCTGCGACACTTTTCTCTGTCTTGAGGCTGTTGTTTAATATTCAGGGATGATTTTTGTCCACATACATTTTGGTCTATGTCACCTCAGATTAAATTATTACTGTTTGCAGCCTTTTTGGAGCAGGCCTCAGGCCCTTATTTACAAGAATCAATGAAACAGTAATGAAAATCCATTTTTCATACTATCAGCTCTGGCCTGCTTTTATTTAGTTAGCTGTGTCTAAGCAAGCAATTCATTTTGTGCAAATGTCACGTTGATAAAGCAGGACGAGCCAGCAAAGGGTTAATCACGAAATAAAACCTCGGCTTTGGCCACCACCCCCCCAGCAAAGCACATCTGTAATGGCAAAATTAAAAAAATATTTCCTTAATGTATGCAAAGTAATGTATATTGACACATAAGCAAGGCTTTTCATGATGAATATTGAAATATATATGCAAAGCACAGGAAATGTGTAACATGTTATAGATCTTTCAGTGTACATTTAGGGGAAATGAGCCATTTATATTCCACAATTTAGTGAATACCTACTGTTTATTGGTACAGAGCACATAGGAGTATATTTGTCTTAGTAATTTATTTAGGTAAATATATTTATTCTTCTAGGGGTTCTTGTGCTTTTTCTGGTTCTATAGTACTAGACATAAATATTTAACAATGCATTGTCTCAAATGTTATTCATGTAATTTATCAGGGGAAACAGCAGAGCTGTAATAACTTTTAAGCCTGCACCTTCACTTAAACCTGAGATTGATTTAAAACGTGGGACGCTGGGAGGTTTCCCCACATATGGTAAGAGCAGGGATGGTTTCCCTGAGTCACATGGCTTGGACTCCAGCTCGGAGAAAGGACAGCAGCAGGAGGGTCACTCCTCCCTCCTGGGTTGTCCTCTCTAATCTCTCCATAATAAAACCATAAGTGAAGGAGGTTTTTTCCAAAATAATGACTCTTGTTCCGTATCACCTCATTTCACTCTGCAGCCTCACTTGTTTTCCTGCTGCTGAGGTCCCTCTCGTGCTCCCTCTGGCTGGGAAGCCAAAGTTTTTCTTCTTCCCTCCACCACCAACCGCTCAAAGGTGTCCTCAACCTCTGTCTGTGACCAGGAGATGCCTTAGGAATCTCAGGTGGGAGGGACGGTTGCAGCAAAGGGTACTTTTTCCTCCATCAGATAACTCTTGAAGACTTTAGCCAGCCACTTTGCAGGCATTTCAGGACAAATTTTCCCTTCCTTATTCAGTGATGCCTGAACAGAGATTTTCTGAGTGGGCCTGCTTGTGTCTGTTCACATCCTCTGCCTCAGCGTGTGATCCTGAACTCCTCAGCGAACATATTCACACCACTGAGAGAGCATTTTGCTGCTGAATAGCAATAAGGATAAGGATATTAACTGATTATCTCTTCTCCTGGCTCTGCTTTCTCCATGTCTAGAAGCGCCACTCTGGCAACTCAAGGGGGTTTGGAGTTATTTCTTCCTCACCTCCTATTCAGGCTGACACTGACATTTGCTACAGACATTTTTGTAAATTCAGGAAGATTTCCTTTCAGATAAGAAGGGAAGCATTTGTCAATACCTCTTTTTTTTTATGATCACTGCTTGTGCAATGCACACTAAATTTGGTTTTGGCTTATTGATTCATAGAATTACAGAATAGTTTAGGTTGGAAGGGACCTTAAAGCTCATCTAGTCCGAATCCTCACCATGGGCAGGAACACTTTCCACTAGACCAGGTTGCTCCAAGCCCTGTCCAATGTGGCTTTTCTTCTGCCTCTGCCTCTCTTTCTTCCACCAGTTCTAAACCAGNTCCAGACAGTGCTGAGGTCACCTCTCAGCCTCCTCTTCTCCAGCACAAACACCCCCAGCTCCCTCAGCCTCTCCCCACAGCACTTGTGCTCCACTCCCTTCTCCAGCCTCGTTGCTCTTCTCTGGACCTGCTCCAGCACTTCATCCCACCAATGGGACCTCACAGCCCCACCAAGGAAACGATTTTCACCTGAAGGATGGGAGAAGGTACACACTATCCTGCTTGGAACTGAACAAATGTCAGACACACAATGTTAGGAGGGCAAGTGGGAGAGAAAATAACGTGTGAGAGATTTGCAAGGGGAAAAAAAAAAAAGGGCTCTGAAGAAATAATTATTCACAGCATAATCTTGAAAATGCAACACTTATCATTAGACAGGCAAGTGGCCTATCATTCCAAAACTAGAGATTAACATAAAAAATGCCCAGCAACTTAACATTCATGTACTTTAAAAAGAAAGGAAAAAAAGAGGCAAGAAGAAAATACTTCAGGAACTGAGATAAATTTTGGGCAGAGACCTGATCTCCCCAGAGATTTAAAGTGGTAGGGAGGTGGTAGGAAAGCTCTATATGGAAAAGCTTGTGGAAAACTGAACCTTTTCCCCAGATCACTGGGCAACTATAGGGAGAGAAGCTGAATATAACTTAGGCTAAGTGTGGAGGTTGGATCTTAGTGCTGAAACAGAAAATGTGGACACACTGAATTACTGTAAAAATGGGCTTGGGCCAAGGACAAAGGCACAGCATCACTGGTGGGGCTACAGAAACAAAAACTGAATTACAGTGGGACTCAAACTACTCAGAAGGACCACATATATCTGATGAAAAAGTAATTATTTCATATTGTCACAATTAGTGATTGGATACCCACACGGGTTTCTGTCCTTCAGGAAGAGGAAAGATGTGAAGAAAACTGGAAATGTCCTTTTCATGCAAAATACATAGGTAATGTGGGCATTTAGAACAGGACTCAAAACTGTAAATTAGAGAGCAAATCCTGCAGCCTGCAAGTTGGGAAACACTCTGTACCTCTCTGGGGCTGTGGGTATCCCAACATCAGGATGTCAAGCCTCCTCCAATGCAAACCCAGAGCTCCTCCAAAACATCTCTCTGACCTACCAGACAAAAGCTCCAAAGAACTTGTATTGTTCCTGAATATTATAACCATGATGTACACTGGTTGCTTGGCTTTATAATGACACCTAACCTTTATTTTCACATGCTACAACTCACTTATGCATCCCCATCTCTCCTTTCTGGAGGTGTGTGATGAAAGAGGAAAACGACTGCAGTCTTTTCACAATAAAGCATAAGAAAACTAGGTGAAAGTCCTAAAATTTCCATTATAGCACAGGCTATAAACTTGAACTTCATAAAAAAGATATATGAGAGCACTAATAGTATAAAAAATGTTGTTACAGGATCAATATCATATTACAGAGGTGGGTTTTCCTTGTTTTTACCAGGTCAACATTATTTTTGGATATACATGTGCTTAGTATATTGATTAAAATGTGTCTATTCCCATCTTATCTCATATGTTCATTTCCTGTTGCTTTCTTTTTTGCTTAAATATCCATTTTAACTTTTGTGTTATGCAATTGGCACTGGCAAATTCATTTTCATTCTTGAAATTTCAGAACTTTGAGTGCAAATTTAACATCCCAATCGTGAAGAGCACCTGCTTTTTTCTTTATTTTTTTATTTATTTTCCCCCTTTTGCACTTTTTTAGATGACGTTAAAAGAATTCTCTGCTATCATACTCCAAGCTTTCAGTTAATAATAACCATCACTTCTTGGGATTATTACAAGGAATAAATGACAGCATTACAGCCGACGTGTTCGGCATTTATCACAGTACACGACAGAACACTCCCCTCCGAGCACAAATGTGGGTGATTACATTTCTGCTATTGTGGTTATTCCCTGAGAAAAAGACTCTTCTTGGCTCTACCAGAGCATATTAAGGCACTATCTGGCCAAAATTATCGACTGCCTGATGGGTCCTACAGTCCTGGAAGGCCCTGGGTTGCAGTTTGCAGAGCAGCTGACCTATTTACTCTGATCCAACTAAGTCTATCTCGAAAGGCACCCTTAGGGTTTCCAGTGTCAACAGAGTCCTGTGCTGTTTGTTTTTCTGCTCAACCCACTACTTTGTTAACAGCAGCAAAACAAGATCAAACGGGGACTTAGTTAATTCGCATCAAATTTTGTCACACAGCATAAAAAGGGACGGGAATTTCAGCAATATTGTCAGACTGGAATAAACCCACTGGAAATTGTGATTCTTATGCATCCAGTGAGTGCCCACAATGCCATCTGAGCCATTACATTTTCTTTCTTCAAACCCCGATCCCAGAATTGTAACGCAGCTTGATGCAAAAGGCAGAAAAACATCACCACTGATGGATGAAGTTTTTTGCTGCTTTAAAGAGTCAGAGATTAACAGACAGTTAACCAGCTGACAGTCACCTTGAGCTGAATAAAACTGTCCTGTTTAGACCTTTCTAATAACAGTAGAAGCAAAAGAAAAAGGGGAGGAAAATAAGCTTTGTCATCCTGAAATCCTGAGCTCTGTAAAAGAATAGCTCTACCCCAAGCTGTACACAGTTTCTGGAACATATGAGAACAGATTCAGATTGGTTGAACACTCCATTTCATTTAGGCAATTTCAAAAGAGAATATTCCACCTAACGTCAAACTTTCTAAACCTATTTCTTTTTTAAAATGTAGTTTAAAAGAAAATAATGCATCAGTAAGTGCCTTCAAACTGACTTTTTCCAGCCTGTAACAAATGCATTGCCACTGTTTGAGTCCAAGGGAAACTTGGAGTAAACTGATATTGTAGTTTGGGTTTCTTTATTTTTCTTTATTTTCTCAAGTATATGTTCAAGTAAGAGTTTGATCACTGTCTCTTTCCTTTACATCCTTAAGGATGAGGTTGGAATTAAAATTTATTCACTTCTAACCTACACTTATATTTTATCCTCCTCATACATTGTA
Organism: Sakesphorus luctuosus; assembly: GCA_013396695.1. Taxonomy (NCBI): domain Eukaryota; kingdom Metazoa; phylum Chordata; class Aves; order Passeriformes; family Thamnophilidae; genus Sakesphorus; species Sakesphorus luctuosus. The sequence goes on along the minus strand of VWZD01000891.1, from coordinate 324,774 downwards.
ATAGGTGGTGAGAATTTCATATACATTAATATTTACAGGAAAAATATTTTAATATATACACTCACATATGTACGGGGAAGAACAACAACCTGTCAAACCAGGGGAACAAAACTCTTGCTGTGAGCACAAGTGATCCCTCCCTGCTGTGAGCTGGGAACCAAAAGAGGTCAAGCGACACGTTATGGTCAAACAAAATATTCCTGACAACTGATTTCCAAATAACAAACCCATAAACTGTTGAAAACAAACAAAAAACAAGGAACTAAAACCAACACAACACAACTATGAAAGGAAAGAAAACCACGTGCCAATCATGCAATTCAGAAAGTGTCCCAAAGACAGAGTTAATGCTGAAATTCTTAGAAACTTGTATTTATTAAGAGAAAGGAAGATACGGATTGCTCAAGGGTCACATGGATCTGCAAGGAAGTGCATTCTCACTGTACCTGCAGACAAAGGGATCACCACCAACACAAGGCCAGTGGAAAGGAAGAGTACAGGAGAGTTTTGAAGTGTTCCTTTATAATTTCCTGCTGTAAATACAATAAAGGGGACTTCTGTTCATCCTTCAGCCCAATATCCACATCTTGAGATCACCCACAATGGTCTGATGTCCTCGTGTGTTCCATTCCAGCTGCACAGCCCCAAAATTTAGGCCTTCTGCAGATATTTCCCCTTGTCCTTTCTTCCCTAACAATTCTTTCTGGCTTGGTGCTGGCACACTTAGTCCACCTTAAGGTTTACCAGACTTTACTAACTTTCCACCTTCCCTCTGGCAATTTTCATCTTCTCCTATTTCACCACCTTTGGACTGTGAGAAGTCCCCTGTGCTTGTGCATCCCCTGCCACAGAGGAAGGCCATGGGGTACCAGTGGCCACCCCAGTGAATCCCTCCTGATTCCCAAGTAAATTTATCCCTAAACAACCAGACATGATGCCACATAAAATTCAATGTAAAGTCTGTGCAGAATTATTACATTTCATGAAGTTACCCCTTTTTTCATTGTTTTTTTTTCCCCCTAACAGATGCTTTCTCTGGGGGGAAAAAAAAAAAAGGAAGATGAAGTAAGAGTTTCACAAACAAAGGGATTTAAGTCCTCAGCCCCACTGACAACAGAGAAAGTGGAAGTCCAGACCATTCAGGCATTTCAATGTCCTTTGAATCCTCCTGATTCTACTGATCTGGTGTTTCACTATAAACTTCTTCAGAAGTTCAAAGTTTCTTCAAGTCCTCCTTCTTAAAAGACCCTTCTGAGCAATGATAGGAAACAATATCACATCCTTTATGTCACCAAAGTGTGGATGTCAAATATGAACCAACACTGAAAAACCGTTCATGAAAAAATCCAAATAAATAAAAACCCATCACCACTATGAAAAACTGTCATTTGGAAGTTGGAAGAAAATAGTGTTTTGTTGGCTAAATTACTCTGTGAGGATTAAATATTTCAGATTAAAAAATATTCATCATCCTCTCATATTGAGGCAGATTTCCAGAAATGAGATGTTGCACTTTTTTGAGGTTAAAACACAGCAGATATGTTAATATTGTACCTGAGTGAGATTATATGAGAGCCTATTTTGTTGTTCAGAGGATGTTTTGTTTTGTGGTGTTGGGTTTTTTTGTTTGTTTGTTTGTTGGTGTTTTTTTTTTTTTACAGCTAACAGCTGAATACAGGAATTTGGCTGTTTCCCTACTGACCCCCACCAGGTAACTGCCTTCCTTTTTATTTTGGACCATATGGATTTTTATTGTCCTAAATATCACATAGCATCATTTGCTTTCTCCAGTCACAGAATCCTGAGGACACCAATAGATTTCAGCAACAAGCCTGTGCACAATACTGAGCAACATTTGTGCTTTGGGATGCTGAGCTGCAGCTGAACTCTGGACAGTTCTTTCTTTCCTCCATACAGACCTCTGAGTCTATACAATTTGCAAAGGTAAATCAGAACCAACATTTTTCTACGAGTTGCCAAAAGTCCTTGTCAAGAAGCAAAGAACAAGCGCACCCAGGCTGGCATTCAGGATGTCGCATCTGCGTTATTGTCCTGCCAAGACCATCAAGGGACACACAGAAGTTTGTAATTCAGTGAAAACCTAGTGATATGAGGACTATTCATTTATTTTGCATACTCCCTTGCCATGTGGAGGCAATAGGTATTAGAGGCAAAGATTTCTTGGTGAGGATTGAAGGTTTGGGTGCAAACCAGCTCTCCAGAGCTCCCAGCTAAGGCAGTGCCCTGCAAAACCAGCTTGGCAGGAGTGCCTGGGAATGTGCTTCAGCACAGTTCCTTTTTAACCCTATCCCAAATCCTGGCTGAAGGTGAGCCTTAAAAAGAGAATTACCAAAGCCTGCACAAGCTCTTTTCCTGATCTGCACAGATGCCCAGCTTTACCTCTCCGTTTTGAGGAGTTTGAAGGCTCCTCAGCCTAATGAGCATTAAAATCTCAGGGGTATTTCTGTCTGTGAGCTTACAGGGTTCACTCCTCCTTTAATCCTGGTGCCTCATTAGTTCCTCCTGTAAAGCAGAGGCCAAAGGATTGAGGTTTATGCACACAAGTGTGAGCAGTGAGAGAATGTGGCAAAATAGAGGGTGAGGTGCTGTCACTGAGACACCAACAGCCCTCTGAACAGACAACTGGTTATGTGCCAGCGAAACCAGTGGTGACCTATTTCAGGATATACACCTAAGGAATGATACCAGAGGTGGGAAATGGGGTGGATTCCTGGGGTCCATTAGTGCAGCTCCCGTTAGTTTTAATGACTTAACATCAACAATTGTCCTCTCGCAGCAGGAACATGCAAAGCACCTTTAAATATCCATTATCCTCAAAAATTGTTTTTAGCTTGTTTTGCTAATTTCAAATATATCTAATATATTTATTCTAATATCAGATCCTCGGGCAAGAGCTTGTTGGATGAAATGAATACACAGAGCTTATGTATTTTTTTTTTTTTTAAAAAGTGACTTCATCCTTGCTTTTATGGGCCCCCTCCATTCAAAGGAATAGCCCCTGGAAACAGTAACTGCTGTGATATGCTTATGGCTCCATTTACAGACTTTCTTATAGGTTCATAAATGGAGACTAGGAGGAGGAGGGAAAGGAATAAAATTTAATAACTGAATAAAAATGTAAATAAAGATTTGCCTAAAATTACTTGTCCAAGAAATAATTCTCCCTCCCCCTTAAGCTAATACTTTGATAAGCTCTGAACAGTGATCCTGATTTGGAGCGTGACCTTTGAAAATGCTCTCCAGCTTGATTAAAGATGTATTAAATTTGTTTAAATAAACCTCGTTGTAATGGCACATCATTTGTAAGAAGCTATTAGGGGGCTGGAAACTGTGCTGCTGTATTTGCATGAAAATGTGCCCTGCTCGAATTGAGGATCTCTCCTGAATTAACTGCAAAGGAAAAGCGACACTTTCATAATTTTTTTTGACAAAAGAGGGGAAAAAAATAACCCCACAACTTACAAAACTTCATGCTAAGCTCTATGAGAAAGGAGGTAACTGCATATTAAACACATTTCCCCAAACCACTTTCCCCTGGTTTTTGTCTTAAATTTTTGAAGTACATTTCTTTTTTGCCTGCTTTCCTTTTTATTTTCCCTAAAAAATAGCATTGGAAAGAAGAAGAAAAAAACAGTAAGAAAATGTTTTCCAGTGTGTTTTTTTTTTTCAGAAAACCCATCCCATGTTAGCAGCAGAAAGGAACAGCAATACAAAAACTTAAGAGACTGGCTGACATTGATAATAACTTTCTCCTTTCAGTGGGGTTTCAGGCAGTCAGATTTTGCAGCCATTGAGGAAAGGAAAATGTAACCCTGGATATCGCGGAATTTATGTGATTAGGCAGAAAGGTGGATAAATAGATAGATAGATCCCATTCCTGCTTGAAGCATATAGATTGCCAAATGTACTTTAATTTCTTCCAATAGCTCCCAACTGAGTGAGTAACTGCTACGCTAATGAAAAAGTCTCTCTCCCTTAAATCAAATTTTAAATTAAAACCTTTCCCATTTCCCAGCCAAAGCCAGGACTCCAGGATATGTATGTCTACTTGGGGGCTTGGAGTCTTTTCTTTGTGCTCCCTGTTCCTCAGCACCTATTTCACATGTCAGCCTGCACAGCCATCCTGGCTCTCGTGTCCTTCATCAAGGCTTTCAGTCCTGGGGGCAGCACGGATCATGTGCAGGGTGCTGGGGGTGCCCTGAGTGCTCAGCATCCCCTGTCCCCCCCCTCCAACCCCCACCCCAAACCTACTCTGCAGAGCACCAGGACTTCTGAAGTGATACATTATGGACTTTTAATTTTCCTACTTCTTGTTTAATCTGAAACTCTCCTCCAAAGCCACAAAGGAACAAACGTGCAGAGTCACGAGAGTGTCAGTAAATCACAGAGTCAGCAGCACTGTGTGATGCAAGAGCCTGCTGGTATGGGCACTTTGCAGGGCAGGGAATGTCTGCCCTTCAAATGGAGAAGTACATTCAAAGAATAAGATTTTCAGTAATTACATCCTTGTTTGTGGCCATTCCTCTCGTTCTTAACCCCAGCTGTGAGTAAAGTCTACAAACAATGTAAACTTCAGCTTTGCAAAAATCAGTATAATATAAAATATAAATAATAATCTACCAGTAGATCACTCATTGTTACTGAATATCAAGCACATGCACTCACAGATGACAACTTTGTTGTGTGTGCAAGGTGAGCTGGGACACATTAATAAAGACTCTCTTGAGCAGGAACTCATACAATTGGCACAGACCCCTTTGGTGTTTGAATAAAAAGCTTTACCAAATGCATATTGACCCAGAACTACAGAAAGATGAAATATTAGGAACAAAACCTGCCAACCCAGAGTGAGGAGCAATCAGTCTAGTTACTCTGAAAGGGAAAGGCAACACAAAACTAAGAAAGATGTAAAATAATCCCCTTACTGAATGGTACTAAAAGGATGCATCCAGAAATTCCCCATTTAGTAGCTAGTTTTGGTGGTGAAAATATTATGTGGTAGCTGCATTTTCCAGGCCAGTTCTAGACTGGGGATTATTTTTCCTTCTCACTATTTTCCTAAAACAAAATAAGAACTTATCACCTGTGTTACCCTTAGCTTTACTTCTGCCTCATTCCTGTGTATTTACTTTCTGCACTGAGCTGTCATGACCTTATAAATCTGTCTGCACGGGGGACTTGTCTTAATCACCCATTTCTGAACTTTTCAAACTTCTGTTAAACCCAACTCTGGTGCTCAGGGGTGGATCCTCAAACAGATGGAAGGACTTTTCACAAGTAGCAAAGGCCAACTCAACTTACTTTGCATAGTAAATCAGTGTACAACATTTTTCCCCTTTTCCATCTTGCTTTCCTTATACAATGCACTTGTTAATGACTTGCTAAGAATCAGCAAGAGTAAGTTGCTCTCCTTTTACTGAAAGCACCCACAGTGTAGCCAGAAATATGAGGCAGGGGAGCAAAGCCAGAAACCTTGCTTTCCAGATTATTTATAATCTGGTTTCTAACAGAACACCAGAACAAAACACATGGGTATGTCAGGAGACGAGGTGCAAATCCCGTCCCTGCCCAATGGGTACCCAGAGGTGCAGGGCACAGGCAAACTCCCACTTCTCCCATGAGCCCTTTGCTCATCAAGGCACAGTGACCAAATCCCTTGTGAATTTTCTCCTAGACCTGGATGGTCACAACTGTCCCCGAGAAAGGAAATGGAGATGTAAAACATCCTCAGGAAGGAAGAAAACTTAAGAGATCCACAGAGTAGAACCTTCAGGCCTCAGTTGTTAATCTCCATCCCTGCCTTAGATGAGTCATCTTTTATTTTGAGGACTGGCCATCCCATCTCAGTGGGAGCACAGAGATCTGTAAAAGAACTGGTCTGCTTGGCAGCAGTGAGCTGCAGCCACAGAGGAACCTGCTTTTCTTAAAGTCTGTGCCATCTTCCCACGTTAAACAACCTCTGACATGTTCTCTCATCCCTTTTTGGTTTTAATTTACCCTTCTAAATTGAGATACTAGAGCAGGTGGAAGCAGCCCAGCTCCAGGCTAATTGGTTCATCATGCACGTTAGGGTAATGTTCATTCTGGATTTCGATTAGGTCAGTGTGGAGACTGCCTTGGTCAGAGCCTCTAATGATCTGCTTATTAACTCTGGTGCAGGGTCCTTGACTGTACTCATGTTATTAGAGATTGCAGCTGCCTTTGGTTCTGTGAACCATGGAGTTTTATTGGACTGTCTAATGTCCTGTGCTGGCCTAAGTGCTCAGCTTCTGTGCTGGCTGGCGCCAGGGTTTGGTTTGTTCCTTAACATACCTCCAGCCATGCTGAAATGGGGTGTCTTACTCTGCTGGCTTTTATTCCACTTCCACCAGCATCCAGTAAAAGCTGTCTATCATTAGGTGTTCACTAAACAGCTAATCTATCTATAGTTTTTCCTCTATGCAATCTTCTAGCTTTAATTTATTTATCTCTTTTTAATTTAGGCTCAGGAAACTTTTGTAAGGATTCGCCCAAATTTAAAAAAGAACAGATCACTAGTGGTTAACAGAACATAAAAAGACAGCTGTTACAAGGGGCAGACTTCCTTATTTGTTTTGCAACAGGTATCCTGCTCTTGGGATATTTAGCAAATCTAGGTTCATTTTCAACAGTAGGTTTTGCACATCTGAGCACACCATTAGCACTTTCAGTATTTCCTCAATTAAAGCAGCCCCAGAAAAAGACATTTTCTTGTTTAACTCATGCAGAGATTCTTTTTAATGCTTTTATTACAATCAGATTTGATTACTGCAACGCATTTTTCTGCTCATCTTCCTCTTGTTAGTGTTAGTTCCTTTCAGTGGTTCAGCAAAACTTCTGCCACTGCCTAAAACTGCTGACAGTAAAATCCTGTTTTCTAGTACATGCATTATTCTTTGCACTGCTTCCCTGTTTGCTGCTATGAAACCCTTGGTTTCAAGGGTTTGATTTTTAAGAATGAAACTCTTTACTGGGTACACAGGCAGGATCTTCTGAGGTGGGTGGGAACATCCCAGAGCTGTTGGGTAACTTCAGGGACGTGCAAGAAGGGCATGAGAAAGTGATGAAGGGGTGTTTCATTGGTGGGAAAGCAAGTCTTGACAGGGGGTGAAATGTTTCTGTATGTGTGGAAGGAGTGAACTATAACTTTAATGTGTTGATCAGGTGAAAGAAGTTATAATTCCACTAAGAAAAATGGTTTTGTTAAATAATTCCCAAAAAGAAACCCATTCCAAAGTGGGCAGTGGCCCTAAGGGTGCTGTGGCAAGATTTTGATTCAAGATCTTCTGCCATATCCCTGAATTTCTTACTATTTCTCTCCCCATTCACTTCACTTCTTGCTTCATTCTGGGAGGTATTAATACCCCTAAACTTTTCAACAAAGTCATCAAAAGCATTTTGATCAGACAATTGAAATGATCAGCACTGGCCTAACTCAGCTCCAACTGGTGGCTGTGGTCAAATTCACAGCAAATTTATGTGGAACGAAATCAAAGTCATATGAATGAACATACATGAAAATATCTCCCTCTAAGCGTTCCAAGTAAAGCTTTCATTTTCACAGAGAACCATATCTAAAATTGAACTTGGCTCATAGAAGTTTAGCAAGCAGCATCCTGGTCATCAAACTGTTCAAGTCAGAGGCTCGCTGACCTGTTTAACTCTGACAAGCCTTTGCACAGCTCCCAATTTAAATGTAAATTTGTATTTTTAATATTAATTTATTTGTACAGTTTGTATGTCCATAACATTCTGAATTTCACTATACATTTTTGGTTCCACCATGCTCACTGACTTTTTCAGACAATCATCCAATCACTCCAACAGCATTTTTGATCATATTGGGCTTTCATTTTTTTCTTTTTTTTTTTTTTTGTAATGGGCAGGAGTTTTGTCCTGAGGGTTTTTGAGTGTTTTCTTGAAACATCTCTCTCAGTGATGTCCCCCTAAAGTGGTGGCAGGCATCCTTCAGAGAACTCAAACACTGGAGGTTAAATGGCCAAACTGATACTACCAGACCTAAAGCAAACAAAACTGGACCCATTGCACTGGAATCTTTCAGTAAATTGCCACCTCCATCTTACTACTTAGCCAGAGTTTGTTGTTAAAACAAATTTTGGCTTCCTCTCCCAGCATTTCCCTCCCTTTCCCCAGCAATCCTGATGTCCCCAGACTCAACATTCTGTCACTTTAAGCTCATCCCATTTCTCTTTAGGAAAGACCTTTCAGCCTTCTTGTATTTAGCTAAAGAAGGGGACACCTCCTGAAGATTTATGTCCAGTTGTTTGGGAGCTATGGATTGCCTGAAATCACATTTCCCCCTGTATCCAGATGGAGTGATTCCTTATTTGGGAAACCTGACACCCACGGTTAAAGAACAAATTATACGGGATCCCTTGCCCTGCTGAACTTTCCCTTGTCCAGCTTATGTGGCATTAAATTAAATAATGCTTCATTACCCACCATTAAAAAATTATCAGGAAGACCTTCTTGTAATAAATATCTCCCAGAACAAAGGCTAAAATCTGGTTCCTGACAAACATAAAGCTCTTCAATGTGTGCCCCTGGCATTGGTATTCACTGCCTGGTTTATTTGCATCCATACAATATCTCAAGGATTCCTAAAGCCCCATCCCAGTGGCATCGAAGGATCCATAATTTGCAAAATAAACTTTGTGTGCAATAAAACTATATGTATCATGTCATCTGCAACAAATGTACCAGGGATGTGTATTCCAGAGCTACTAAAAATTTACCTACTTCACACCTCGCTTCTTTTTTGGTCATTTATTTTTACTTGCATTTGTCTGAGGTTTCATGACTTCATTTTCTCCACAAGTTTCTGTTCTATCACACCACGTACAGAAGGGGGAAAACAACACCTCAGAAAGTTTTTCCTTAATGTATTTTTATATAATTGGGAAGGAGTGAGAGGAGAAAATTAACCCAAACCACAAGAGGTGGTTTATTCAGAAACACAAGAAAGATTTAAGCTTGAATCAGAGGTTTCACCTCCAAGACAGCGACTTCCAAAACGTTCCATGTATAAAACAATCCAAATAATTAAATTGCCCTAAATGTGCATGTTTTTAGAGTTAAAGGAGGAAGTGCAAGGAGTCATAGATTACTAATTACCTGTAAACTCTTACCAGAAGGTACCAGCAAAATGTTCCTACCCAAGGAAAAAGGGTGGGTAACAACATGAATCAGAAAATACCCATGATAATTCCTTAACCAATTTTCCTAACACCTGTAACATTCTCCAAGAGCTTATCGTGTTCTCATGCTTCAAAATAAAAGTTTCAATGTAAGCTTGGCTGATACTTATCACAAATTTCCATGGGATAATCACAGAATAAAGCACTGTGCAAATGGACTGTAATTGTAAACTGTCAGTAATAAGGTAATGCCAGCATTGGTTAATTAGGGGCTGTATTTGATCCATATGTAACACTCTGGTTGCTTCGATTTGAGTCCTTCATAGCCCAGACTGATTTGAGATGGGAAAGATTTCTATTCCAGCACCAATAGATCATAATGAGGGATGTTGGACTTTATTCTTCTAAAGCTTACAACAGGCCTAGTTAAGTATTTCAACTTGACACAAAGTTAGAAATTGGGGAAATAGGTCTTGGGGGAGAGACATAAGGGTTGCTTTGCATATTAAAGATACACATCCCATGGCTGATGCAATGATTGCTTCAGAGAAATGGACTTTCACAGCTTTCTGTGTGTCCATTTGGCTCAAGGAAGCCAGAAGAGAGCTCTGAGCTGTGCCAGAGGAAGCAGCAGGGCTCCCAGAGACCCACCCAAGTAGATACAACAAGGCACAGAACCACAGAGTCCTTCAGGTTGGAAAATACCTGAGACATGCAACAGGATTGAGTATAAATGGAAAATATTACTGTGCTACCAAGCATTTTGTAGGGTAAGCAATGGGAAAAACTACACTTCTAAGCAGCAGCAGGCATTGAACTCCAAACAAACAAACAAAAAAATACACCCCAAGCAGTCAGCATGAGCTAAAAATTCTAAACGTTCAGAAGTGAAATTCTGGTTCATTTGAAGGCAATGGGGGGAAAAAAGACTAGGAAAAATAATCAGATCTACATCTTCCTGAGTACAATTCCTTTACCCACCCACCCCTTTTATTTCAGCCTTTCTTATCACTGCTATTAACATGTGCCTGCCTTCTTTCTGTGCATGCCAGGGTGTCGTCATTATTCAGAGATTCATTTCCTCAGATTTGACAGAAGAACTTTACCATCTTTGCCAGTAGTTTGAAGGAGCAAGAAGTCCTAAGAAGTCCTGACATGCCACTCCTCCGATTCAGGTGAAGGTTATTCCCCTCCCCACTGCACATATTGATCACTGAGTCCAAGGGCTTAAAAACTCTCATGATAGCTAATTTTATTGAACTTTCAGAACCTGATTCTAGTTCTTGAATCAGAGTTCACACTGGATAAAGATGGGATCAGTAGAAGACTTGGCAGCCCAGAGAGCAGCCCTTAAGCCTTCAAATCTCACAGAATGGTTTGGGCTGAAAGGGACCTGAAAGATCATCCAGTTCCAAGCCCCAGCCATGGGCAGAGACACCTCCCACTGGCTCAAGCACCATCCAGCCTTGGACACTTCCAGGGATCCAAGGGCAGCCACAACTTTTCTGGACAGTCTGTGCCAGGGCCTGCCCACCCTTACAGGGATGATTTTTTTCCTCATATCTAATCTAAACCTACTGTCTTTCTGTTTAAAGCCATTCCACCTTGTCCTTTCACTCCAGGCCCTTGTAAATGGTCTCTCCATCTTTCTTGTAGCTCCTTCAGCTGCTGGAAGGCCACAATTAGGTCATCCCAAAGCCTTCATTTCTCCAGGCTGAACAATCCCAATTCTCCCAGCTTTTACCATTATAAAATCACCAGAGAGTCAAAACCAGCCAAGATAATGCCACAAATCAGAGTAGAGTTGTCTCTCCTCTGAGCTGCAGCTTTAGCTGGTGTGGGACAGGGTGGCATTGGGTGTGAGGGTAGAAGCACCATCCAGTTCATCCCCCTACATGTCACCAAGGTGAGGGCAAGGGAGGTTCCCAGACAGGAACACAAAGCAATTAACAAACTGACAAAAGACATTTTCAGCATTTTGATGTGAAATGTAATGACACCTGTGCAATCAGAGCTGTCACATGATGTTTTACATCATGTCACGATGATGTCACAAAACATACTGCAGCCTTTCAGATGATGTGCTGCATCCTCTTGTCCCACCAGGTCACAGATGACTGAAACAGCCACTGCTCATTTCGAATTAGTGTAACTGTTTGTAGGGACACAGGAAAACAAAACCAAGAGTGTAGGAAGAACAACATTAGTCATGGCCATATTATGGCTATCAAACAAAATTACTGCAAGTGATCTCTGACACCTGAGTGGTGACTTCAGGAGGAGTTACAGGTTAGCAGTTGAGTTGTGGCAGGTTCCAAAGGTCTGCCTGGCAGGCATGTTATCCTTTTAAAGAGGCAGAACTTAACAGCAAATAAGACACAGGTGTCCTCCAAAAACCACTGGAAGGCAAGTGATGCTGAGCACACCTCGCTGCCAGACAGCTGGAGCAATACCAAGCATGTTGCTGTCACTCCCAGAAGTGCTCTCCTTGGAAAAGAATACCTCCAGGAATGTATATTAAAGGAGTGGAAATGCTAATTTGCTGGCACAATTTCTCTCAAGAAATCTTCTGCCAGTGGGGAAGAAAAAATTGTAACAAAATCATAGAAATATGTATGTTCCTTTTTATCTAAACCCCAAATATTGTTTGGTTTTGTTTTAATATTTTTATTTTATGGATGAAAAGGGGCATTTCAGGTTACTCCAAGTTATCGCTCATGCAAACCACCCTGTGCAGAAGAAACTGTTTCACGTGGTCATTACCTTCCTTGAGAAGCTGTGACAACAAACTGCAACTGGTCTGCAAAAACATGCATATATTTTTTTTCTCCTTTCTTCCCCATGCTGAAATAGCCAAGACTAATAATAATCCAGTTTCATTTGCAAAATGCATATCCTTAGGCTGATCATATGATTCAGTGGTTGCAAAGCAGAGATTAAAAAAAAAAAAAAAAAGAAGTATTTTAGTTGCCTGGGTTATGGAAAAAAAAAAATCATCAAGAAGTTACTTAACCTTTGCAGCCAGAATTCTGTATCTTAGGTGCAAGATGTGTCTGGGGAGAGCACAACAGCTCCTCAACTTGCCTGAACAGCAGCACTGAGAGAAGGGGATTTCCTCACAGTCCTCGTGCAGAGGTGGCCAGAGAACCACAACCTCGTGGTTTGGGGACTGAGCAACACACATGTGGCCTCATCTTCCATCCCTGTTCATCGACCTTGAGTCCAAAGCAGATGTTCATGCACTTTTACCCGGGAGACTGGAAAATACTGCTGTGCTTTGGAAGGACAATTACATCAGAAACCCCCAAAATTATAGAATCTATGATTCTATGATTCTACTGCTGTGCTTTGGAAAGACAATTATATCAGAAAAACCCCAAATTCATCCATATCTCTTAGTTACAGGTGATCTCCAGAAAGAAAAGGGTGATGTGCTGAGCTGGCAAGCCAAGGGCATCCCCCGGGGCACGCAGGCAAAGCCTCAAGAAACCAAACCCAAACCCTGTTCCGGGAGTCCAGGCTTCAAAAATTCCCCTGGATATTTTTCCACCCCAGTTTTATTAACACTAAATAAAACCAAAACAAGTGTCACTCACACAATGCTCTGTCTGCGTCATTCACTGCCTCCTTGCTGCTATGATGCAAAACATTGAGATTTTGGATGGAACCCTCACTCTTTGCTTTGTTATTTTGTTTTTTTTTTCCCATCAGCAATGATCACTGAGGAGCCCAAAAGACAAATTGTCCAGTCTGCTTTCCTTGGTAAATTCTCTGCTGGACTTCTAAAATCCAGAAATACAGGAAGGTGAATCTCTTCATTTCAGGTACTGCAGAGTCCAGCTCTTGCAAAGCTTAATGACAAACTGAGCTGACAAAACTGTTAGTGGCTCTTTTAAGGTGAAAAATGGATTTCACAATTAAGAATCAATTAGATGCAACCCCACACTTCGATAAAGCAAAAATCCTTTATTTTCTAATAATTATTCATCGAGCACCTCGTGCATTGACCACACACTTAGTGCTGTCCACTGTGCTTAATCAGTTATTCAAAGAAAACTTCTCTCCCAGACAAGGAGCCAGGGTGGGATTTAATGGCATGAATTGTGTGTCTGCAGGATGATTTGGGAATAATAAAGGCAAGGTTACAGATCCCAGGATACTACAATTATAAATAATTGTACAATCACAGGATAGTTTGAGTTGGAAGGGACACCAAAATCATCTCTATGTCCATCTGCCATGGGGACACCTTCCACTAGACAAGGCTGCTCCAAGCCCTTCCCAACCTCACCTTGGACACTTCCAAAGATGGAGAAGCTTCTCTGGGCAACCTGTGCCAGTGTTTTGCCACCCTCAAAGTCAGGAATTACTTGATATTAAGGTGTTGGTAGACAGAGCCTTTTCAACCACATTTAACTAATCAAACCCATTTTACTTTCAGCATCACAAAGAAGTAAAAATGAGGAAAAAGCTTCTGCTTTTAGCCCTGGCATCAGCTACAATCAGTGGGGTTGTCCAGGGCAGTGCAGATTGCATCATTCCCCTTTACTTGTGATGCCTGTTTGGGTTCTCTTAAAAAAAAAAAAAAGGAAATGGAAGGGGAAATAAAAAGCTTTCCCATGTTATCTTAGAGGCAGAGAAAGAAGAAGTGACCTGAAATGGCGCATCTGAGAGGCAAAAATTGACTCTGCACTCGACTGCAGGGCTGCTCTGCTGGACAGAGTCACAGAGTCACAGAATGGGTTGGGTTGGGAGGGACCTTAAAGCTCATCTTGTCCCATGGGCAGGGACACCTCCCACCAGCCCAGGTTGCTCCAAGCCCCGTCCAACCTGGCCTTGGACACTTCCAGAGAAACTAAAAGCAATTCCTCATGTCCTGCCTGTACAACTCCAACATACAAAGAGGCATCACCACAGGGCACGTACAGAAACAGAGGTTTATATAATGCTCCAGAATATCTGCTAGATATAAATATAAATAAGCACCACTGATACAATTGCACTGTGGGACCATTTTGAGATGAGTAGGGTTATAATGCATCTGCAAAATCAATTTTTCTATCTTGATTTAAAAGTCGAGCCCAAAGCAATTTTTGTTGCTTTGAAATTTTTATTTTGCTTTATTAACTCTTCCCAACAGCAGAAAAAAACAACCTCTTGAAATATACTTATTTAAACCTGCCTTTTGTGTTTGTCTCTGCAAAAGAAAAGTTAGTGCTGAATGTTGCCCTTGCCTGTGAACTGCACTTCTGGGGAGAAAATTCAGTCCCTTCCATTTGAGAAATGAAATTTGTTAAGTGCCTGGGCCACAAAGCAGCAATAAGGCTGTTGGCAATTTGAAAGACCAAATTAAAAAGAAAAAAAAATAAAAACAAAAAGCAAACAGCTGAGACACCGAGCCTAAAAATTATCTGTGACACGCGCGTAGTGAAATGTTTTTACAAATTCTCCAAAGGATTTTTAATTATTACAGATTGTATTAATTAGGTAATTATGCAATAGATTGTTTTGGAACCATTCCCATCTATTGTGGATGCAATATTATGTATACATGCTTTTTTAAAAACTGTCCTGCTTTGTAAACTTGAGCTCCAGCTCCATAGTCAGAGGGGCTACAGGGGTGCAATAAAGCACTTTTTTTTTTGCCACATTAGCCATCTTCTTGAGAGCAGAGTAACAAATGTCCTAAAGGAAATGCAGCACAGATTTTTTTTTAAAAAGCTACAAAAATATTATCTTTAAGCAATAATGAGCAATATACAGAAGATCTGGAGACTAAGGACCATCTGGGAGGGGGTGATGGCTCAAAGCTCAGCTCAGGGCCATTAACTGCAACTCATCATTAAAAGGGGGTTTATACCTTTATAGCACTACACAAATCAGAGCTCCTGAGCAGTTAAATGTTCATCTAGTTGTTTCAAGTAACAAGATACTTATTAGCACAATTTGGGCTAAAATCCCTGGGCTGGGACCTGGATAAGGTTCATGGAGGATAAAAAGAATCAGGTAACACACCTGTTTAGTTTTGGTTTTTTCCCACTCCTGTGTCCTTCCACTTTATGATCTCCAATTTGATTCAAGAGTCATGGTATCAAAGAAAGGGTTGGAAGAGACCTCAAAGCTCACCTGGTTCCACCTCTGGCCATGGGCAGGGACATCTTCCACTAGCCCAGGTTGTTCCAAGCCCTGTCCAGCCTGACCTTGACATACATGATATCGTCTGATATCTTATAAAGCAAACAGCCCTTATTTCAATTCTGTAATCATAAAATTACTTTTGTCCTTTCTGGACTAATTAAGAGCTGTAGAAACTCATTTAGGAATGATGACTACTTGGGTTGCTCTCAAGATCATTGCAAGTTTTGTTTACTTGTTGCCTAGAGAAGCTGTGGCTGCTGCCCCATCCCTGGAAGTTTCCAAAGCCAGGAGAAAAAAAAAAATTAAAAAACCCCCCAAAACAATAAAAAACAAACAAGCACAAAAAAAATCCCTCCCTTAAAAAACCCAAACCACAACTAGGAGAAAATATTTAGCAAGAGAAAAACTCTAGGAGGGGAAAAAAGCCTAATATTCATGAGAAAAGATCTGGTGAATACTTCTCTACTCCTTTCCATGTCCTCTTTGCCACAAAGCAGCTCTGGTGGGACAGCAACCTGCAGCATTCCACGGGCCACCCAAAGTAGCAGTCCCATGTTTCTAAACCAAACATAAAAGCAGTTTTTAATTGACTTTAATCAACAATGATTAAGAGCAAGAGGATGCTTCATCCACCCCTTCAGGCTGCTTGCCTGGGAGAGATCTGGAGGGAGCAGAGTCCTGCTGGTGGGAAGGCAGTGGCCAAGAGGGCTGTGGAGGGCCCTGCAGGGAGGGTCACATGGATATGGAAACCTAATAGGAACTGAAAGCACTAATTGAGCCTGGAGAAGAGAGCTAGAGGGTTTCCTATGACATTTGGGAGGCAATAAAAGAACTAAGAAGACGACAGAAAGAGAAGCTAGTTTGGGAACATTTTGTGTACTTTATTAAAAAAAAAATAAATAATGTGTAGATGAAGAGAGACTCCAAATTCCACTAGTCTGTAAAAGCCCATTCCTCACCATCACACTCTTTTCTACCCCAGCCATCAGGTGATAAAATCTCTTCACCACCTTAGTGCTTCTTCCCAAGAACATTAATTGATCTCTCATTGATTCCCTTTAGCCCCATTAACACTGTTTTAACTCACAAACATCCCCTGTACCACCCAAACTAGATATCTCCTTGGACTCCTGAGCCACATTAACCACGTGTACAATATCAGTTCATGCTTCCAATCCTGAAACTTGCTTGCCAAGTTTTCAAATGCATTAAATCCTTGAATACAGAAAATAGAAAAACCCTCACCTTAGATTTCCAGCCAGCAATTTTTCACTCATTTTCTAAAACATTGTTCATGAAAGTGGAATTCTGGTCTTCCCCCTCCTTCCTTTTGGCATGTTTGAACATTTTAAATTGTTCCTCCAGTAGCCCACTAAATGATTTTGTTCTACTTCACCCACATTGCTTCATTTCTTGTATCACTGCTTGTCCCTTGATTACAATTGCAAATGGAAAACGTTTGCAAGTTGGTTTTGTTCTGAGAGCAGCAGAAGCGAAGTGAGTTAGTGGATTAGCCTATTTGGCAAGTGAGACCCCAGATCAGAGGTTACTGTAATAAATTTAATGTTCACAAATTAAAGCTCCAAGTCCACGTCGCGCAATCAACACCTCTTACAGTGTCTGATTTAAAGATAGTTGCGGCCTTTGCCCAAAATTGTCAACACCTAAATAAACAGGCCTGTTCCAGTTAATCAAAGCATTTTCTCAGCCCAGACCTCATGAAACAAACTGGCTGTTACTGAACTGCAGGATGAGGGAACAGGTTTGAAATCAAAAGAGACATGGAAGTTACTTTGTCCCTGTGTCATGTTGCAAAACTGGTTTTGAACATCATCTCCCAGTGCCCACCACAAAGCTAACAAGGTGTTGGAGGCCTCCCCTCCCTCCTCAACTCCCCTTTTTCTTTCACTACCTTGAAATTCAGATTAAATGACAGTCCCAGACAAGGCTTCTTTTCTGCTGCTGGTAATACAGATTCCCTAAAGGGTTTGGACAGTCTACAGCACGTACTTGTGGGTACCCTGAGCCAGAAGTTGGTGACAACTTGCTGGCACCAGTGCAGAGCTGTGCAGACCAGTGCCCCCTGCTCTGGAGCACTGGGCAGGTGATCTCAGGTGGGTGCAGAGCCATGAAATCCTGCACAGGCACCTGGCAGCAGGGCTGTGCCTACCAACAAATGCTGATCCCAAATTCCTATTAAAAGAAATTATTCATTAGCTCGTCTTCCTCCCAGCCAGCTGGGCTAGAGCAAAACAAACACAGGATCAACTGGGTTGGAAAAGACCTCTGAGATCATTGAGACCAACCTTTGACTTAACACCGTCCTGCCTACTAGACTAAATGCCACATCCAGTCTCTTCTTAAATACCTCTAGGGACAGTGACCCCACCACCTCCCTGGGCAGCCCTTTGTGATGGCCAAAACACAAGCCATACGTGGGCACTTGGAAGAGCTCGTGTTGTGGCACTACTTTGTGTGAGATGTCAATATTATCCTTACTGCACACATCTGGAGCACTTTAGGAGATCACAGAATATTCTGAGTTGGAAGGGACCCACAAGGATCATCGAGCCCAACTCTAAGTCAATAGGGATTAAACTCATGACCTTGGTGCTTTTAGCACCATGCTCCAGCCGACTTAGCCAATCTCAGGGGCAATGTAACACTCTTGTTACCTATTCCTTGCATCCTAAGCCCAAAGCAGAGAGATGATGGGTTTGACCTCAGCAGCAGCACTGCCTTATGTAGAAGCGGTGGGTAGTTGACAGTGACCATAGATCCAGGAATGGGCTTTAGTGCAACAGGGGATGCTCAGCTCTGCTCAAGAGCTACTCCCATTCTTTTCCTGTTTTGGAACAGTTGTTTCAAGGTCTGACAACCTCAGAGGAAGCCCACTGTACACAGAATAAAGATCTGGGCAACTGACAGGTCACAGGCACCCTCCAAAAGGCTCTGGTGCCCCTGAGCTCAGAGGGCTCAAGACTGGTGCTTGGCATCCCAGGGCTTCACGCAGCACCAGATCCACTCTCTTGCTGCAGGAGCAGCACATCTGGCACCTCTTACCTCTGCATAAAGCAACAGCTCCTGCCAGGTTCCTCTCACCCTTTGAAATGCACCCATTTCTGTGGTGATACAGTGTTTAAAAAACATGGCACGTCACCAAAAACCTCCCAACGTGCTGCTGCTGTCGCGTGTTTTGTCAGTGGATCAAAACATTTCAGAACTGAAGACACAAAGTGCAACTTCTCCAATCCAGTATGGGAGGAAACACATCCAGAAGAGAACAAGAGCTCATGATGTGGTCGGAACAACGTGATCTTTAAGTTTCCTTGCAACCCGAACCATCTTAGGATTCTGTAATCACCAAGTGCAGCATCAAGAGGAACATCATGCCCCAGAACACATGTTGTTCCAGAACACAAGGTATGTTCCAGACATGACACACTACCCTCCAAAAACCAAGGTAGAGAAATAGAATGGTTTTTCCAGTCTCAGTGGCAGGACCTGTTTGTGCACCAGGACAAGAGCTTGGCTTTAGACACTGTGAGAGAACCACACTGCACTTAAACCAAAAATGCAGACCAGTAGTGGTATCTTCACACCACTCTTTTTCTCTAGAGCTCTTATTCTAAGCTCAAATACTATTTCCATGTGAACCTCAACAATTAATACCACCATCAAAAGATGGGTTAAAATGGAGAAAACAACCAAACTTACAGCCATTGCATGGACATTTTATAGCTAAAATCCACTTGTATGTACACACCAAGGCAGAAGGTCTGTCTTCACTTAATTTCATGATTACAGAATTGAAATAAGATCCAAAACACCAGAGCTTTTACTCTACAAGATAAAAAATTATATCAAGTAGGTCAAGGTCAGGCTGGACAGGGTTTTGAGTGACCTGGTCTAGTGGAAAATCTCCCTGTCCATGGCAGCAGGTTGGACTAGATGAGCTTTAAAGGTCCCTTCGAACCCAAACTACTCTTTTTGGGGACAATTAGCAGTGGGGTGGATAATTAATTATCAGGGAGCTTAGCCCTACTAAAACAAAAGTGCTGCATAAACACCTGGAGGTGCTGAAAACCCTCAAGAGCTGCTACAAACAGCCAATAAGAGGTAGAGGGGCACTCCATGTGCCTTTGGTATGTGTAGTGACTCTTTCCTAAGAGTTTTAAGAGTCATATCAGAGTTAGGAGCAAATTTAGGGTGCAAATATATGAATGCTAAGGTCCAACAGCAGTGACAAAAGTGTTTCTTCTTTTACCTACCAGCTGAGAGCAGGTGCATTTTAGCAGAAAACATTCATTTAAACAGTCAAAGTTTGTATTTTCTCTCTTATACCTTAATAATTTTTGCAATAAATAACTGGGGCTGTACATGCACCATTAATAAACCTTTAGAATCATAAAAAGCAAGAAGAAAGTTAAGCTGGTATGGCTAATTAAAATTAGTTTGTTGGAAGTTTAATCAATTAGCCCAGAGTTTTCAAGGCAATATTGCTGCTATTCACGCTCAGTGGAGGCACTTTCAGGCAGCCCTTGATTGCAACATCTCTATTCAGATGACCTTTACTTCATAAAGCACTGAGCTAAACATTTGATACACAGGGCAAAATCTGTTTATTGAAGGATGCCAGGGGACTGTCTTCAGGAATGCGATTTGGCCTCACTTGGGTAATTCACCAAAGGCAGAAGAAAGTTGCAAACCTATTTGTAGCCTTCATTTGAAAGCCATGCCATTTCTTTGTAATGCTGCCTCATCTCGAGATTGGAGTTGTGGTTCTGCAAATAAACCTCCTCCCAGACAGATGCTACAGTGATTGTCCTGGTAAACCAAGGAAAAAAAACAAGAAAACCCACCACAAAACACAGGACAAACAAACAAACATCCTGCCACACAGCAGATGCTTTCTCAATTACTTAATTTGACTTTTGGGTAATACAGACATGATTTCAGGGAATAATATTTTCCAGACAGGACTTATTTATTAAGCAGTTTGTGGTCAGGCATCAATTAACCAAAGTAGACAGCACATCTTTGGGAAGCATTAGTTTTCCCATTTCAAGAGGGGGAGAGATAAGGGCGTTAATAGCAGCACCAGGTCCCTCATTCTGAGGTTGGTGCCTTCTGTGAGGATCCACCCTGGTGCTTGTGAAAGCCCAAGTGTTGAAATAACACCTGACATTTCCCCCTGAACTGCTGCAGCATTTGCTGATTCATTGCCCACACAGAGGAAAAAGCACATTTACAGCTCACAACAGTGCCCTGCCTGGCTGAGTGATGGGAAACAGATTTCTGGGCTCACTTTGGAAATCCCAGTTTTGTTTTGTTTTTCTTTTTAAAATTTTTGTTTAT
Organism: Sakesphorus luctuosus; assembly: GCA_013396695.1. Classification (NCBI taxonomy): domain Eukaryota; kingdom Metazoa; phylum Chordata; class Aves; order Passeriformes; family Thamnophilidae; genus Sakesphorus; species Sakesphorus luctuosus. The sequence continues at coordinate 304,081 of VWZD01000891.1, read as the reverse complement.
TTTCAGTCCAGTTATAAATTTGGCTTTTCTGCAGCGAATGGAACGAGCAAATCCAAATTGTAGTTAAAATCAGGAAGTATGTAAATACAAAGATAAATAGTGTGAGTTCATCCAACTGTATTGCTATTCTTTGCTTTGAATGGCATGAAGTTGTGTCAGGGGAGGGTTAGGTTGGATCTCAGGAAAGGCTCTTCCCCCAGAGGGTGGTGGGCACTGCCCAGGCTCCCCAGGGCAGTGGGCACAGCCCCAAGGCTGCCAGAGCTCCAGGAGTGTTTGGAAAATGCTCTCAGGGACCGGGTGGGATTGTTGGGGTGTCTGTGCATGGTCAGGAACTCATGGGTTGATGACAATGGTCCTCATGCGTTGATTCCTTCCAATTCAGGATATTCTGTGATTCTATTCTGCACTGTATTTTCCGGTGAGCTTTCCAGGGGCACTTCATCTCATTACACAGCACATCCACCAAATCCTGAACCCAGACAAAATCATTCCTCATACTGAGGAATACGGAAAACAGCTCCTGCCATACCACGGCATGAACCTTGTCTCAGAAGTCAACTAAGGTCAGGCTATGCTTAAGGAATGGGCTTTTGAGGAAAAGCCTTTTGGTCAGGTAGGACACAGCCGGGAAGGGCTCCCCATGGATGCCCTGGAAGAATGTGGATGGGAAGAGACTTCTTTCAGAAGAGCTGTAAAGTGAAGACACTATTGAACTTTATGGTGCCTAAAAGCCTCCAGGTGAATTTTTCCATCATTGCATGGGACACAGATTTTCCCCAAAGGTCACGTTTTTTTCCTGGTAATAGTTTCTTCCAAGTTAAGGTGAAGAGGAAACTTCACTCAAAAAAAAAAAAAAAAACCCACACCAAAAACCACAAAACACTGAGAAACTCCGGTTCTTGTTTCTGAGTTCTAAACAGGACTCAGGTTGCCCAGAAAAGCTGTGGCTGCCCCATCTCTGGGAGTGTCCAGAGCCAGGTTGGACAGGGCTGGAGCCACCTGGATAGTGAAAGGTATCCCTGCCTATGGCAGAAGTTTGGAATGACATGAACTTTTAGGTCCCTTCCAACCCAAACTATCCTGTGATTCCATGATTTCCTTTCAGAAGGCCAGGGTATAGTTATAATTCCATTATCTTTCCAGCACTGACCTATTACTGGGTGTTGAAGCTGATTTTAAAGTATCCTCAAACAATACTGTATTTATTTTTCCTCTTTGACAGAGAGGTGTTCAACCCAAATTTTGTGGTTAATCAGAGCAGCTTAAATTACATACAATATACACTTTTTGCAAATTCTGGATCCTCTCTTAAAAATACTCTTGCACAGGTAAGTCATTCAGAAATTCAGATCTAATTCTGGTTTCCTAATGATCAAGAGCAACATAGTCATATTTGCCTGTTCCTGTAAATGATACATTCCCATAGTCTATCTACTAATATATATATATTTTGAGGAATGGAAAGTTATGGAAAATGCTATTAAAAGACTACTGTATTAAAAAAAATAATTCTATATCTCAGAATAAAGTAAAAGCCTCTGTATGAACACAAATCCCAGCAAAAATCAGAGCCTTTTAATGCAGTTAATAATTTTTCTTGACCATTCCTTTAAAGGCTTGAAAATAACCCAACTTGTATTAACATTTCCCTAGAACGATAAATATATTTATTTTGCAGGTCATGAAAGTGAAAGTCCAAGCAATATCCTGGAAAAAAAAAATTAAAAGGCAGTTGTGATCATTCCTAGAAAGTAAACCAGACTTTCATAAAGTCTCAGCTAAATGTTGCCAAATCAAATTGTATCAGTTTCTCTCATCCAAACTTGCTGTTTGCCTTCCTTTCCTCTGGTTTTTTGCTGAGACTGTGAAATTAGCAGTGCTTACTCAGACTTGCATTCCAAAAGACAAGGGCTGGGAAGAAGAAACACTCCCTATGTTTATCAAATCCAGTAGCATCAGATAGGAGAAGTTCCCAGAATTCCCTGAGAGATAAAGATCATTAAGTTATGTTTCATGTAAAGCCCTATCTGGCCTTTGAAGTTTTAGATTAAGGGGACAGGACAAAAGCGTGTCAGCAGCTTTCCCATAAGCTGTGAGAGGGCTCATTTTTGGGTGACTAAGAAACTTACTTTTTTTTTAAATGACCCAAGTTATATACACACACACTTCTATATAAAGTGCCATGAGTTATTTTGGTGATTTTGGACCAGCACCACATAAATAAAACTTAAATGCATGAAAGTCAATATTTTCCTTTTCTACTTCTCAGCCTTTTCCATCAATTACACTAAATAATGAGAATTTGGTGGTTGTTATTACAACCCTACAACTTCAATTAGCTTCATTCCAAAGACATTTGCAAGCCAAAAAGAATTCATTTAAAAGAAGAAAGTTCTAACAAGGTGCTGAAGTTGGTCCCTGTCCTGCCGCAGGTCCTCACACTCCTGGCCTCATTAAAGTTAATTCTCCCTGTTGTCAAGGGTCCAGGTTTTTTCTTTATCCAGTGAGAATCAAAAATACTCAGCACTAAGACACACAAGTGGAAATTCAGCTGAAGGCACTGGATGAATTCTGCATATTCACTGGGCACATAAACATCTCCCATGGCCAAAAAGAGAGTCAATCACATTCATCCAGTTCAAAAATAACACCAAAAGCAGGAATCTGCCTTAGGTTGGTATGGACCTGATGATCTTAGGGGTCCTTTCCAACCTTAATTCATAGAATGTTTTCTCCACTCCTTTCATTGTATTGACTAACAATATATATATATATATATATATCTCCATTATATCTCCCTGCTATACAAGGCCTAGCACACCGAAGTCATGTCAGATATCCTGCGCTGGATCACAATCCAGTCACTAGTTTGCCAAAAAATATCCCAACACTTAGATTTAGAAAAGAAAAACACAAAGCTCTATAAACTTCATAACACAGGTTTTCAGGTAGAAAAAAAAAAGAAAAATAATGCATTTAAATTGTTTCCAGATTGTCTTAAATCAACACTCCAACTGTGCAAGGGTTACTGAATTCCTTCCCATGACTCCTTAGCGACTGGAAGCTCCTTGCATTAATTTCTATAACTCTTCAATAAGACCCCAAGACCAGCATTTGTTAATCTGGTAATATGACCTCAGTCTTTTAAGTACATACATAAACACCAAAGTAAATGGAAGACAATTGTAAATGTACTGGGCACCTGTGATGAGGTCTGACATGTGTGGGGATTTGCAGAGCCAGGTCCTGTCTACTCTTCCAGGTTTCTCCTAACTAGTTTTTCCAACTCACCCCACTATCTCTCTTCCAGAGGAAAAAGTCTCCAGGTTTATGAGGAAAATTAAAATTCCATCATCTCTATTTCAGAGAAATTTTCAGCTCACAAGTTTGATAGTTGTTTATCAAGGGTTCATTCAAGGTCATCCCCATGTTCCTGCTCTTCCCTATTTGGAATTGCTCAGTCTGTCCTCTGCTCCCAACTTTTTCTTTGAGATGATATATTTTCACTTTCCAGCTCATTATGTTTTCATTCCTGTTCTCTGTCTCGAGGAGTCTGAGACATCTGAACCCCTTGGGAAATAAATCCTTCATGTTTGAAGCTCTCCAGGTGTTAATTTTATGTGAAACAATAGAACCAGCCTTTGAGCTGAGAAATCAGAGGATGGATCTCGATTTGTGTCCATTCTTTATCGTATTTACCCATCTGAATCAGAGTGGTGACTTTAACCCATAGAATTCGAAGGAGTTAAGTAATTGAAAACTGCAAAACAAGTTCTTCCACCTCTTCTCCCCTTCACCCCCAATTTTAGCATGACACAGTGAACAAAGCCCTAATTTTCAAGGGTGTTAAACAGAAACTGCCTTGACATTTAAGGATATTTCAGTTACCACTTTGACATCTAAATAAGTCGCGAGATTCGCAGCCGTGCTCCGAGCAAGAGGAGCAGCAGAAGGCTGAGAACATTTCCAAAGCCATCCCCGAGACTCATAAAAATTAGCAAGACTAATTATAAGTAACTTCACTAAGCTCAATGCTGAAACACTTCAAATGACATCAGGGCTCAACAAGAGTTTGGAATTTTTTAAGAGCACCCAAAAAATTAACTGCTCATCTAAAATTCATCAATTGATTTCTACTTCCTAAGCCATTTTTCGACTCATGCAGTTACAAATTTGAAGGTTGGGGTGGTTACAGACATTTCCACCGCAGTGCTCAAGATCATTGCCCCTTCACTGATCAAAAGGTTTCACATGAAATTTACTGCTCTGCTTTGACACGGCTCAGACCAAAGGGTGGACGAAGGCTGTTATGAAGAGGACATTCAAAATATACAGCAAGCAGGTACTTATAAGGAATCAATGAAACTTGGATCCTGTGGATATTTCCACAATTTTGGCAAGTGTAAACCCCATCCAGAGAATCTGCACGGTCTTACATTTGCCCCAGTTAGACTGGGGTCTTATCTTTGTTTCCATAGCTTTCATCATGTACGTGCTGAAAAGCTGATGCCCTGCAATTTCCCTTGCTTATTTCTGACCCTTCTTTATTTTCATGCTTAAAATCTTGTCACTTTAGCTGAATTTATAAAGACATCTGCTTGAAAGTAAGTGCTCAAATTTATCCTTCAGTTTTATTGACTCTGTACCTGAAAACCTACAACCTTCTGTGACCAGAAAGCAGATGAATGAACCAACTGGAGAAAAAAAAAAATCAAAACCAGGAAAGCTCAAGGATGAATAAATGGCAACACACAATTCCCCACAGCACTCTGACCTGAGCATCCTGAGGGAGAATCATTTTGTCAGGAACGACTCCAACATGTTTGGGAAACGGTGCCCTGTCAATAGAATCTTTACAATTACAGTCAGATGATCGGTACATCTGGAAAATAACAGTCAAGTGATTAGTCTGAACTTTGCCTGGATCAGGCAATTTTTCCCCAGCTCTGTCAAATGTCAGACCTCCTTCTCCCTCACCAATTGCAGAAATGTTGCACCATGATTTCAAGCAGTGAATCATCCTTGCCTGTGCCAACCATCTGTTTCGTCTGCCCCCTCAGTGTCTGAAATTAGATGACGGAGGGCAGGGCTGGCTTGCTGGAGTGGCCATTAATGTTACTGGAGGAGGGGCTCTGGCGACACATTTTCCAGCTGAAATCATGGACTGTTAAAAACTGGCAAGGACTGGAGAGAAGTGAGTAGAAAAATGATGCAAGGATGAAGAATGAATAAAGGAACAGGGAGGAAAAGAAAAGACAACAAAAAAGAGAAAAGGAAATTGAGCAGAAGAGAAGTAGAGGAAATGCAATGATATGAAGGAAAATGATTTTGGAAAAAGAAGAAAAATCCCACAAATTCCTCTGCACCTTTTCTGTTGTTTGTTATTCATTTGTTCTTTTCAGTGATGAAAAAAACAGTCTTGCAGTACCCACAAAAATTTCCAGCAGTCCAGAAAGAGGTAGCAGGAAGAGCAGAGGAAAAAATGGTGAGCATCATAAAAGAAGTAAGACAACTGTCAATAGTTACACTTTGATTTAGTGTAATACTTTGACCTAGGCCTTTTAGGTATATGCAGAAGAGCAAGGATTAAGAATACAGGACCCTGGGAAGGTCATGCATAGGCAACCAAAAAGGAGTGGTTGAAGGACTCTTGCACACACTTCATTTTGCTGGTCATGTCCCAAAAACTCCATTTTCACTCCAACATGTTTCTGAGAACCTTCACAGGACAGCTCTAGACTTGCCTTTGACAGTCCCCATCCCCGGGAATATTTGGATGGGGAAATTAAAACATGACTCTGCTGTAGCAAGATCACCCTTTTTTTAAAAAAAAAAAAATCCTAAATTCAGGAAAAAATAAAACTCCATATTTTTGGGAATAATGATACAAAATGGAAACAAGGCACAAAACAAATATACAAACTCCATCTTTCCTTCCTGTTTTTTACCTCCCATCACGTGCTGTCCTACATCATCCCAGGAGTGCTGTAACACTGAGCACTACACAGAGGCATTCACTACACTGAGTATCTCTGCTCCATCTTCCATCAGCACGAGCACACAATGTCCCTCAGCATAAAGAAAGGGTTAGGAATTGCATACGAATGAAGAGAGTTCCATCAACAAATTGGTCTTCCGTTTCAGACTGGAAAACATTGCTAGAGAGAGTACTGGGCTTTGTTTGTGGTTATCAAAAATACAATGGAAATCTAAGTTTATGGAAGAAAAATAATTTCTCTGAATATTAAGTAGTTTGCTGAAGTGGCCTAGTTGGGAAATCTTACTTGCTACTATCCAGAAACAACTAATTAGTTCCCACAAACCTAAATTATAGTGTTTGATCTGCGGTTAGAACATTTGACATTCATATAATAATAATAATTACTTTGATTGTGTGTAAGGAGTATAGATGCAGTTCCTTGAATTGTATTGCCTGCCTGCCACAGGGGTGAGGTTTTGCTGAATTTGGCCAAATATAAAGTAAATCACTGACTCTCTCAGAACTTTAAGAGTTTAGTATCACACACAGGTCAATGTTTAATGTTGCTGCTACTGAACAACAGAAATTAATATTTCTGTCTATTGGCATCCTCAAAACATTTGTTAATATCTGTATTTTTGACAGATAAAAATTTAAAATCCTATGTGCATAATATTCATAACTCTGTGTTGGTTATTATTAAAAATAACTTTTTAAAATGTTTAGTTCCATGACAGGATTTTTAAATACTATTTGTATACTGTACTTGAAAAGCTTTGAAAGAAAAAAAAAAGCTTTCAAAGAAAAAAAAAAGAGTGTCCCAAATACTAATTTATAAGTGTAAATAAGTGAAGCACTGAGTTAATTTATTATTTTGGAGAAAGCTAGATAAAAGCTATAAAAATAGATTATTAAAAGAACTATAATGTTTTATTTGCATTCAATTTTAGAGTACAAACATAGTGTCTACTTGCAAGTGGATTATTTCTCCCTGAGAATAAATAATGGTGAACAGCTCCAATTCTAAAACAAGACAAACAAAAAAAAACCCAAACTATTTTAATTTACAAGTCAGAAGGTGAAGGTTTGCCAACAGTAACAGACCAAATTTTTAAGCGACCATCAAGTTGTGCTCTGATTTTGCACCTGCTCTCAAGCACACAATTGTGGGCACAGTCCCTTGGCAGAGCATCTCACTGTTGGATTGTACCAGCGAATCCAAGAGGACTGGGGGTGCCAGGGTATCACCTGCTGGACCCTTCGTGGCACTCAGAGGCAAAATGAGAGTGCCTTTAAAAGAAAATGGGGTTATTTCTGACCAAAGTTCCCAGTTCACTTCCTGCATTTAATGGCGCTTTCACATGGTATTGGCTGAAAGGGGCAAAGAGCCTCCTTTGTGAACTAAACCTGCACTGAGATTATTTTGAAAAATAAACTTTGGATTTGCAATCATAAGTTGTGCTTTCCCTCTTTAGCCCCAAGCTGACTTTCAGCACTACTTTTCTGTCGAGCTCACGCTGTCCTTTCTCTCCTCAAAGTTCACACCAAAGGTAAATACAAATATCTCTTTGGTGAGTTCTTCACTTGCCTTCTAAGAGACAATGCAAGAAATCTGCTCAATTTGCAGTTTTAAAACGAATGACCACCTGCCCACTGCTCTAGCTCACCCCTGGGTACCTGTATATTCAGTGCAGGATGGTATTTTCTGATCACAACCCCAAAGATGTACCTTCACAAACAGAATGAAGTTTGCCATCAGTTCAGTTTGACATTAGTCTGCAGAGCCACCTCTTTGCCACCATTTTTACTTTATGACAGCTTGCAGGGGAAGCTATTACTACTCACAGCAGTAGAGCTGACAGAGAGAACTATTATTTTCATAATTAATATATGGTGACTTTCTTGCTCTTACAGAGGAGGAGAAGCCTCCCTTATTTTTATCCCATTGCTGTTATCCTGTGGCAGATATTCTTAGCAGTCAGGAACAGCAACAGGCTGCCTTTATTAGCAAAGTGGACCTCTTTGAGGCCTCTTTACCATCCCCACCTGTTTGTCTGCTTGCAATTTTAGGGACATTTCAGTTCTTCTTGCTTCTATTCGCTCTGATGCCAGGACACTTCTACCACTTCCCTATAACTCCTGCAGTTTCATTTCTTCAGGACCTCTGGGCTGCATTTCGAATGCCCCTCCTTTTCTTCCCACCCAAAAGGAAGAAGTGCTTTGTGAGCTGAAATTTTCACTTACAACTTCAGGAGCTGACATTTTGGTGACAACAGTCCCCTCATGCATTTATAAAGTTTCCCCTAATTCTGTTGGTCATTCCAGTAGTTTGTAAATCATAAGAATGGTTTGGGCTGGAAGGGGCCTTAAAGACCCTCTCATTCCATCCCCCTGCCATAGGTAGGGGCACCTTCCACTGTCCCAGGTTTGCTCCAAGCCCCATCCAACCCGGCCTTGGGCACTTCCAGGGCTGGAATCTTCACAAGTGAGGTTGGACTGCTTGCTCAGTGCCTCTTCCACTGGTGCTGCTACAGCTAATTAAGGTCAGCCCTGAACTGTGGGGGAAAAAAAAAATCCTTACTTCATTTCCATGGAGCAGGAAAGAAAAATAAAACCAAAGGGAAAGTTAAATAATTATTTGGATCACTTGGACCATCAGGAGATTATGGTACAATGGGAAGTCACACTATCTTAGGAAAGAGTCATCAATGCTACCTAAATTTCATTAAGGTGGCCTCTAGGCTTCCATGTACACCCAGGCAGAGTTCACCTCACCCTCTTCTGGTTTGAGCTGGATATTATGTATCATTTCATGCACATTAGTAAAAAAATAAATCTCCCTTTCCACCCAGAAAGATCAAGTAGCTTATAAAAGTTATTGCAGATCCTTTTTATTATCATTTTGCGAGTAAGACTGATGAGTTTGCCCCATTTCTAACATTAGCCAGAAGTCTTACCGAGATGATAAAGGTGTAAACATTTCTCAGAGAATTAAAATTAGTCCAACAAAACAGTAAATGACCTCAAAATGTTGTTTTGCTCTTCTAAAGATTGAAAATAAAGAAAATCCTTTCCTTTCTAGTCCTCCCCTCAATCTCTTGTGGGTGAGACTACCCATGTTTGTAGTTAGGCAGCTGGCTAAAAATCACAATAAAAGCAAACCTTGTAAGTACAAAGCACAGAAAAGCCCAAGTCTTCCTTTAATGCTTTACTAGCACTTCACTAATAGGCCCATGGGGTGCAGTCAGTCAATAATAACCCAATAAAATCAATAACGATAAACAAGAGTCAGTGTTCCAATAAAACCAGAATTTTTGAAATCCAAACCAGCTGTTCTTCCAGGGTTATGTACAAACACAGGCCTGGGGTGAGGGTTCACTCTGGTTCCAGTATCCATATTCAGCTGCCAGTGCCACATGGGGTTTCCTTGGAGGGGGAGGAAGTGATGGGCAACACACAATCACCATTTATTGCCAAGGTGAACACACACTTTTATTGCCTACTTTCTTCCGATTTTATCAATACTCTTCAAGTTTGGTTTTCTTTTTACATATTTACTTCATGTGTTTTACTTGACACAAAAACTGGGAAAATTTATCTCCAGTATCTTCCAAACAGAATAGAAAATTATATAAAGACTCCAGTCAACTATGAAACACCTTTGTTGGGTTATATTTGGACCTTTTCTACAAAACCATCCAGGCAATAAATTCACTATTTCTGTCTCCAAAGGGGTGGCCACATGCCATGGAAAGTTATCCTGGAAGGTGGATATAAGAAATGAGGAGGGGCAGAACTGAGGAATCAGAGGAAATACCTTGGCTGTCATATAGATAAGAAAGGACTGTTTTTATTAGATGACTTCAGTCTGATAACATCACTTTTGCTTCTCAACTCCACAAACATCTAAAAATGTAAGTCTTTGGAACTTGAGAAAAAAAATAGCAACATATATCTCAAAAATAAGTCATAAGTTACTCTCCACTCCCTAGAGGAAGAGAACTAATTATTTCCAACCTTGTCCATCAACTATAGCCATGCTAGAGGAAGGGCTAAGACCAAAGGCTCAATACGTTTCTTATAAAAAAAAAATAAACCCCACAGTCTATACAGCTCTTAAGACCATTGAAATATGTTAGGAAGACTAATTAGAATGTGCTGAGTTTAAAACCAAGTTTAACTTTTAGCCCTTTAAGGTGTAGAGTTTGATTTCCTTTTAAAAGGGACAAAATTGAAGTACAGGTTTGTGCTTCATCTCCATCCCATACGTAAACACAAAACTTTCGAGTAGTTTGACCTTCCCTCTGAAGGGACCTCGGTTCCCAAAAGGAAGCACAAGGTTGAGACCAGAGGTGGTTCAGCCTAGAACAGATACCAGAGATGAGAAAGAAACTACTCCTAGACAAGCAACCTGAAGATGGATGATATCAGAGAACAGAAACACAACTTGAACAAACACCAGCTGCCCTCATGGACACAGAAATGTTCAAATGTGTTTGTACCTCAAAGAGAAGAGAGTGGAGAACAGAGGAAGGCTCTTGGCAAAAGGATAGGGAAGTAAAAGGGCTGCAAATATCCATCTTTTCCTCCAAATGGTTGCAGGACAATTTCTGCACTTGGCTTGTTTTGCTGAGCAGTTTGGCCAGGGCACTGAGCAGGAGGTGCTACACGAGGTCCTACCAAGGAGGTGCAAAATCTGGTACCAGATTTTGTACTCACCCTCTTATCTAAGCTAAAAGCAGATAAAGGTGAGTTTAGCTCAAGTGCAGTCACACAAGTGAGAAAGGGTATCACAAAGGCTACAGCTCCTGAGAAACTTCTCTGGCCAAAAATAACTTTCAACAATTACACCATAGTTGGATATCCTGATGTAGATAAACTAAGAGAAACCTCCATAAAATAGATTTGGCTCTCATTTGCACTTCATATCCACTCCTCTCATGGCAAGAGGGATGTTCCCTGTCTTTCTCTATCTACACTTTGACATATTTTCTTAAGCGGGCGATGAAATTTATCTTCTAATATACAGCTTCTTCTGAATGCTCCCTGACAAACCCCATCAAAAAGTGCTATGTTATGCTCCAATCACATGTAGAGTAATGGTTTACTCATTTTCTGCATGAAAAGATGGGCACAGTACTTTGCAGAAACCATCAAACCTCTCATTTCATGTGCTCCTTCTACAGTGCTCCTTTTGCCAACATCATTAATTGCACATGACTCTGCTGCATATACTAAGAAACACAGGCCTGGCCAAAAGCAGTTCCTGGCACCATTGCCATTCTGATATATGCATTTCAGCTTAACAATATTATCAACACATGGTTTGGAATCCTAAAAAAAAAAAAAAATCCTTCATGTCTGTTACTAGCAAAGAAAGGAAAAGTTCTCTAAGTTGAGATATTATTTAAGAGAGAACAGAGAACACCTTATTAGCAACAACTGAGAGGCCACAGCTTATCCTTTTGGCTGGGGTAGAGTGGCACAAGATTTCCAATATCCTTCAAGACAACCATTATTTTTCCACAGAGAGACAAACCCATGCTCTGTGTGTGTTTTTATGAGGGAGAGGTGTGGATGCCCAATCAGAGGGAACGGCACAAGTGACGTGCTCGCGGAATGAATTACACCGACGGCTGTTATAAATCTTTAACATAGCTCATGAGATCAATTAAGATGTTCAAGCAGCTACAAAAAGGATGATTGAGGCAAATGGTAACATCAGGATGACCATATGGTAAGGGAATGCTGGAACTGCGTGGACATAAAACGTGAGCCATCGGAGCACCACCGCTGACAAAACAGAGAGTGGAAAAGGGACAAGGCAGGGAGAGAAATACCAGAAGGATAAAAGAATGGGATGGGAACTGTCCAGCCTGGAGGAGACTGAGGGGAGACTTCATTGCAGCTACCACTTCCTTGTGAGTGGAAGAGGAGGGGCAGGCACTGATCTCTGCTTTGTCAGGGGAGGGTTAGGTTGGATCTCAGGGAAAGGCTCTTCCCTCCCAGGGTGGTGGGCACTGATCAGGTTCCCCAGGGCAGTGGGCATGGCACCAAGGCTGCCAGAGCTCAAGGAGTGTTTGGATGATCCTCTCAGGCACAGGGTGTAACTCTTAGGAATGGTCTTGTGCAGGGCCAGGGGTTGGACTGGGTGATCCCTATGGGTCCCCTTCCAGCCCAGCATATTCTGTGATGGGGGCCCACAGGGAGGCAAAAGAGAGAGTCTTCCTCAAGAACTGTAGTGGTAGGACAAGGGAGAATGGGCACAAATGGAAAGAGGGGACTTTAAGGTCAAATGTATGGAAGAAATTTTTCACTGTAATGTTGGTGAGACACTGGAACAGGTTGCCCAGGGAGGTTGTGGATACCCCAACCAACCTCACTGAGTCCAAAGCCAGCTTGGACAAGGTTTTGAGCAGCCTGGGTGAGTGGGAGGTGTCCCTGCCAATGGCACGGTGGTTGGGACTGGAAGATCTTTAAAATCCCTTCCAATCCTGTAACATTCTATGATTCTATAATACACATGCAGGATTTAATAATATAGGACTCCAAGAAGGGCAAGGTGCTTTATTCCTACAAGTCCCAGGTGCAAAGGTGTTGGTACAGTGCAGAGCTGATGATTCCAGCTGGTGTGGGTGAAGAACACATGGCCCAGCCCTGAACACCACCTGGCAAACACAGCTGAACGTTTCAAATAATTCTATTTAATACAAGATGATCAGCTGTAAACAGCAGTGATTTTATCTCTGCCCCGACCTGCAGGGATGGCACAAATTACTTGAGTGGCCCTTTTTAACATCTCAGACAGTTTCTCTCCAGACTGTTCACTGGGCTGTGTTACCATGAGCCATCATCTCTGCAGGACACATCAACCCATGGACAACTTGCTTCCCATGCCGTGGTGTGATTATAAGGTGCTAACAGCACTATTAAGTTACAGCACTGCTGCTCTGAGGTTAAAAAGACTTTCCTTTCCCAGGGTTGTTGAAGCTGCTGAAGCGCAATGGACAATTTAGCCCAACCTTGCACAGCAGTCCGAAATCCATACTGGCTAATGAAGGCAGCAACACATGATGGAAAACACATCCTCAACACCTGATTATGAGGAGGAAACAGTGCAGAACCCACCCTTTACAGAGTCCTATTCCTTCTCTGAGCAAGGCAATTTAAATAGTTACAATATTACACAGATATCTTAAAAAATACACAAAATAACTTCATTCTTAGTTCCATTAAATTCCAACCTGAAAATTAAGTTTACTTCATCTTATGATTAAGTTCATTTACCTCCCACACTTATTCTAAGTACTGATCCTAAATAATATTAAACTATTCCTATCACTACATTTAGTAAGGGTGGGATTGTTTCACCCACTTTGACATCAGAAAAATCAACAGGAAATAAATTACTGACATTAGACCATATTTAACAATTATCCTCAGGTATCAAAAACTCAAGAGGATTCAATATTTTTTAGTGCTTATTTTATTCATTTTTGGATTTGTTCTTTCCTCTTACTAACCCAACACTGTGCATTAAAGTCCAGAAAATTTAGTCATTTTCTATGTTAAAAAGCAAGAAATATTTTGATACGAAAAATAACAGATTTACAAGATAAGATTACTGTCAGCAACTACACAATACTTTTTTTAAAAAGAAGGGGAAATCAATTAAAGGTTTTTGCTTTCAATTCCGTTTGCACAGTGACTGGAAACCAAACTGGTGAAAGATGAAGTTGTCAAAGTGAAGGAGAGTATTAAGACATTTTCAAAATTAACTTCTAGGTATAGAAAAAAATTACTAGAAAGATTTTTATTGATTAAGACTTATTCTTTTTTATTTTCTGTGCATGTTTTGTTCAACCAAGAGAGATGGATGGAAGTTTTTCCCAGTTTTCAGTCAGACGAGATTTACATGAGGACCTGCTCTAAGCTCAGCAAAAGACCCAACTGTGATTTGATGTACCAGGAAACTGAAGAGGACAGGTCAGATTTTGTGGCACACCTTAAGAGGTGGACACACAAATAGAGTCAATTTAGATTAGATACAAGGAAGAAATTCTTGCCTGTGAGGGTGGGTAGGCCCTGGCACAGGTTGGGCAGAGGTGGCTGCCCCATCTCTGGAAGTGTCCAAGGTGAGGTTGGACAGGGCTTGGAGCAACCTGGGCTGGTGGAAGGTGTCCCTGCCCATGGCAAGGGGGACACAAGATGGTCTTTAGGTCCCTTACAACCCAAACCACCCTGTGGAAACTGTATATGATTCAATCACAGGCCAGATGCATCTCAGTCCTCAGACCCTAAAAAACAAACCTGTCCATCCTCTCATGAAAAACACCCTGTTAAAGGTTCAGGACCATCCCCTTTGGACTTCTTATCACAAAGCAACCAGATAGTTTTTGCTACTCCCATGACTTGGGCACAGAGCCCTGATGGCAGCTCTCCTACTCCTCCCCTCAACAGAGAAAAAGCTGAATTTCTGCCTCTAGTGGAGGGAGAAGCAAATAAGTGGGGGAAACAGCATCCCTTGAGTGATTGCCAAGAATTCCCACAAAAATAAACACAGTCTGGTGGTTATGTTCTTAACAGCTGTGTTAATGGGGTTAAAGAAACCTTAAAGAAACTCTGTCTTTTTTTAAATGAGTTCTGTTCTTAAAAACCTGATATGGTACAAGTTTTGCTTTTAAACCCAGCACAATTTGCCACTGAGAAATGTACCACTCCAGCAGCCCTGGCAATTCCTGAGGGAATGTTTACAGGCCTCTGTCCCAGGACAGCCATGGACTACAGGAAGGACAATGATTGTGGAAAGCCTCAAAATCTTCTTACAAAGAGCTTGTGGCAAGCCAAGTGCTCTATTTGGGTATAGCAGCTCTGTGTGGTACCTCATCGTACTCCTTCCTTAAACACCTCAACTGCAATGCTGTTAAAAGTCAGATTTTTCATAACTGATAATCCTTCTATTAAAAACTCCAAAGAAAAAAAAACTAGCAAAACAAAAGACCCAAAATAATGTAGAACAATGACAATATTTTCACCCTTAGGTTTCATTTCTCTTGTGAAAGTAGTCATGGGATGAAATTTAGGGTAAAGAATTACCACCTCTGGTCCTGTCTGCAGTCCTTTCTCAGAATAGGCAACAGTCCCACTCCAATTCAATATGACTATTTTTCTGAATATAAAGCATGGCAGAGGAATGCTATGGAAGGCACCACTGCAAATAAGAAACAATTCTGGATTGCAATCTCTTTGTACTTCCTCATGATTACAACATCAGCTCCTACTTCTTCAACTTACTTATTGTTATTTCAGAAGCACTGAAGTTCCAGTGGCATAACCTCTGTATCCACTGGGATATCCTGGTTGTTATTGAATGCTCTGCATTTCTGAAGAGGACTAAAAGCAGCATTCACTGAGGAAAATTCAGTCCTTGGCATTGATAAGATAGGGCAGAGTCTTAGAGCAACCTCACCTTCACTGCCTTCAGGATGTGCTTTGGTCCTGCTGAGATCCATAGGCATGAGGAGGGGATGCAACTAAAGTTAATTACTCATTAGCTTAGTCTTATTTAATATAACCCAGAGAAGAGAGAGCAGCTATTGATGCTTCCCAGAAAGACCAAGGACAGGGGGTTTGTTTGCACACTGCAAACCTTCTCAACCAGCTGCTGGGTGGCAGCAGGGCAAGACCTTTCCTTTGCAAAGCAGAAGAAAGAAGCTAAGAGAAGACAGACACTATCCTGCTCCAACTCATGGATACATTAGCGGCCATGTAAGAATGAGAATAATTTCCCTCCCAGCTGGGTCATAGGAAAGCTAAAGGTGAGGTTTAGACCTCTTCAGACACATCTCTTAACTTCCCTCCATGCACATGAAATGCCCTCAGGGATAATGTTGTTGCAGCTGTGCCTGATCCTACCTCTGAACATGCTTTTCCTTGCTGCCCTGGAACTGCCTGAAAGCAACTCCTTGTAACTATTTAATTAGAGGTGATTGCCACTGCAGAGGGTGGGCTTGGGAAATAAGTCACTTTTACACTCCCACCTGGCACGCTACATTGCCATCATCCCAAGCATGGAACTCCATCCAACGTGGTCCTGCTGGCAGGAGAAGGGCTGGAGAGGCTGCAGGAGACCACCCAGACTGACCCTGTGTCAATTTCTGCAACAACCAGAGGGCACCCAGAAGGGATCAGGTCCCTCTGTGCTTGCTCTGCTCTATCCCCTGCAAGTATTTCAGCTGAAAGCACAGGCCAGAGGTGGGCAAAAGCTCAGCCATGCCCTGCTTTGCTCAGAAAAAAGAATGTGCAGACTTTGCAAGTGTGAACTTGTCTGTAAATAAATGCACACAACTGAAAATGATATTCTACAAAGCAAGAAACCCTTCGGCTTTAGCGTTTCAAAACAATCTCTCCACTTTAAGTAGCTTCTCATATTGGGTGTTTTCTTACAGTTTGAACACAAAACTCAATGCAAAACTATTTTTTTCTGTCCTAAATTTGGTTGGAAATTGTGAACCAGCATGACTCTTAAATCTTTTTGGTGGAAAAAATTTTGAATCAACCAATACATAAAGCACCAGCTGTAAGAACAGGCTTGACAAGAAGTCTCCCCTGGCCCCAGAATTTGATCCCAATGATCCCTCACTGCGCTCTCATCACCTGGGTACAGATACAGGGCCATACACAACCTGGTGGAAGAGAAATTTGGGGTGGGAAACAAGCAGGACACCTACACAAGGGCAGCAAATGCTGTGCCAAATCCATCAAGATCTGAAGACAGGTTTGTTATAGCACCTTCACTACCCACATGCAAAATAAAGCGGATATGAAGAGTCAAAGGAAATGGGAGACCCCAACACTGGGCAGGAGGCAGTTTAGTCAAGACAGAAGGCAGTCTTGAGTGTTCAAAGAGCTGTACTTTGGCCCCTTCTTCTTATACCAGATGGATTTTCTGGCTCAGACTTATCTGTAATTTTCCTCATAGCTATTTCACAAAGGGAACAGGGCAAAGAAACCACTTGGATCTGGTTTCTCTACAACAGGAGAAACTCAGCACTGCTTCGGATCTCCTCAGTCACAGGAGGCACTTTACTCCATACCTCCCAGTTCATGCATTTGTTGCATCTCCTTGATCACATTCCAGTTTTTGCACTTCCCACTTGACTCTAAATTCTACAGAAGAGCTTGATTAGGTTCAAAAGTGGAGCTCAGGAAAGCTTCAGAAAAATCTCCTCAGGCTCTTAAACATACATGCTACAAAATCCACGTGTTCCAGGGCTTCAGGAGCAGAGCATGGGAATAACCAGCTTGCCCAAGAGTTGGAACTAATCCAGCAACTCAAACATCAAACTGGGGATGCTGGGAAGAGGCTCTAGCTCCAGGTTTTTCATCTGGTCTCGTCCCAGTGATATTCTGGCACAGACCCAATCATGCCAAAATGCTTCGGTGTCCTAATCTGTATTAAAGCCCTCATGTACAGCTCTATTCCACACTTCCCAAATCCTCTTTTCAGCAGACAACCCCCCCATTTTCATACATTCCAGAATGCTTTCTGTTTGATCCTAAAAGCAATGATGACTCCACTGTCATTTTTTTAGTGTCAACAGTGTCACATATCAACAACCTTTTCATCTGATTGTCACACAGAACACTCAAAAGGCTACAAGTGTTACACAAATTCCTTTCAGCAGTTGCTTTTCTGCAATAAAGTATAACAAGTCCAAATTTTTGCACTTTGTGGCTCTTTAAGGATGAATTTGATGGGTTTTAGAAAAAAGATTGTGTAGGGGTTGCTTGTGTAGAGCAACCTCCTACAGCCTGGTCCAAAGACAGTCAGATTAAACTGGAGCAAGAATTATTAATAAAAATCCATGTGCCTCAGTAGCTATAACAAGTTCTCTACCAAGTTTTAACTAAAAAAAAAAAATTAAATCTAGCTATAAATCCATGAAACTGTAATTCAGTCTTACTGCCCATTTGCTGGGCAGCAAGACTCACATTTTTCATGTTTCCTCTCAAGTACTATAGTTTTCATTCTTTTCCTCCAAAGGCTCCAAGAACCCCAGTTTATGTGAATTTTAATACCACACTTCAGTAAAAACAACTTAGTCAGAACACTGAATCCACCAAATTGTTTTTGGAAACTCTTGGAAAACTGTCACACCACTGAAAGGAACGTTAAAAAAAAAAAGTGATTCCTGAAAAGAAAAAGAGGAAACCCCCTACACACATGCCCATCCTTACTCATTCCCTACTACAGCAGACTTTAAGGAGAACATACTACTGTAAACCAAACACATCCTCACTTTTGAAGCCATTTTCAGTCTACACAAAAATACTATTTATACCTCCTCTATGCCTTATCTTTTATAAATTCCATCTTTTACTGGTGCTTACAGCAACCTCCCCCTCAAACCCTGGGTCTATTCTTCACTGAAAAACTTCCAAAAAATACAGAGGTGGAAAATTACCTTTTACTTTAAATCTATTATGTCATTGAGGAAGGGAAATGAGAAATAAGGGAGTTTGGAAGGACATTCCCAAGCGGAAGAGTTGTTCATCTGTTACACAAAGCACGTGAACATGTCATTTCTAAGAGGTATATAAGGCATGAAAGCAGTTTAATGACACACACAACATGTGTTATTACACATGGATTATTGTCATTTCCATCCTACCACGGAGGTTACGGACAGCGGGACCACAGGAATCCCCAAAACCACAGCCATGACCTCCAAAATTTGTCTGGCTCTTTGACTCCACTTCCAGCTCCTGTGTGGCCAGACCAGACCAGCATCTTCACGATCCATGAGCCCCACAGCGTGTCCCTTCTCCGAGAGGGCCTCCCCACAGTCCCAGCAGGGGCAGTTATCCCAACTTGCCTTTGGAGGTTAAATGTTATCTCCCAGATTTGCTTTCTGTGCATAAAAAAAATCCCCACTTTGCACTGCTTTGAGGATCGGGTCTTTCCAAGATTAAAAAAGAGTAAAAATAAAGTATGCAACGATTACAAGCACTGATTTTTATCCATGGGAAAATTGTAAGTGTCCAGAGATAGGAGCATGGGCACATCAGCTTCAGGGAACTCACCGAGCAGCAGCAGCAGCTTTCTACAGTTATTACAAAATTAACTTTCAGAATGGTTTGCAAAAAGACCACAACCTTTAATCAGTGCAGTTAGAGGGGAGTGGATGAACAAGCCCAAAGCCTCCTTCTGAATAATTGTCTGTTTATCATTAGAGCTTCCCCTGGCTAATTATTTGCTTAAGAAAACACCTTTAAAAATCCACTCTTCAAAAAAAAAAAAAAAAAAAAACAAACCAGCAGTTTGTTTTTCCAGTGTGGGGTTTACACTTTTTAAGTTTCAGCAACATAACGTACCAGATACTTGATGTTACAGATGGTTGTGGGGAACCAGAAATACTTGAGGGAGGGAGGGCAGGCTGTACTTTTTGTATCTCTTAGTGAGAGCTAATGCCTTTTCAGCAAGAAATTCAGCAGAAAATTCAGCAGAATCGCGTTGGCTCACGAGCACTTCTCCAAACCTGAACAGAGAGGCAGCTCCAAAGGCCACAATAGTTGTGCTAAGTGAACGCTAAGGCTGGGCTGGAAGTTGCACTTGTAGCTCCAAAAAAGAGGCTAAAACTTTTTAGTTCTATTTAAAAGTTTGGTGGCACTGAGGACCCTCCTTGGGATGCACTCAGAGCCGCTTCTTGCATCCTTCCCCTCTTGCCAGCTTTTGCACAGGTACCAGGTCTCTCTTCCCCTTGTTCCCACCCTCCCTTTTTTGCGTTAACAGTTAATTATGACACACATTTCAATTAGCATCGCAGCCCTGTGATCCATGACCCACACACGGGTAGCGCCGTCCCTCCAGGAGGAGCGGCCGCGACCCCCCGTGCGGGTTCCAAAGGGTTAATCCCCGAGCGAATTCTTCAGATGCGTAATTTAATACTCCGTATAACTGCTGAAAATTGGAGCCCGCATAATTTATTTTCTTTGGTCTGGGCACATTTGCCTCATGCTTGGCTGTGGCTGACTTCAGAGAGACACACCTAAAGCCCTCAAGTGTCCCGAGTGGCCGTGTCAGCTCTGCAGAGATTGTGGTGCTTGGAGGGAGCCCAAGGATTAGGTGTTCCCGAGGAGGTTTTCTTGGCTCTCCCAAACCCCCGGGTGTCCCGGGCATGGGCTGCGCTCCTCCTGCCGCCGCTACGGCCGCACATCCACGGGGGATGTGACCGCTCCGAGACGGGCCGTGCGCGAAGGTACCACATTAAAGCGCACAGAACACGCCACCAAAGAGCGCACGGAGAGAGGGAAGGAGGAATCGCTGAGCGGAGAGAGACGGGGAAACAATCGCTTCATTGTGGAGCCGGAGCGAGGATTCGCAGAGCCGAGCTCCACCTACAGTCCCCTTCGCAGAGCTGACTCCGGCCCCGGCTTTCCTCCCCTGCCTGCTCCTGGAGGCTTCTTTTCCTTAATATTTCTATTTTTTTTTTAATAATTATGTTCGCTGCTAAAGTGCTCTACATTTCTATTTCAGCTCAGTCCGAACGTAGCTAAAGCTATTGCATTGTCCCAGTACTTTTAAGGTTAGTTTGCTTTCCGTGTTTTGAAAGTAAATAGCCTGCTTTTCCCTGGAGTTTATTTTAGGATTCCGTCTCTATCGCTGGCTTTCATTTGCACCAGCTTCATGTTGTCTGACAGTATTTCACATTTTTATTGCAGTTTGATTGCAGTGCAGTAGTTTCAACATTTCAGGAAAAAAAAATAAGATATATTAAAAAAGTTTTCCTAAATTGTACTCTTGCCCTTCCTAAAAAAAAAAAAAATAAAAATTCAAATGAAATCAAGCTTCAAACATGATCGGGTTTGTAACTTTTAAGAGCAGTAGTCAGCCCCTGAAAGCATCAAATAAAATCACTCATTTTCTACTTAATAAAAAAACCATCTTGGACACTAATTCAAGCTTTGATGTTGGTGACCTACAATAGTGCCTCTCCTGCAGGAGAGATGTGCGTGAAGCACAGGAGCGGGTCACATGGAGGGGCTGCGTGCCCAGGTAACCACATCTGAAGCCTGGCCATCAGTCTGGGTCACCCTTGTGACCTCACCACACTCTGATGGAGCTCCAGGAGGCAGCAGGACCAAGGTCATCCCCAGGTCATGCCCTGTGGCATCTCACCCAGTGGGTTTTCAACCAGGTGCCTTTTCATTACGTGGGATGCCGCTCCCCTGCCATGGAAATTATAATCCTTCCTGAGAAAAGAGGGACACAATAACCATTGGCCTTCCAAAGGTTATTTGGGCAGGTCACCAGCTACAAGAGCAGTCTCCCCACACCATCCATGGGGAGGAAATGCCACCAAATGTGCAAACAGGACATAGCTACAGCCAAAACTCATCTCCCCAAGACCTAGAAGGGATTAGAAGATTAAGAAGGCTTTTTAATCTTCTGGGAAACTCCTTCATTCATCTTAATGGTCAGATTCTATGATTTTGGAGGTCTTTTCTAACCTAAAAAATTCTATGATTTTCTGCTATCACATACACTTTATATATGCACCTTATGCAAGGAGCTCTGCAAGGCTGCTGAGTGTTTAAGTGACAAATGAAACTAAAAAGAAGAATAAATAGGTACTTTGGGCACATTGTGTTCCTTTCTGTTAACTCAGGCTCACAAAATAACCCTTGTTAAAGGGTTAAACTGTTAAACAGTTAAAACTGATCTCTATTTAGTACCATCCAGACAGTGGCAGCACCAAGACTGTTAGGATGTGGAAGATCTCTTCCATTAAAGAAATTCCTACATTTAAATTCCTAGTAAAGTAACGTTGTCTGGAAAGAAGAAAAATTAGGATGCACACCAAACCTTGGAAGGAGGAGAAGAAGACAGAGAAGGGAGATTTCACCTTGACTGAGAATAAGGTAGACTATCATTAATGTGTAAAAGGTTTCTGTGTGCTATCATGATCTACTAAGACAAAGCAAGGGACTGGAGCATCTCTCTTATGAGGAAAGGCTGAGGGAGCTTGGCCTGCTCAGCCTGGAGAAGAGACACTGAGAGGGGATCTCATCAGTGTCCATCACTATCTGCAGGGAGGTGTCAGGGCATGGACCAGGCTCTGCTTGGGGGTGCCCAGCAATGGGACAAGAGGAACAGGCAGAAACTCGTGCACAGGAAATTCCACCCGAACAGGAGGAAGAACTTCTTTCCTGTGCAGTGAGTGAACACTGAACAGATTGTCCAGAGAGGGTGTGGAGTCTCCAGAACTATCTGGACACAACTCTATGCCATGTGCTCTGGGATGGCCCCACTTGAGCAGGAAGGTGGCACCAGGTGACCCACTGGTCGCTTCCAACCTGGCCCATTCTGTGACTGTGAAAAACCCTCATGTACACTCAACACATGAGAAACAGCAGACAAGCCATTTAAAAATTCTCCAGTTCTTACAAGAATTTGTAATGAACATTATCATCATTATCTCACTACATGGCCCAATATGTCCAAAATTTACATAGCTCCCAAATGGTAGTACTTTTACCATCCTTGCATCCAAGGTGAGAAAGCCAAGTAGAAAAGATTGAGTGATTTGGATGCCAAAAGGGGTGTTAGAAATAGAATACACTGTTCCACCTCCTGTGCAGCACTTCCCCAACAGTTTGTTCTCTGTGTACCCTTTTACAAGGCAGATATTTGACCTGTTACACCATGATGCATAAAATAATAATAAGTAATGAGTGGGTGGGTGATCTCACCAGTGTCTTTAAACCTCCTGCAATGTGTGGGTTACAAGGTTTGAATCACACACAAGTAGTACCAAATTTGCCTGCTGCTTCAAAGAAACTGCAGGAGAAGAGAAGAGAAACTTCACCCAACTGATGAAGAAAAAAGGAAATTAAAAAACCTGAAACAAGAAATGAGTAGAACAGAAGCCATAATGAAAACAAAACAAGAATAACTACCTGCAGAAAAAAGAGCAGGGCATATTAAGTCAAGCTGCTGATAATTTTTATTCTTGACAAATGCTTCCCATTTAAAGACATATTGATAAATATATATTTAATCTTATTTGGAGAGAAAAGAAAAAGTGTGACACTGATCACTCCCATCACTGTCAACCACAGCAACTCCCCTACCCCAGCAAAAAGACAACCAGAATCAACTACAGAGCTCATGTTACAAAAGAAAGAAAAAAAAATACAAAGAAAAAATATATCTCTTAAACTCATCCAAAAATCCATCTGCACCCACGCTGAGTTTCTAGCCCTACACTATCCAGAGCTCTGAGCAGGCAGGACTCTCAGGAGGTGGCTCTGCCATGAGACTGCATGGCCAGGCCCTACATTTATGAATGAAATTGCTGCTTTTTTCCAAATGTGAGATCCAAGCCCATGGATGAGTGCCACCTTTTTTTTTTCCTCTCTTTTACAAAACCCTTAGGAGAAGGAGCACACTGCATTTCTTCAATTCTGTGCTGATATATCTGATTTCCCTCCAGGACAGACCAAACATTAAATAACACTGAACAGGCTGAGCACGGAGCTCAAATACTCACACTGAAAAGTTTTCATTCTCAGCTTATTTCCTAGTTTACAAAAGCTCTTATCAAAAAAGCTCTCTAAATTGGAATTAGTTAGTGATCCAGGTCTCTAAAGCCCAGGGACTGGAAGTGAAGATTTCTTAATTATACCAGCAGGGGCTTGATTTCTATTCTTAGTGCAGTGGGTAATGCTGTTAGGTTCTTGCAGAGCACTGTGTTTCACTGGCAGGGATAGCCCCTGGTTTACTCCGATGAAAATACAGAGCTCTTGAAAATGAAGTATCTTCACGTATGGAACGGAGCACATGCACTTCAACCACACACCCAACCAGCTCTTCAGCAGAGCCCAGGTTCCTGGAAAGTTCACTAACTCCTTATCTGGGAACCTAATCACCAGTCTCAATTTTCACTAATCTCAACTTTAATTCCTTTTTATTAATTTTCTTGCTCCCAAGCAGGCTCTGCAATACCTCAGTTTCCCTTCTTCCTTGAAGGAACCAGCTGCTCAGCTGCAAGACCACCTAGAGAGCAGCCCCATAAGAAGGTTTTGGGATCATGACCAACGGTATCCCAAGAACTCCCAACATTAAAAATGTCCATTCACAGCAGCTGATCTTCTGCACAAATCACTTCGCTCCTGTATTAAAAGGATGTGCCCAACATAGAGAGCAAAAACCAAAACCAGCCTCCCACCTTACACAGAACAAAAAATTCTACCCCAACACTGAAATTAAATATGTAGCTCTAAAAGTCCTTCAAATACTCTTACAAAACAACTCACTGAATAAAATATGGTCAAAAATATGGCAACAAATGCCCATAGCTGCAGTTTAAGTGCAAGGGAGTAAGGGGTGGGGAAGTCAGGCATATTAGTTTCTCTTCTTAAGGTTCCTGGATAGAACTCAAAAAAAAATAGGTTCAGTCACCATGTAGGTCATATTTTTTTCTCTCAATATAATATTTGATTCATACTGGCCATATTCTCTGAAGATGACTGAATTCTGGACTCAAACAAGATGGAGCTGTAACTATTAAAGCAACTACTTAAATCTCATGGTTTGATGGTTGCTGATCACCTTCACAAGGGGAGGCTGATGGTCATTCTTCTGTATCTCTCTTTTGTTTTGCCCACAAAACACACAAAAATCCTCCTGCAGGACAAGTCAACCACACATCACAAGACAACTGGTGGTCACACAGGATGCTATTTTTATAAAAGGCACAGAACTTTTCGCATCTTCACATTCCTATCTGCTCAAGCTGCTTCATCAAAACTCAGATTTTGTTGCTGCTGGGAAACTGTCCTCTCTTTGGTACCTTTTCTGCCAAAGTCCAACTGTAACAACAAAAGTTTATAAACAATGAAAATTCCAGCTGCTTGACATCAGCCATGTGAAGCTTTCACTTCACACTGCTACAAATATTTACCCTGAGCTCTGGCAAAGCTTTCCTTGCCCATGTCGCCCTTAATCATACATTTTTCCTTGATTGAGTTATGCTTTCCAGTACGTGATTTGCTCTGGTTTACTTTTTAACACATCCCAGAGGCTCCGTCAAACTCAGCCCTGTCGTTTGGGAGCTGCTCAGAAGGACCTTGGCAAACAGCAAAACAGTGTCTTGTTCTAACTGCCCTAATAAATGTGTTTGTTCTTCGCTGACCACCATTTATTCCTTAGATCCCACATATCCATAAAGCAATGAGCCAAGAAAGTAAGCAGAAACACACTCATTTTCCCTTTAATCTACTCCCTTGGGGCAATACAGAGTTCTCTTACAGACACCTTATAGCTAAGAAGCTGCAAACTATCGATGACTCACTTTTTATTATTATTTATGAGACAGAAAGCTTATTGTCAGAGGCAGCAATAATAAAGAATCACTTGGCTGTTGCTTTAATACTTGCAAAACTAAATATACAGGAGTCAAAACAAATATATCGCTACCTGAGCAAACAGGATCATCACAGACTGTTTTGACAGTTATAATTAAATATACTCTTCCAAAAGAAACAAAAATTGAAGGATTTCTCAGTTACATTCATATAAAGCCAAGTACAACAAGGAGGGAGGTCTCATCTGCAATATTGAACATGGAGAGGAAAAATTCATTTCAACCTATTCCTAAAAGTGAACCCAAACTTTAACTTTTCTTACACTTTCCTCTGATACCTCTCCAGAGCCCACTCAGAGGATGAAGGAAAGCAACAAAGACAGCAGAAAGATTTGGGTCCTTGGGCAGAAGTTTTCTTAACTCTGAAAGATTGTTCTTACAGGATGTAGCTCAGCTTCTGGTTAACCTTTGTGTGCAGGGCTGAGAGAGGTTCTCAGAGAGGAGAGATGGGAATTCTGTTGCCAACATGAACAGGATTTCTTTCAGGACATGCATTTACATGAGCACTCAGCTGTAAATGTGATTAAACACAGACTTGGGGCAAGTTTGTTGTCTATACACCTTTACTCAGAGTTCATTTCACAGCTATTCCTCTTTTCCAGGATTTAGTCTAATATTATACTTGCAAGAATAAATGAAGAGTTGGCTTTTTCTTAATTAATACTTGGAAAAATAAACATTATTTTAATAATTAGGTAGATGTTAAACACAAGCTTATCCTTATTATATGACCAGAGGATGAATCAGCTTCCCAACCTTCCTGAAGGTGGATCCACTGAAAGAAATGGATAAACTGCACCTGCAGTAACTCTAATCCACAATCACACAGAACTGCAGCCTATTGAAATAAATCAGTGCCATCCACAGGTTGCAAACAAAGGAAAACCTGAAAACCACTGCAAATAAAAATAAGGGTCAAGGATGAAAACAAAACTTCTGATCCACCTGAGAAGTAACTCAGGTGTTCCATATTTATTTACTATTTCAATAAAACTTTGGTGCCTCCACTAGAGGGTCCCAGGTGAATTACTTGAAACTCAAATACTTTAGTTCTGCATTTCAAGGGCAATTCTTTCTCTCTTTTTTCTTTTCCCCTCTAAACTTTGCTCACTATCGGTGTTTCACACCACAAGCAAGAAAACTTCGAAAAGAAGTGTTTTGCTTCTAATAATTTACTCTTTTTCAGGTCTAAAGTAGGCAATAAATTGTGCTGTAATCTCCAGATAAATGTTAAATATTTCAATAAAGCATAATTATTGTAAGAATTTTAGTATTTGGGATTTAATTAAGAACATTTTGCTCAGCTTCTGTAAGAAAAAATTATATGGAAATATATCTTTGTGAGCCCCGTGATTGTGGCATCCACCACAGGTTCCCATCAGGGCTTTTGGGAGAAGTGGCAAAAGGGAAAAGCAATCTGGGATGACTTTTGTAGGACAAATTGTTAAGCCAGTGACAGATTCACACTTCAAGCTGGTCACTGCACATGACTCAAGCGCAGCATCTGCAGTGAATTTGCACCTCTGGCTGAAGGAGGAGGATCACCCAGGGTGGTCCCTTCCCCACTCCCAGCGTGGCAGGAATGGAGGGGGCTCCTATTTGGGACATAAGGAAAGGGAAAAAAAACAAATGGGAGAATTTAGAGGGCAGATTTCATTCATTCTCTCCTTTTATTCTACCTGACATTTGCATAAACGAGCTTCAGTCCCCAAATATAAAATATTTTCAAGTTCTTGGTGCATGCTGAGTGCTTTGGAATCCCCTAATAAAACCCCATTTAATGTTTAAGTAATACAGAAGCTCAATATACCTTTATTTGCTATATATAATTATATATAAAAAAATCAGACTCCTATTAGGGACATTTTAACATTTATATTAATGCAGAATGGCAGGAATGCAATAATTATACATATTATGGTTCCTGTCAGCCTTACAGAGATGTATTTTCATTGCTTGAGTTTCTGGGTTTATTTGGGAACATGAATATTTTGACCTGGTACAAAAGTGCCCAAACTGTCCCAAAGCATCAGAAAGAGTCAGAACATACAAGACCCAAACACGAAAAGATAACAAAAACCCATCCCCAAACACAGTGACATAACCCTTTGGATGCTCTCACAGAGACAGGTGATGACATTTCCTTTACTTAACCAAAGATGTCTCAGCTGCTCATTCCTACCCCCCTCAAAGCTCAATGCACAGCAAAAGGTGCCTCTAGAAAGTAATTTATTTAATTAGAAGGAAGAAGTGTCCCAGTAATGTAGGAATCCATAGAAAAATGCAGAAAGATAAAGTCAGGGAAATAAAACCCAACCCGTGTGACTCCCACAAAACACACACAACGTGTCCCACCAAAGCACAAGGGAGTCTCCCATGACCTAACAGGGATTTAACTCAGATAATTAATAAGCTCAGAGAAAAATAGACAACAATTGCAGCTTTCTGCAGACGAAATGCACTACCAATAATCCCAAACCAGATTTACCATCCCCACTTGCAAATTGCTCTTATTTCCAGAATTCATCCCACCACCAGTCACTGATTAAAGGGAAAAAAAAAATACATATGAAGGCTGAGAAAAACAGCAGCAGAGATCAGTGATTTATTCTTCACATGGTTGAAATGGACAGTTTAAAGTCTCAAGTGAAGGGAACAATTTGGACTGAAACCACCTTCTAACATCTCTAAGGATCCCTCCAACAGAGTTAAAATGAAAAAAAATCTTTCAAGGCTTTTGACCACACTGAGGAAAATATTCCAAATGTCCTAAGATATGACACCTTCTTTGAATCAGTTCCTTCTTACAGAACTTTTTTTGTTGACTGAAAGAAGCTCAAGTTGAAACAAGTTAAGAGACATTTGTTTTATTTTAAACTACGAATTCTAAGGTTTCCATTGCTGAAGTGGGAAAAAAAAAAAAAAGAAGAAAGGTCATAAAGATTTCCAAATTTCCAAATCCCAAATTTCACTATGGATTTCAAGGATTACTCTGAAAATATTCCTGTATTTCTATGGGACTGAATAAAGGCAATAAAATACATTTATTCCCTGCACACACTCTGGACTTCCAATGGCTTCTCCATCAAATCTCATTAATTAATATCTCTTGCCTCTTTATTTGCCCTCTTACTGTTTTCAGGTTCATCCCAGCATTGGAAAAAAGGGCTACTTTCTTCCTTTGCCTACAAACATCGAATTACTTTCCCTCCTCTGTTTCCAAGACTGCAAGAAATAAAGTGGAAATGTGCAAATAAGTTCTTCTGTTTTATTAAAATAAGACACTTTTTCCCAGGGATGTCAACTAGAAAGTTCTCTGCTGTATCAGGTCTGTGTCATTCCCAGGTGAAAAGTCAGTAGAGGGAGCACAAGAGCACACAGAAAAATGTCAAAGGGCTACAAAATAATCCTTCCTTAATAGCCAGTTGTAATTATTATTATTATTTGGGGGGAGTTTGTTTTCTTGAATATTCCATTCTGCCTCACCAGGGAAAAAAAATCTTTAAAATTCTGTAAGAAAATCATGTTGCTTTGAGAAAAAAATGCACCCAATCCCCCCAAAATTTAGCAGTACAAAAAAAAGCTGGAAGGGTTTCTCTCACCAAACAGAAAATGAAGTAACTTCCTTAAAATAGGCTTCTTAATCATGTTGCTGATTAACTTCCTATTTTAGTGACTGCCACAAAGTGTTTCTGACCACGTTCAGTGCAGAGCTTGTAATAAAATGTGATAAAATGTGATAATCATCCCAGCAGAATTCAGCAGGACCCACCAGGAACCATCAGTTCTGCGGAGACCTTGGACAAACTGCTCTTTGTTACATAACTGAAAAGATGAAAACATTTGCTTGGCTTTGCATTCTGTAATAAAACCCAAATCTCAGCCCAAATTTTGCTGAATTCCCAAAGTTTTTCCAGAATTCCTCACTTCTCCCTGCCGGAAATCCCTGGACTCTGCTTGAGCGAACTTGGAATGGTTTATGTTTTTTTATCAAAACTCTGGGAAATTCAATTATTTGCCATGGGTTTGGCTCCATATCAATGATAACACTGAATTTCTGTGTGTGCTTCATTTCCACTGCTCAGTTTTATTTAAATCTCAAAGTGAGATCAGGAGGACAAAGCCCTTCCTCATATTATTGGATATAAACCCAGAGGAACAACAGTCATTTTGTTGGTGCTATTACACCATTTTAAACAGAATCATAGAATGGATTGGGTGGGAAAAGCCCTCCGAGATCATCAAGTCCAACCCTTGGGCCAANCAGCCTCGTTGCTCTTCTCTGAAATGAAAACTTTCACGTGCATTTCAAGGCTGAGGGGGGAAAACCCCAAAGAATTCCACCATGAATCCTTGCAAATCATGGAGCTGAACATTCTTCTCATTCCTGTACAGAACTGCATTAAACTTTGGTTTACAAATCCCTACAGTTTCATGACTAAATTTATGCTCTTCCCACCATTTTAAACTCATTCCATAAAACTGTGTTCCTTAGTCATGACTGAAGGTTCTTTGATAACCCAGCAACTCATTTAGAACATCTTTAAGAACAGTGAAATATCCCATTGTGGATTATTTTTCCCAAACGTACAAAATCCATTCAAGAGAAAATGCCTTATTGTCATATTTTGCTTCCCATCCAAAGCAGCCAATTCACTGTAAAACAGAAAATACTCACATTGTATTTCTAGTGTTTTTGTTTTTTTTTTTTTCCACATGGAGTGTTATATTTTTATGGAAGAATAAGAATGGAGACACAGGAAAATTAGAGAGAATAAGAAAAAATTAATCACAAAATTTTCAGTTGACTTGATCCATTAAGTCCAGTGTCCATTAAACTTCTCCAGAACTGGTCCATAAAGAGCTTGATTATTTCCTTTTACACCAACACAGCTCCAGAAATAGCTTGATTATTTCCTTTTACACCAACACAACTCACACCCAAAGCACTGAGACAGATATTCCACCAATTAAGAGAAAACAGAGATCCTTCTCTCTTGTTCCATCTTTGAGGAATTTTAATTTGGCCACTGAATATTCCAGCAAAATTTTTATTCCTCCTGTTCTTCAGAGACCATCACAAAATTAGAGGCCAAATATAAATAATACAAGACCTACACTTGAGTTAAGTCCAACCAAACATTCAGAAGAAAAAAATTATTCAAATATTCTGGAATAGCTGAACACATTTTCAGAAACCTACAACAACATCCCATACAACAGCAGAATTTTAGATATTGGCTCTCTGGGGTCTGAACTGGTACCACAGGACTTAAAGAAATGCCCTTGCAGTATTTTAATATTCTTTTGAATCCAGTTACTGCCCTGCTCAGACCATCTCCTTTTTCATTCATGAAGCATTTCCTTCTGCTGTCTTGTTCCCATCTCGTGTGAGCCCAGGCTAATATTTCCTTGGCTGTATTCAAATATTTATTTACATGCATTCAGCCCAAGTATCACTAAAGCACTGGATTTCTTGCACTTGTTTAAACCAGAGACTCATTCTGAAAGGTAAGAACTTAGGAAAAATGCATTTATAGGCTTCCAATTGGCTCTATATGACATTTGTGCAGCTGGAAGGGATCCTTCTGATAGATCAGCTTGGTAAAAATCAAGCTCATTATATAAATCATGTAATTTACAGATGAAATATAAGGATTATATATGAAATAATAACCTGGTCACATCCAGGTCACTACCTTGAAGTCAAAAATCCTGTGGGTTTAGTCATTATTTCAGGGTTCTAGTGGAGATTTAGATCTACAAATACAAGATGCACAAATTATTAATAATTTTTCTGTCAAAGCAAGACACAAACACCTGTGAGAAATGGATTTTCTGAAGTTAATAGCCAAATGTTTTCGGGAAAAAAAATCAGTCCAAGGGTCCAAAATTAGCCCTCAGAAACTGAGACTCACAAATAGATTTAAAATATGATTGTTTTATATATGAAGTGGATAACTGGTTCACACACCAAGCAAAAGCAGAGAGATAAATACCACCTACACTAAACTATGTTTCACATCATTACATTGAAAGAACTATATAATGAGTATTTCTGAGTTACAGGAGATTCAGGAAAAGCCCTGCTTATGGAACAGATTTCAATATCATTTTATTTAAAATAAGTTCCTATTAAAGGGATAGTCTAAGCATTTGAAAATGCTAAACCAAGAACACTGAGGCATCACTGACTGCAGCAGCATCCACATACAGAGGGTACTTTTGCAAAATACATGAGAGATGATGGCACTAATAAAAGATACAGTTAATCTTACTTTATGGAGACTCAGAGGAATGCACAATGCTCTACTACTGTACTGGCAGGTAATCTACTGCCTCTTTAAATAAATCTAAATATTAGGTCTAGGAGGGATCAACCTGAGAAAAATGCGAAAATATAACTGCTAAAGTTAATGCTTACTTAATACTTGCTTTTCTACAAGACTTAAAATGAAAAGGCTTTCCAACTATTATAAGATGTACAGTCTTAATCTACATTTCAATAAGATATTTAAAGGCAATGCTGAAAACTGTCAAGGACCCTTTTCTTAAGCCTGAGTGGGGCCGACAAAGGAATGCTGACAGTTCTGTTTTCGGTGGCACAGGAGCATTATTTTATCAAGAAAATGTTATTATATTTGTATTCATCTTCCAGCTCCTCTTTGTGGACCCCCCTCCAAACCTCCAGGTGTATTTGGGGGCACTGATGGTACAGCCCCACTTGCAATGGCAGGACCTCTGCCATTGCATACCATAAAGGTAGATGAAGAGATTGACATCAATGTACCTTCCTCTGTCACAGTTTATACGGGAAGGCTAAAAATGAAACGAGAAAGCAATTTCTAAGATAGCCATAAATGTGCTCTAAAACACATCTAAAATTCAACCTGTTGTTTTCCTCTAACAGCCGAACTATAGAGGTTTTTAAAAGAGATTTTCGTTGTTAAAATGCACACATCTGACATTAACATTTATATAAATTCAGTCTGTATGCTAAATACCCACTTTTTTTAACCTTTGTGGCAGACATTATAAAAATAGCACATCAAACACCTTGTTAAATTAACTCTTTCATTAATAACGTGGCTCCAGTTGGAAAATAATTCCTGTGAGAGTGTATATATACACCCTATAAACAGTTCCTAATTAGTCACATGTGGATTCCAATGCAGCCTCGTATGCCATAAACCAACACTGAAGTGTATAAGAAACTGCCAGTCAGATCAAAAGTCAATCCCAAATCATCCCATTTGCAGAGCTGAGTTGCTGTCACACTGAGTTAGCCCAAAATGTTTAAAACACCAACCAAACTTTTATTCTAATTGAGCACGAGTTGAAAGGCTGCACACTTTGATGTCGCTGCTTTTATCATTTGTGTATAGCTAAAACCAGCAGGGTAGGGATTTTTTTTCTTGAGTTCTCTTGGAAATGGGAGACATTACTTCTTATTGAAAATATACAGGTGGGTCAGGCTGTGTTTGTGGAGCCAACGTATGGTTTTCAACCAAGCGTGTAATCACTTACAGCACACCCCTCAAAAGTGCAATTAGAGAAGTCTCTCATTACTATTTAATCTTTTCTTCCTGTCAATTGACCAAATAATTTTTTAAAAAAAAATCCATCTTCAGAAGATGATCTGCAATGAGATCCTACAACTCTTCAGGAAACCAACCCCAAGGACTTGGACAGCATCATCCTTTTTCACTCCTTTCATGTTCCAGGAGGGGAGAGGGCAGCAGAGCCTCCTTGCAGGAAGCCCATTGGAGCATTGCCTACAATCTGAGAACATGTTAACAGAAACCTGAGAGGCAGCAATGAAAAGTCCAGGCCTAATCTTATTATAGAAACCCTCTGCCTGTTCTAGCAAGGGAAACACACTCAGAATGCCAGGAGGGTGGAGCGAGGGAAGGACAGGAGCCTCTCACTGCTGCACCAGGCAGAGCACAAACACACCCAGCCAGGGTGGCCTGGACCACCCCTCCTATTTGTTAGGAGCTATGAAAACCTTCTTGCAAGAAAAAAATTACCAGCACAACTTCCACACCTCTCACTTCACTGTGGCCACAAAACCAAAAGCTCTTATAACCTTCTATAGACACTACAGAATTCCCCAAATCCATCACCTCCTGGCTCTCCATGCTGGGAGTTCCAGAGGTTCAATTTAATGTTGTAACTCAAATCCTGTGTTTGGTTCTAGGTCCCTCACTACAAGGAGGGCACTGAGGGGCTGGAGCATGTCCAGGGAAGGGAACAGAGCTGGGAAGGGGCTGGAGCAGCAGGAGTGGCTGAGGGAGCTCAGCCTGGAGAAAGGAGGCTCAGGGGGGACCTCCTCACTCTCTGCAATCCATGCCACGAGGAGGGAACAGGGAGGCGTGTCAGGCTCAGCTACCAAGGAAGAAGGGACAGGACAAGGCAAAAGGGTCTCAAGTTGTGCCAGGGGAAATTTAGATTGGATATTAAGGAAAAATTCTTCACTGCAAGGGTTGTTAGGCATTAGAACAGGCTGCCTGGGGCAGTGGGGGAATCATCATCCCTGCAAGTGTTCAGAAAACCTGCAGGTGTGGCATTTGGGGACATGGTTTAGTGCTGAGCTTTGTAGTGCTGGGTTAACAGACTATCTCAGACGGCTTTTCTTAACCTTACCAATTCTGGAATTCTCTGATTTATGGTGCCCAGCAGGGCTGAGGCTGTGCATCACGGTATGAACACCTGGATTCCTTCACCCCGGGCTGGACATGAGCCTCTGTCAAAAGTTATACCAGTTGCCAGCACCAACGTGTGCATGGGAAAGAGGGAAGGCAAAGGGACAGCCAGAAGACATGGAATTCTCCCACTATCCATGGCCAACTGGCCTTAATTACTACAAAATAACAGCAACAGGACAGACCCACATCTCAGATGAACAGGCTCCTCTGCACTACTGGTTACTCTGCTATAACATCACACCCCTGGCCATGGGGTTGAAAATGTTCTTCCTGAGGACAGCCATCCTCCTCCAATCTCCACAAAAGTCTTGCATCCCAAAAATTCCTCCCTGCTCATGTGGTTCAGTGTTAGTTTAAATCCTTGCTCTTTCTCCTGAGACAGGAATTTATTGCAATGTGAGGAAAGCAGCTCAGCCTGCTTCAGTGGGAAGGAAAGGAGAAACTTAAGAAGGAACCTCAAGGCAGCTATTCCTTGGCTTGGAATTGCAACCTTCCACGTTGAGGCTCGCACACGTTTAGTGCCAAAACTCACACTGGTGGATTTATAACCAAATCATGATCAGGCCTAACTGGTGCTGACAGAAAACAAGGACTGACCCACGTTACAACAGCGAATAGGAACTGGAGACACCAGAAGAGGAAGTGGGGCACGGACTGTCCTTAAGGTCTTCACAGAAGACACTTGACAATGCAACAGCATCTCTAGACAGAAATTACCATCAAGTTTCTGTGACCTGAAGGTCATTGCTGAGACCAAGAAACCATTATGGGAGGGACTGTAGGAAAACAGGCAAAGGCACAAACCTCAGTATCTAAAAACCAGATGGGAAAGGATTATGAGAAAATTATGACTTGCATTTTCCAGCTGAAGAACAGAGGAAAACCAGACCTATTTTGTTCTCACCTTTTTTCTTTTTTCTTTTTTTTTTAAACAGCACAACTTTCCTGCTTCCAACAAGAGATAAAGCAACTTTTGATCGTTTGTCCAAGGACATCACACAAATCTGTGGCAAAGTCATTCAAAACATCGTCCTAATTCCCACAAACCGTCAGCCAAAAGGTGATTAGGGAGAGTCTCCTCAAACACATCTCACTGTGCCCAGTGTTCTACCTGAATCAGAGCTTCTCCTCTCCCTCCCTGCCTTGCTAGAGAAGGTGCCAGAGATACTGGTCTTAGGGTGGTGGAGGACAAGGTTTATACAACTCAGCTTTAATCTGAAATTAAAAAAAGGCTGCAGGATGTGTGGGAACAGCATATCTAGCAGCAATTTCAGCCATTCTTCCCCCCTCTTTTATAGTGCTACCTTTTAAACTATGCTTGAGATCTTTGTTGCTGTCTCACACCCTGCGGCACTGGCCCGGCGCGATGAGACTCCGGCGAGATACAGCACATAAAAGCATCCACTGCAAGTGTGACCAATGGCAATGACAAGGTTGGGTTGGAGGTAACTTGTGAATGGTCCAGGGGATTGAAAACACCTGCCTGGAGCAGGGCAAAGAGAATGTGGGCAGGAGCCTTGCTGGGGACACAGGAGAAACACCCCACACCTTATTAACACACCCAGCTCCTCAATGAGCTCCTCGGAAAACAAACATGCAGCATCAGCAATCAACCATAGTATTAATAATAATGCAGCTGAAAAGGCATGGAGGAGGTGAATTTGGTACAAATCCAGCATTTGAATGATGTAGCATTAAAATGAAAATCTCTGCTTAGGTACCCAGAGAACACAGAGGTTGCTGTAAAAACCCAGTACGCTGCATACAAAGGCAGGCAAGGAGCTAAACCCCAGCTCAAGTCATGAATAAAAACAATGCAATAATTCTTTGCACTCCGGAGCATCTTTCAAAAATCACTCTGTGTGCACTCCCTGGTAAATACAACATCCTTGCAAGACAGATGAGGAACAGTGCACTGGTTTTCAGGATGGGAAACAAAGGCAAAAATCATCCCACAGCCCAAGAGCAGTGGCAGGTTAGTGATGAGAGCACACGATCATGACATACCAGCCTTAAGTGGATTTTAGTGCAGACTTGGGGACAGGTCAATTCCTCCATGAAGAGGAAGACCAAAGTCTCTTTCCTTTCCCTGGGTCATCAAGAGGTGATGCTGAGCTGTCATCAGCACTCTCTGCCTTTATTCATCTTTTGTTTTGTCGCCTCCCCTTATGGGTATCATTTTCTTTATCTACATAAACGTACCTGACTACAGCTGTGGAGTATCTATGATCAAGCATAACTCTGTTCAAATCAAAACTTTATCATCAAAGTTCATGGTGATCAACACTTACAATTCCACAGAAAAATCACACAAGTTTTGTTGTTACAGTTAATTCCCTGAAAATAGTAACAAATACAGGTTTAAACCAAAACACACACACCATGCTTCAGTGTTTGCTTCTCCAATGTAACAAAACCAGAGTTTTATAAAACAGATCTTGCATGTTACTACTGTCAAAACTTAGATAGATCACTTCTGGTATGGCATGTTCAGGACCTGATTTTTAACTTAAAGACCACAGTAATAATAAAGATATTTTTCAATAAAAATCCAAGAATGAAAATGAGCCATTCACTTCCAGGCTAGAGAATCAACTGGGACATTCATTATTAAAAAATAAAAACCCCAAAACCTCACAACACTGCTTCTCTCTTGATAAGTCTTTCCTGGAGCACAAACCAAATTTTGTAACTCCAGGGAAGGTCTGGTATGTAACACCAATCTCAGATCTTGGATGTGTGTGTTGTATTTTCCCAAAGTTGTCCAACACCTTTACATTCCCTCCAACCAACAATCAGTTGGCCAATATCCTCCTTTAACACTTAAATACTTTTGCTTTCCCTCTATTTAACCACTACTGGGGGATTTAAATGACTTCCAGACATAATTTTAATATTAACTTGCTTTAGATTGAGGCCTCTACATATTCACCCTTAATCTTTTTCCTTTCTGCTGCTGATCATCTCATCCCAAACTAGGATGTCCCTCTGCTTGGGAGATTCAGTGTTTCATTTGCTGTGTCTTGGTTTTTATATGAAATCTCAAATATAATTTCACCTGTCTTCAACATTAAATCTGTTGTTTAAAAATGGTTTTAAAATACATTCATCCAAAACATGTAATCTTGAAATAAATAATGTGTCTGTTATTCCACAGGGGGTTTTGCCCTTAAGAAATACTATCTATTAATAAGAATCAACCTTTTTATCCCCCCTCACTTTTAGCCTAAATAAAGTGGAATTCCATATTCTGTTATAAGGTAGAGAATAGGACTGACTGCTAAACAGTGATTTAAATCAACACTAAAAAGAACCTTGGAGCTCTACCTTTTGCTGAGACACAAAGATAAGCAGATTATTCCTCACAGGATGATGGAGCTTTTATATTTATATTTTTACATCTTTTTTTGGGGCACAAGAGGTGCAGATCTCTGCCATGCAGCTGTAACTGGAGATTTCAGGTAGGTGTTTGCCTCCTTTCTAAAGGAGGAGAGAACATCACAGACACTAATGAAGCAATGGGGGAATAAGAAAACAAAATCCTCTGTTCAGAGTAGAAGACACTCCAGGTTTAGTCCAGTTTTTCACACCAGATTTGAAAAGCAGGTAGCTGCAAGTGCAAGCAGAGTCCAAAATTAAATATCATCACTGAATAATAAGATTTTCACCAGCTGGGTGTCATTATTCTCCGTACCTGAGGGAATGGAACTCTGAGAAGCCCTTGAACATCATGTGTTGTGCTGGCTCTTGTTGTTCAACATGCACTTGGAACAAGTCACCAAGTGAAAAAACCCCACAGCCCTGCATTTCTGAGCAAGGATGCTGTGCCATAATGGAGATTTCCAAACTGGAACAGTACAGAAAGGAGAGAAAGAAAAAATTAAAACCCCAAAACTGCACAACAAAAGCCAAGCAAAGCTTGAGAAAACTTCCCCAGCAGAAACCACCTGCAAACCTCAAGGTCAGAAGACACAATACCAAGGACACAATGTCAATTCCTTCTGGTCATCTGTGCAACAGATAAACAGAGTCCATTGTGGGGGGAAGACCAGAAACCAGGAGAGAGAAACCTTTTATTTCAATACTCTTGAAGGGAAGGAACCCCATGTCTGTCAGAGATGTAACCCCATACATACAACTTCTTTCCTTTCTTTTATTGACCTGGTTCAAGTTGATCAGGATAAGCCACTGAATTACTGACTGTTTGTCAAATCTAAACCTTTATACATTTCTAGACCGGTCCATCTGGTGATTTTAAAGTATGTTAAATTCAACATGGCCATTATAGGATAAACAATTTCTTCTTTAATTAAAAAATTCTGCCTTACTAATTGCTGTAACACCAACAGCAATTTTTTCCCCACCTTTTTGTTGTAACAAGCCAAGAGATCTCATCCCTGTGGATTAATGTTGCCAACCAACGGCCACTGACATCCGATTGCCACCCAGAATGTGTTTTCTCTATTAAAAAAATTGGCTGATACTTTAACAGAAGTTATACTCCCATATCTTAAATTTTCAAGTATTCTGTCAGGCAGAAAGGGAGAGGGGAAAACCCCACATTTCTCCCCCTCGCTTTTCATATAGCTGATGAAAAGAAAAATGTCTTCAGTTTTGCTGTGCATTTTGCTGTAAATTTGTCACACATCTCTAATCATTTCTACTAAATGTGGTTACCAGCCTCAGTGACAGTTTTGTTGGGAGGAAATCACAAGCTTTAAAAAAAAAAAAAAAAGAAAAAAGTGTGCACATTTTATTAGCTCCTTTTTGAAAAGTGTTATCACTGCTGCAAATGTGTCTCTATCGGAGAAGTGGAACACGGAGGGAACCGTCGCAAGGAGGAGGATGTGAGGCATCTTATCACAGTGACGAGTGGGAGTGAGTTTCCTTGTACTTGCTGTAATAGTAGTGGTAATTCTGAACTAAAAGGCCAGAATGATACCATCTAGAAAAGGCTCGGTGCTCTCTTGAATGTAACGTGAATATTCTAGAGCAGGACAGAAACCAGCTGCAAATGAAACAAACTGATTCAGGAAAATTTTGTGGCCTCGCTCTGCGCATCTTTAAGGATCTCAGAACGGTTTGGGTGGGAAGGGACCTCAAAGAGCAGCTCATCTCACCCCCTGCCATGGGCAGGGACACCTCCCACCAGCCCAGGTGGCTCCAAGCCCCATCCAGCCTGGCCTCGGACACTACCAGGGCTCCAGGGGCAGCCACAACTTCTGTGCCCAACCTGAGCCAGGGCCTGCCCGGCCTGCCCACCCACCAATTCCTTCCCAATATCCCACTTAGCCCCACTCTCTGGCAGTGGGAAGCCATTCCCTGTGTCCTGTCCCTCCATGCCTTGTCCCCAGTCCCTCTCCAGCTCTGCTGGAGCCCCTTTGGGCACTGGAAGAGGCTCTCAGGTCTCCCTGGAGCCTTCTCCTCTCCAGGTGAACCCACCCAGCTGTCCCAACCCATCGCTATAGCAGAGGAGCTCCAGTCCTTGGAGCATCTTCATATCCCTCCCCTGGACAAGTGGGGGCAGCTTCAAACCAGGATTTTTAAGTTGGTTTTTATTTTTTTTTTTAATCATTTGAAAGAGGAAGAGCTTTGCAAGGGGGAAGCTCCAAAATTGCCCTTTCAAGTGTTTTGGGTTTTTTTCACAGCATATTTGAGTTAGGACAAAAGGAGGACAAGGAGGGTCTAAGAAGTGCTTTCAAGTCAAAAGGGACAACCGGGAGGGCAGAATTTTGGTTGAAGGATTCTGTTACATCCTGTCCATCCAGTCTCCAGGCAGAGCTGGGGCAAACGAGCCAAAACGCTGAACTCTATCAATGCCATTCTGGCTTTTGAATGAATGTGACAGTGAGAGACTGTGGGAAGCAACTTAACACAAATGGAAAATTTGCAAGTGAAGAACTGTAATAATCGTCTCCCATAACAGCCAGATCAGGTTTCGAGGAGGTTTTTTTCTCTTCGCTTTTTATGTTGTGGGTTTTTTCTTTTGCTTCCCCCACTCTGAGTACAGCTTAGTTGGCACATTTTGTTCAGGATACTTATGAGAATGACTAACGATTTGCTGCTACTGATAAATAGGTTGGGTCACTCAGACTCCAGCATAAACAGCAGCAGGAGTCTCAGGGAGACCCACTGACTGTTGTACACACAGCAACTGACTCAGGCAGGTATGGAAAATGCATTTTTAACTATTGCCACAGCTGCTGCAGATCAGAAGTTTGCTGTTGAATTCAGTATAGTGTAACAATTGCCCATCTGGGAATAGCAGCTCTTTCCCACCCCAGGCATGTGCCTCTGGACAACAGAGCAGCTCTACCACAGACCTTCACCAACCTTGTCTTAAGGACAAAACACAGTTCAACCACCTCAGCACAGCACCATGAAAAGTCAAACTGATGCAAATACACCACAGGTTACCTATTTATCCTGCTGTAGCAACCCAGGTATATCCTTTATTACAGGTTTACACCACCAAAACCTTCCCCAGTTCCAGCAGCACACCTTGTGCCCCCTTCCCCAGCCAAAACTCAGCAACAGAAATACTCAGCATCACAAACAGAGTTAAAAGTACCCAAACTTATTGCCTTGCTTGCAACCAGCACTTGGAGCAGTTGATCTCTTCTGGAATAACCCCTTTATTTTCCTGACAAAGGCACCACTGCCTTCCACTACAAACAGAAACTGCAGCATGCCCAAGAAAACAATGACTGCATGACCAGTTTGACCCTGCTTAAACCAGCCGGTACCAAA
This sequence comes from Sakesphorus luctuosus, assembly GCA_013396695.1. Lineage (NCBI taxonomy): Eukaryota > Metazoa > Chordata > Aves > Passeriformes > Thamnophilidae > Sakesphorus > Sakesphorus luctuosus. The sequence continues at coordinate 263,213 of VWZD01000891.1, read as the reverse complement.
CTGGTCCTCTTTACTCTCATCAGAACCAGTTTGACCCTGCTTAAACCAGCCGGTACCAAACTGGTCCTGTTTACACTCACTGGAACCAGTTTGATCCTGCTTAAACCAGCTGGTACTGGTTTGATTTGATTTGAACCTCTCTCTTTCTGTATCAGCTCCCTGTATGTCTGGATATTAATCTTTATTACCTTCAAATTTTTCTGCATGCTTTTGACAGTTTCCTTAGTTATTAATTTTACTTTTGTTTTTTTGGTTTTTTTTACAAGGCATGGCACTTAACACAATTCTTCCTTGAGATCTCATTAAAATTTTCCAACCAAGGTAAGCAGAGAGGTTTAACCCTAATCCTCTAAACCACAGCCAAACAACCAGCTGGATTCTGCGTGATGCACCAAAACCATCAAAGAGACAAAAGCTGCATTTCACTTACCTGGATGGGTCATGGAGCTCCAAGAGATGCTCAGAAGTTGGAGGAAGAGCTGGTGGTGATGGTTCTCCAGGACTCTCTCACTCACATTACAGGGTATGTTCACACACAGCAGAACTTCACAGCCACACAAGAGCAACATGTTCAGCATCACCTCCCTCCACAGCAGCCAAGCTGGTGGCACTGCAGGAAGTTCAGAACCTTCCCCAGGTGCTTCTTTTAACCATCACTCCCTCAGGTGAGCAGCCTCAGCCACACCCAGCCTGACCCAGCCCACCAGCTGTTTGTTATCTCTGATGAACTTCATTCCAAGCTCCAGACTATGTTAACCCCTTTTTCAATCCCATTTGCAGTCAGGTCTGCAATCATCAAATATCCCTCAGGTGTGTTTAGAGCTTGAGAAGGCTGTGATTATCTTCACCAAATCAACAAAAGTATTTTCATATTGTCTGATTTTTTCACTATTTTCCACTAACAATGAGCAATCTAAAAGCAAGAATAGTCCCTTTTGGATCAAGTAACCAAGGCCAAAAGCTTTTCCTATGCGTTGCTAACCTGACTCCCAGTCTGCACAAAGTACAACTGTTGAAGTGACTATTTACCCTGCACAACACTGGAAGGAGTTTTCTGCCACACACATCCGACTTGGGGCTCACACTGCCATGGATATGAGGTGGGGACACAAAGATGACCCACAGCTGCATCTTCAGGAGCTCAGTTTCTCTGATAACCCCTGAGAGGGATGGGAGCACTGGAGATTTAGACATTAAACATGTCTGATAGTGTGGAGGGTACTGCCTGCCCAGCAAGTGTGGTGAAAGGTGATGCAATGAAGCTTGAACTGAGACAGAGTTTCTCTGGACACATCCCTTGGGAGAGGTCTTGGCTGCTAGTTTGGCTAACAAGGGAAAACAGAATTTTCCCCTGCAGGAAGGAACCCTCTTCTCCTCCTTAGCTGGGGATGACACAGACAGTGGTTTCACCCATTGCCCCCCTGTGCAGACTCTTCCTTTAGCTGTTTCTGCCTCAGACTATCTCCTGGATTATTTACATTTTCCTCCTTTAGTCCCATGAGGTTCTTTGTGATGAAGAATATCATTTTGCAAGATGCACCAGTGTCATCAAATCACCATCTCTAAACATCACACTTTATAGCACCTCTAGGGGTTAAAAAATGTATCTTATTTTCCTTTGCCACGTACCCAAATGCTGAGTCACAACCCAAATGATAACTTTGTGGAATCTCCCTCTTAAAGGGGCCGCTAAACCTGTGCAAGGACACAGTGACCTTCCAGATCCCTGCTGGGACATCCAGTGCAAAGAAATGTTTGACATCAGTCACCTCCCACGTGGTTCTGCCCTCACAGCAATGGGAATTGTTTCCTTTATGCATATTCCTTTAGGTCCCCAAATCTGCTGGGTGTTTTCCTGTAGTGCCCGTTGTGTTTCCCACACTCTTTGCCAGAGAAGTGAGCCTGTCACAGTCCATTATTTCACTTCTACCTTGTAGGAAAATCTTTTTAAAGCTGAGCTTTTCCATACTTTTCATGCTCTGTCCAGGGTATCTCTGTCTACAAGAGGTCAACTTCTATCTCTTGGTCAACTTTTTCATGCCCCTTCCCTCTTGCAGCCTACACAGTCAACGAATTTTGGAATTTTATGGCAAACAACTCCTTCGAAAGTGGTTTCACCTATCCACAAATTTGTTTAAAGGAGACAATTTAAGTAAAATACAGGGTTGATTTTGCTGAACTGTGTTTTACTCTTAATAGCTTTCTAAAAAGGATTTATAAAATATTTATAGTACTAAAATCTCTTCTGAATACAGAGTTTACTCAAGTCAAGCTTAATAAAGTGTTTTCCCATCGCATTGGCAGAATTGGTCACTTTTCCAACACTCTCCCATAACATTCTCCTTTGAACTAATAACACTGATTTTCCTCAGCCTCCACACAGCCTGCCTGTATCCTTCTTGTATCCCTGTTGTATTTTTGGCATCCTCTTCCTACACCAAGGATTACCCGAGTTGGACCAGCTACCAGAGCACATACAAGCTCCACATCTTTGCCTTGGCTCCACCTTTGAGCTGAGCTCGCTCTGCTCCAAGAGCAGTTTGCAGATCCTCCCCCCAGGATATGATTTCCCTTCCTTAGCAAATATTAACCTTTTCAAAAAGTTAATTCCAAATGTTCTGTTTGCTTTTTGGTGTGATTTCGGATGGTGTCAGTCTGGTACTTTCATGAGTCAGAGCCCCATAATTGCAAGAGGCAATTAGCACAGTTCAGAGCATAGTTCCATAGTTTCATTTTATTTTCGTGCCTCAGATTAAAGACATATTTCTCACATGCTCTGTTTTTTACATGGCATGTTATATTCAAATCTCTGCAGCAAAGTTCTGTGGTTATCATCCTACAAACCCACTGAAAAAAAGTCCAAAAATTCAGTTTCAGAACTTACCATCATAAATACAGTGGGTTTGGTTCACTCCCTTTCTCCCTACTACTCATTCCTAGCACTGTTCAGTAACAACTCTGAATCACTGATCTTGAAAAGGTTTGTTGCATCTCCATCTGCCTTTGCCCACCAGAGCCTCTTTTGTTTCTGATCATTCCTCCACAGACTTTCTCCAAAAACACTTAAAATATTGTTGCTGATATTACAAAGGTGTTCCAGAATAAGCTTTGATTTTCCCTGTATAAATAGGGCCTCATTCTCTTTTAGGAGAAGCTGATATGAAACTGATACGAGAATCCAGGAACTGTGTTGGAAACTCCAACTTCCAGCTCTGCTGACTCGTGAATGACAATTGGATGAGTCCTATAGAATAAAATAAAAAAAAAAGGGGGGTTTCAGAAACAAACTTCAGGCATAGACGGAGTGGATGTGGAGCTGGGAAGTGCCACCTGATCCACCTTCCACCTGGATCTTCCTCCACCAATCAGAGAATCCCAGAATGGTTTGGGTTGAAATGGACCTTGAAGCTCATCTCATTGAACCCCATGGACAGGAACACCTTCCAGCAGCCCAGGTTGCTCCAAGCCCTGTCCAGCCTTGCCTTGGACACTCCCAGAGATGGGGCTGCCACAACTTCTCTGCCCAACCTGTGCCAGGGCCTCCCCACCCTCATAGGGAAGAAATTGTTCTCAATATCTAATTTAAACCTCCTCTCTGTCAGTTTAAGCCATTCCCTTGTCCTGTCACTCCAGGCCCTTGCAAAAAGTCTCTCTTCATCTTTCTTGTAGACCCTTTCAGGTACTAAAAGGATCTGCTGGGCTACTTAAAATACTTGTTTTCCTATTTTAACACAGAATGTTTGAGCACAAGCACTACCAGGTAGAACCACACTGGTAAACTGGACTTTTGTGCTACAAAGAGTAACTGGTACATCCTTTCAAACTCGTTCAAACATCAGTTGTTTTCACATGTTTGAATGTTTAAGTGAAGGGTCGAAAGCAAGGAAGAGAAGAAAATTCATTTTAATGTTTCTCCTGAATTCAGTCTGCAAATGACAGGTTTTTTATTATTAATAACATATTTTCTAAAAGGTTTTCTAAAATTTCCTAAAACTATAAGGTGGGAATTGAAACACATATAAAGGTAAATAACACTGCACAGCTACAAAGACAGGCACTCTGAAAAGCATCCTAACACTCACCCACCTTATCCAAGATCCAAGTGTGGCACAAAGCGGATGGATAATAAAAGGATACCACTCACCCACTTAACTAATCTGTCCAAATTGGAAAGAAGATATTAAGACTCAGAGGCACTATTTAAATAAAGGAATATGCACCATTGTATAAAATGTCATGTTAGAAATGCTAATATTCTAATAAATAGATATATCCCTGCACACATTCCTTTGGATTTAGAGCTTTGTAGCATTATAATATGCTAAGTTAAATATTCAGAGCCATGGTCAGAGGTGTGCAAATGTCCCCCTGGTGAGGGTGTAACTCACAGCAGAGAAGGGAAAGGACAGGGCCAGGAGTACATTCCAACAGGGACTAGCTGGATAGAGGCAACAGGAAATAAATAAAATCATGTAAATGAGTGCTATGCAAATCTGCCACATCTTTTTAAAAGGCAATAAATCACATGATATCTATTTCTCCACACAAACAACTGTCGAGATCCCGGGTGTACTTCATTCTGGAGGCTGGTGCTGGGTGAATAAACGCCAGGGCTGGTTGTTTTGGCTCAGTCTGTGATGTAATTGGATTTTCAGGGAAACAGGACCAGTGCCTGGAGCAAAACACTTCAGTGATGTGGCCAGAGAGGTGCACAGGTAGGTGTCATACAATGCCAATTGGTTAAAGAGGGTTGAATACTTTTTTCCACTTTCTTTTTAAAAACTGTAACTGGAAATCTTGGTTTTCACAGAAATGCATTGTAAATTAAAAGCACACATGTTGAAGAATATGTCATTGTTTGGTCACCAACACTTTGAGTAACAAGAAACCTTCCTGACCAGCTCCCCGCTGTGTAGTTACTTGAACAATGGTTGTTCCATGAAGCAACCAGGATGTAGGGAAGAAAACAAGTCTTCCAAGAACTTCAGTCCATCATGTGCTGTCAAATGTTTACTGCTGAGACCAGAACTGAGTTCAATAAATTAGCTGAGCAACTGTAGGGACAGGACAAGGGGGAATGGCTTCAAACTGACAGACAGGAGGTTTAAATTGGATAGCAGAAAAAAATTTTGCCTGTGAGGGGAAGGGTGCCCAGAGAAGCTGTGGCTGCCCCATCGCTGGAAGTGTCCAAGGCCAGGTTGGACAGGGCTTGGAACAATCTGGGATAGTTGAAATATATCTGCAAAATAAAGGAAACAAACTCCTTTTCATGGTTACAATGGGAAGGACAAGAAGAAACAGGCTTAAATTGACAAAAGAAAACCTCATGTGAAACATTAGAAAAACTCTCAAATGCTAAGGATAATGTTGCAAAATACACCAGCTATGGAGGTTATAGGCATTTACCCCTGGAGGCCTTGAATAAGAGGTTAGAAAAACATCTTTGGTGGAATAGTTTAGATCCAGCTGGCACTGCCTAAGGAGGAAGAGGAGGGAGTTTGGATTAAGATTTTTTTTTGGTGCCTCCCAGCCCAAATTTTCTATGATTTTCCTGTGGACAAGTTATCCCTGTATCTACTTGCTCGGTTTTTCCTTTCTGTAGATCAGCAGTTAATGTGAGGCTTTTGGAAAGGAGCACATAGCAAGCCTGAGGTGCCCATGGCAGGGGGTAGGACAAGATGGGCTTTAAAGTTTCTTATAACCCAAACCATTCTGGGATATTATTTTTCTGAAAAATAAAAAAAAATCATGGAATGTATCATATATATAATAGTGTGTGCAAATAGAAGGCAAACTCAACAGCACTTTGTCCCGTTCCCACCAAAAATTCAATGTACTCTGGAAAACTCTTACGAGAAAGGCTCCCTGTCTCACAAGTTCCTTAAAACACAGGTTGGAATTTTCAGTAAGACATGGAAACAGCAGAGTTTGCAGTGGTGCAGATAAAATAACAGGGCATTTTATTTTAGGGAATTTAACCTGCAAGGTGGTATATTTAAAGTCATTAGATCTGTTGCTCTTTTTCATCTGCAGTTTCCTGCTAGTGCTGTAGTATTATGTACCTAAATATAATACATAGCTATATATAATTTGTAGTGATACAGTAGATATATGCCTACATAGATCTAGATGTAATTTGCAGCAGTATTTCTATATGTATCTATGTACTATGCATCTGTGTGTCTCTATATCTTTATATATACATACCTATAGACATATATGTGATATATTACAATGTATGTATATATACACACACATATCTATATAGATATATGACAGTTAAATAATATATTGCAATCATGTATCTCTCGATAATATATAATACATTTTTCATACATACATATCTATATTGTCATGGATTTGGCTGATGGGCCTAAATTTGGGCCTTGGAGTTCAGATTTAGGCCTGAAATTGTCAGCTGCCTTGAGCTGGGCTGAGCTAGCGAACAGCTGACTTCTTCTAGCCAATAACATTGTATTCCACACCATCTTACATCATCTCAAAAGGGGTAAAATCCAGTGTGTGGGAGTGGCTTAGTTCAGTTTCACTTTGGCCGAGGTACAGAGAAGACACCGTGCTGTCCCCGGAGGGATGGAGAGGCCCAAGCCCACAGCACCGGCTCACCATCATGTTATCTTAGGGAAGTAAAATGTTTGTTCTTAGTTCTCTCTTTGCTTAAGTTTGTCTTTGGGGAATTGACTATTTTTTAGAGTGATTTGTAGTCAGAATGGTAAAATCTGTGCTTATTGGGGAGTGGGAAGTTATATATAACTTGTGTAAGTGTGTGTTATATTGTAGTTTTCTCTTAATTTTCTCTTTTCTGTATAAATACATGTAGTTAGTTTCAGAAGAAACCTGGTTTGAGGTTTTTTTCCCTCTCCCTCTTCTTTCTCCCTTTGGCTGGTTGGGGGGAGGAAGAACCCTTTTTCTCTGTACTTGGGCAGTTAGCATTTTGCCAGCTCAACCCAAGACATATATATACACATATAAATCTACATCTTATACATATACATATATACACATATAAACACATACATATATAGATACATATATATACATATATACATATATATGTGTATATATATGTGTGTGTGTGTATATATATGTGTATGTGTGTGTGTATACACACACATATATACTTATATATATATATACACACACACCCATATATATATATATATACACACATACACAGATATACATATACATATATATATATACACACACATATGAAATTAGACACATCCCTGGATTTTTTTTAGGAGGATTTCCCTCTCTTTGCCTGGAGTGAGCAGCACCCAAGCCCCTTGAGGTTCCATTTCAAGTGCCACTAAGAGTGGAGGTGCCTGACCACGTTCCTCCTCCTCTTAATGGACATTCCTCTGCGAGTGGCTCTGCCCTACCTGCCTCCAATCCTTTAAAATTTTAATTCACTTTACATTTAGCCTAGTCATAAATACCATTTAGGTCCCAATATTCTGCTTTATGCGATCCCTAAGGTGGTGCTTTTATTTTAATGAAGCCATTTGCAACTTAAGAGGAAAAAAATAGTCCTTCTTTGATTGAATGTATTTGTCAGTTTTATTCCCAGCTGGCATTTTTACAGGAAAACTTGAATAAAAGTAGGGGATAGCTGCTTACCAACTGGGGGAAAAGTTTCAGTGTGTTTCGGCCTGCAAAATGAGCTGAATAAATGGTCTTTGAAATTCATTTTGAGAACATCAAAGTTACCCCCGACCATAATCAAAAATAAAATTCAGAATGAAATTACATTACAAATTAAAAATTTCCCGGGTTATTCGGTATTTTAGAGGAAATTATACAGGAGCAGATAACAGACCTTTCTATTAAAAATGTAACTTTCAGTATTAGAGAAGAGCAGGGACTGCTGCTCTTCCTAATTATATGAGAAGCCAAATGTTGGAAGTGTTCAAATACTATTTGTTTTCTCATCTTTTATCTTGTCCAGTACTTTGTATCTAGTAAGGATAAGTCATTTCAGAGGGTGAGAAGGTGGGTTCAAGCAATTCTTTTTTCCCTCCATGTGCTGATACAGAAAACAAGAGGAAAACTAAGGCAAATTCACATATCTGACAGCAAAGTTCCTAATTGGAATCTGCATAAGACTCTTGAGGGTCTCCCTGTAACAGAGTAAATAGAATTTTATGGTGTTATCACTGCCATGGAGCAACCTGGTCCAGTGGAAGGTGTCCCTGCCCATGGCAGGGGGATGGAATGGGATGAGTTTTAAGGTCCATTCAAACCCAAATCATTCTAAGATTCTACACACAATCATGTTTAAAATCATCCAGATTATAAAAACCATTCCAAACAGAAATATTTCCCACGGAAAATCTAAAGAGCGAAAACACACGTCAATATTGAAATAACCAGAATATGAAATTGTGGTTTTCAGTTCCCTTAAAATCATATTAAATTATCTCCTCACACATCCCTCAACAAAGTGCAGCAACAGAAAAAGTTTTCCTAAAAACTGCCGAAAAATTGCTGTCAGAAACACACCTTAAGACAATTCTGGATTTAATATTATCCTCATAAAATTTCACTGAGGCAGAGAAATTACATTGTTGCATTTTTATACATAGTAAACGACATCAGAGATGACAGAGCTGCCTGACTTTGGCTGAAATCAGCCTGAATTAAGCATCTGGGAATGCTACAAATGCTCAGTAATCCATAAAAAACTCTGCCTATGTTCAGGTGAACACCACCTTAGTAAGGAAGAGAACCTCCAAAATTAGAGATATTAAGTCAAAAAGAATTATAATTCACATTAGCAACTGTCTAATCCTTATCCAAAAAATCTGTTATCAGAGGGGTAAAAACTTGGAAAACTATTGTAAGTCTGTTTAATAAAAATTACTGAAAAGTAAAGACAAGTTTTCTTGAATACTTGATAATTTTGATGAACTGGCAAATTTTTTTCATTTAATTGGACATGGATGAAGTTGCAAAATGCTTCAGATCAGGACTTTATCTGGTGGATTTGTGTATCAACCGACTATAGAGAGCAGATATTTTCATGAAAATTGCAAAAATGGTTCTTTGGATATTTAAAAATGCACATTTCAAAATCCCTCCAGCCTTTTGGTTTCAAGTTCACCCAGACCATCAGCCTTTCCTGCTCTTTGGGAAAGAGGCAATGCCTGAAAAACCGAACATCTCCTGCTCAGCCAAAACGCTGAAAATGAGAACCAATTTATATGAATTTCCACAGTGGTGCAAAATGTGTCTGTCCCTGGAGATCTGAGAACTTGGAGTACCCAGGTTTGGCCAACATGACCAAAGTACCACCCAAGAATTGCCACCCTGTTTCCATGAACATCCAAATGGAAAGGAATATTAATGTGAATTACCTGCTTTGGGAACCACCTACCAAAGTCTTTGGGTTCAGCAGCAAAAAACTGACTCCACACAAACCACCACATTTGATTTGGTCCACCACTCCTGAAGTCAGTGGGAAAAAATGCAATTAATGTCCAACTAATTGATGGATTGGGTCAGTACTTCAATTCCCTGCACATTCAGATGTCTATTTTTTGAACTCGGCCAAAAGATAAGTTTGGTTTTAATTAATTGAATGCTAATGAGTGGTGCCAAATTCCCCAAAATGAAACCCTCAGTTTCCTGAAATCCCACAGAATCCCAGCAAGGCTCAGCTCCCAGGAGGAGTAGCTGTGGCACAGCTCTGCACCCAGGGCTGTGTGGGCACCAAGGGTTGTGGGCAGACCCAGGGCAAGCCATGCCTGAGCTGTCTGTTCTAACATTTAAAGTGAGCACGAAAGTCTCCAGCAGAAGGGATTTAGGTCAGTATTTACATATTTGTCCAGTGACATTATGGGTGCTGTCAGCTAATGCAACAAATGCATTTGTTGTTTTGATTGTTTATGTTTTGGTTGCTTAGGGTTTTAGTTCTGTTTAGCTTGTTGATGTCTAGAGATCCATATCCTTGGAGTAAGGGCAAAGGCAAGGTCAGTGCACTGACAGATTCAGCTCAGACCTTGCAGAGTTGCTGGATGCTCTTCAGGCAATTCTTGCACCGACAGATGAGCTCAGGAGCAGCTTCTTTCCTCACTACTGAGAGTCAAAGTTCTCATCAAGTAAAAATTATCGGCTGGTGAGACCAGACAGCAGGTTTTGTCTAATGTGGATCTTGATTTAATGACTTGAAGGGAAGTATGAAATGTAACTAATGCAAGAATACCAGACAGTCCTAAGAAAACTGTTCTTCTGAGTCAAAACAACAACAAAAATAAAAGTATTTGTTAGAGTAATTACTGATGTGCAACACTGATTATTTTTTCTTTTATATTTTTTTTTTCTGCTGCAAACTCTCCTTGATCCATATTTTCTTATCTGAACATTTATTATGCCATAAAGAGCAAAAACCTGCTGTGCTTATCTCTGATTGCCAATAGGAAATCGCATGAAGTCCCAGGGATAGACACTTCCACTTTGGAAATCCCATTTTCTCAGGATGCTTCTTGATGGAGTGTGGCTGATTTCCTATAAAAGAGCCCAACAGCAAATCCCAAGACTTTAGGGAGGAGAAAGGTGTGGCTAATTATCCCTATTTTATGGGTAAAATGAGCCATGTCCAGAGCGACCTGATTTGCCCAAAATCATCTCACCTGGCAGGGATTTAAGGACTCACCTCAGTATCAGCCAATACTTTAGGCAGCAGGTAGTACTGTCCACATCTCTCATTGAACCAGTTATCAGATTTATCACAAAGATGCTTATAGGAGTAGATAGTGCAGTAAATATGACTCTGAATGACCCGTTACTTTAAAACAAATAAAATTAAAATGTACACACACACACAGAGTTAAAAATTCAAGAGATACAGTGTTTTCCCATTGAATGCACGTGCAGGTTGGATAAAGACTTCCTAAGCCATCTTTTCCAGACACTCCACCAAGAAGCATCCTGAGAAAACGGGATTTCCAAAGTGGAAGAGTCTCATCGCTGTCAGTTCATGCCATTTCCTATTGGCAATCAGAGATAAGGACAGCAGGTTTTTGCTCTTTGTGGCATAATAAATGTTCAGATAAGAAAATATGGATCAAGGAGAGTTTGATCAAGGCTATCCATATGTTTTGAAATCTCATCAAGCAAAGAGTGCAACCACCAAGGCCTGAAACCACTCTTAGATCCATGGCCATGCTGGTCAACTCCTAGTTTTTACGAACTGAGAGCATGATTTTCTCTTTCCTTTTCTCTTTCCTTTTCCCTTTTCTTTTTTTCCCTTTCCTTTCCTTTTTCCTTTCCTTTTTCCTTTCCTTTTTCCTTTTCTTTTCTTTTCTTTTCTTTTCTTTTCTTTTCTTTTCTTTTCTTTTCTTTTCTTTTCTTTTCTTTTCTTTTCTTTTCTCTTTTCTTTTTTCTTTCCTTTCCTTTTTCATTTCTTTCCTTTTTTTTTCCTTTTTTCTTTTCTCCAATTTTTCTGTGTCATTTGATTGTTTTCTTCATTCTTTTCACTGCTATGTATTTTAGCTTCTGTACTCAGATTATTTTTCCCCTTCTATCTCTGAACTTATTTTTATCCAAGATCTTAGTCCAAGTGATCAATCTTCCACTTATGGCTCCACAGTCCATGTTTATAGTTTCAGAGTTTAAGGACAGAAGTAAACTTCATTGTCTTTTCTAATTTCCTTTTTATAAAGGCATTCTCATCCTCCAAATCAATATTTTCTCCCCACAACATGCAAATAAGCACCACCCTGCTTCTTCTCCCCTTCCCAAAGCAATGCTCCCCATAATTAGTATCAAAGATTCATTTATTTGGTGATTTCAGTGCTATTTCCTGAAGGGTGTCAGATTGAGGCTGAGCTATTTATGGCACTTCATAACATAATGAGGGACACAAAACTAAAGTCATCCCCAAAGTCTTCTTTATCTGTGCCCCCCAAAATGAAGTGTGTCTGAGTGCACTGTAACATGTGTGTCACATCACATATCCCTTCCTGAGAAAGCAAGAAAATGTAGGAGAAATCCACACTCAGAAATTCAGTCACTTCAAATTTTAGCAAATATCTTAATTTCAGCCCACTCCAGATCTCCTCTGGCATGAGTCTGTGTTTNGCCTACTTTTTCCAGAGAGTGAAAAATAATGTTCCCCTAAAAAAAAAAGAAAAAAAAAAAAAAAGAAAAACTTCATGTGGACCTGCCTAAAAATTGGCAAACACTCTGATTCTTTGGAGATATTGTGTTCTAGAGCTGGACTTTCCTTTGACTGGTTCATTTACACTTACACCACTCCTCCTGATGGTCCGTTCCTTGGCATGTCGGTCCCACAGAAGGCAGGACGTCCACACTACGCTGACATTGGCCAAACTTGGAATCTTCAAGCAACTTGGGCACAACACACAGATCAAGAGCTGAGACACAAGAGTTACCACAGACTGAAAAGTCACTGAGTCTGTGCTGAGGTATCTGCTCTTGAAAAATCACAGTGTGCTGAAGTGCTCTGCCCCATTTGCATCATCTTGGACCACCTCATAAAAGGATAAAACCAGTAAGATTACATTTCTTTCTTTCCAGTTGAAGAGAATGTATTTTACTTTACCGTTGCCACAGGCTATGAGGGTGCACCACATTAGTTTCTGGGGCTCAGTTGATGTCTGTTAATTTGTCAAGCCACAGTAACTCATTCCACATCTGAACTCAGCTTTATGCTGAATTCCTTATGCTGGGAATCAAAACATGGCTATAGGTATCAATTATGAAACACCAGAAAATGTCAGAGAACTTTTCTTCATTATGGTGATGGTGGGTCCAGTTGGGGATTTGGCTACAACTCAGTGTCACATCTCACAGCAATGGCAGTGATTCCCTAAGGAATCCCAATATCTGGAATCTTCTTGCTCAGACAAGTGCAGGAGACAGAAGCAGGGCACTGACTGATCACTTACAATCACTGCTTCAAACTAAAGCCTGGAGTCCCTGAGAGAGCTCTGCTACACAGCATTTCCCTCTAGCCACGTCCAGACAAGTTAGAGACATGTTGTGACCTTTCATATTTATTTTTCCCCCAGAAAAAACCCCACAAATCGTTATTTATTCCTGTCTGATTTAACAAGAAAATTTGAGGTTCACTATTGGATAGGATTTTTTTTTTATTTTAATCTTTATTCACTGTGTGTAATTACTTACATATTAAGCTAAATGTTCATCATCCAGGCTAGTAAAAATTTTCCACACTTCTAAATTATTTGGATTTTCTTCTTGTTTTTGTCAAAGAATGCACCACACTTTATGTCTCTGAGCTTCACCTCATTATTTCTAATTGTACTCCTTATTGACTGAGACAATGCAAATAATTTTCTTGTTGATATCATACCTTGTGTGTAGCCATGAGAGAGAGGCAGGTCAGGGTCTCTCCCACAATCTGATGGAGTGTTGGTGCCAAAATCAGCGTTGTGGGTACTTAGAATAAGATTGCTGGGCACTCCCAAGGGAGCCCAGCTGGACATGAACCAGCACGGTGCCCTCAGAGCCCAGAGACCTCCCATGCCCTGGGCTTCGTGGGCAGCAGGGCAGGGAGGGATCTTGTCCCTCTATTGTGCTCTGGTGACACCTCACAGCTCTGGGATCTCCAGCACAGGAAGGACATGGAGCTGTTGGAACAAGGCCGCAGGAGGGACCAGGATGGTCAGAGGGATGGAGCAGCTCTGCTGGGAGGAAAGAATGAGAGAAATGACGTTGTTCAGGCTGGAAAAGAGAAGTTTTGGGGTCACTTAATGGCTCCTGTCAGTACCTGAAGGAGCTACAAGAAAGCTGGAGAGAGACTATTTACAAGGACCTGGAGTGACAAGATGAGGGGGAATGGCTTCAAACAGACAGAGAGGAGGTTTAGATTGGATGTTAGGAAGAAATTATTCCATGTGAGGGTGGCCAGACCCTGGCACAGCTTGCCCAGAGAAACTGTGGCTGCCCCATCCCTGGAAGTGTCCAAGGCCAGGCTGGATTGTGCTTGAAGCAACCTGGGCTAGAGAAAGGTGTCCCTGCCCATGGCAGGGGTAGAACGAGTTGAGCTTTTAGGTTTCTTCCAACCAAAACCATTCTATGCATCTGTAATTCTTTAAAAGAGCATAAATTTATTCAGCTCTCCATTTATTCTACTCCCAGTCCTCTCAAAGGGGCGACTGAGGAAGTGAAAGGTTTCTAGGAATGGGATTCTGGGGTGGATTCTGCAAACCAGCGTAGACAGGTGCTGGTTTAACTTCTGCTTGGTTTACCTTGAGCTTCTGAGAGGACAGTGGTACTGCTGAACCCTCCTGGAGATGTCATGGAGCCAGGCAGGTCTAGTGCAGCTGTAAGAACAATTCACAGAGTGAGCAGCCCACAGTTATTTTCTTGACACTCCACATAATACTGAGACACTGAACCCCAGGTAGGTCTATAAACACAGAAATATTTACTTCCAGCTGTTTCAGTGAGTACCTGTGAAAGAATTCCCAGGGCAGACAAGCCATTAGTGGCAACACTGAGTATCTACTCAATGTGACAACAAACTGAAGTGCAAAATTAAGCTCTTTAGCGGCTGAAGGAGGTTTTTGTTTAGGTGACTGTACAAGGATAGGGGATAGACTCCATTTCATTTATAAAATAAATATTAAGGATCAGTAAAACACTTAATTAGGCCTGGGTGGCCAGGCAAGATATGAAATAAAAGCAACTTTATAATAGACTTACAGTAAACAAATAGCATGAATTATTTGGACCTGATGGAAAGATTGCAAATTAGATACCCCTGAATGCTATTAAATATCACAGTCCCTGGATCTTTTGGCAAACTTCATAAAAGCTTGCACAGAGCTTTGGATGTAAAATCAGCCTCTCCAGTGGACAGTAGTGATGTCAACATTTGTTTTATTTCTCTCTAACAGGAACACACAGCAGATAAACTGGCTCACATGAGGTTTTTCAAAAGTAACAGGGTGAAAATCAAGCATCCCCCATGTCCTCATCCCCATCACCCAGCCATATGCTCTTAGCCTGGAGTAGGAGTGGGTCTGTCTGTCCTTGACATTTCCTTTGGAAGGGACATTATTAGTCAACTCTGATAAATTTGGGAGCAAATGTGATCCTCAGTAACCTGACTGCTCTGCTGGGTTTGGGAAAAAACAAAACAAAGATTTCTTCTCCCAGTCTTCTCAGCAGCACTGGAGGCTTTTCTGCTCTGAATTTGCTCTGCTGGAGCTCCTTAGCCTTGGGATATTCCCTGCCAAGATACTCACTTTTAGGAAGAACATTTCTTCTGGAGTTACAGCTGTGTGGATCAGAAGCAACTCTCCATCTTAAGTCAGCACATCAACACAAGCTTTAATTCACCCATTGATGGCATGATTGACTTCTACACAACCATGTTGTCATTGAAGAAAAACAAAAACTACTATCTAAATAAATATATCTAAATAAAAGCCAACCTAATGAATAATATATTCAGAAAAGTTTAGATAAATGTTATAAAACTGTATTTCTACATAAGTGGTCAAGTCTTTGTGAATTCCTCTGGTGAATGCCCTAATCCATGACAAACTGGTCAGAAAGCACGACTTTAAGCTTGAAATTTGTGAGCTTGGTGCAACTGCTATTGCAGTGTTTGTATTAAATTGGCCACCATCTCAAGGCTTGAATTTCTGTTCCGGACAATGGAGATTTGCCTGCGGAAAAAAAAAAAAATCTAAATTTACATCTCAAAAATACATCACTATGTCAATAGTAATATGGCAAGTACCAAAATGTATAAACTTGTTTTTTCCCACTGGTTTCCTTTGCAAATAAATATACAAGTAAATCATATATAGTTGTATTTTTCTCCAGCTATCCCTAATATTTGGCATCTTGAGGTTTGAACAGAACACTTAAAATACATACAATTACAGCCACCTTCACCGGATTGATCTATGAGTCACAGCATTCTCTGGGTTTGACATCCTCCATGAGGAAGACCTAGAACTTTCCCCAAAATTACACAACTACTGCTGATTTTTGCCTCACATCATCCTAAATGTAAAATTCCCGTTTATGTGCAACTACTCCATTGCCTCAAAGCAGGTTAAAATTTAGTGCCCTTCAGCACTAACACCAGGGCTGCAAATCCTTGTTAGACCTTTAAAATTCCTGTCCCAGACTGGACAAAATTCCCTATTAATTCCTCTGTGTTTTCTGGCAGTCGCTTATGGGAATGAGCTGTGCTGCCTCCCAAGCTGCCCAGCCCTCAGGTCAGCATCCCACACCATCACAATCCCACATCACCAGGATCTCAGACCATCAGGATCCCACACCTTCAGCGTCCCACACCATCAGCATCCCACACCTTCAGGATCCCACACCTTCAGCATCCCACACCCTCAGGATCCCACACCTTCAGCGTCCCACACCTTCAGCGTCCCACACCTTCAGCGTCCATCACCTTCAGCATCCCACACCTTCAGCATCCCACACCCTCAGGATCCCACACCCTCAGGATCCCACACCCTCAGGATCCCACACCTTCAGGATCCCACACCTTCAGCGTCCCACACCTTCAGGAAAGGGCAAACCAACACCAGGTAAATCTCAAGGCTTTAAGTGCAACACATCTTCTCTTTTGACTGATGGAAAAGTCTATCCAGAGCCAGGTTTTAGCTTTCAGAGTAACCATTCAAGAGCTGTTTACTGATGATGAAACTGATGTCTATGATGCTTTTCAACAGGTGAACTATCTAATAAGCAGCAGAATCCCTGGGCTGAAGAGATAATGCTCTTAAGCACTAAATGTAGGCAAAAGTTGTATTAAATTTAGCAGCTGTTTGCTGGGCAGTTATTAGGTCGTTATTCTCTGTGCTGCTCCTTCCCTCCCCTCTGCTTTCAAAACCTGGAGCTTTCTCTTGCAGTGACTCTTTCAATGTCTTTGAGCTCTTGAGTTGTAGCATTTTTGTGTTGATTGGAGAGGGAAGGAAGCACTTCTAAGGAATTACTGGTTTCTGAATAATTCTAAGTAGATATTCAGAAAAATATATTACATGAAGTGACTGATGTCCTTCAACCTTCATGTTTTTAAAAAAATCGTTTATACACATTTATAAGAAAATTACCTTTGACTCAAATTAAAAACTGAATTTAACTTATTCTCTATCCTTCAATACATATTATTTATTTATTTAATGTAGAGCTGCATTTACTGTGTAGAAAAAGCATCCCCAGACCAAGCTATTTCCCAGACCCAAAACATAAATATATATGGTTTATTAATTCAAATATTATTTTAATCATTATTTATCAAGCAGTATGGTGTTTAATCAGTATTCATAGCTATATATTATTTATTTAATGATAACTTGGTATGGCTTCAGTTTTCCTTATTCTTTCCTGAGCCTGGGAATTAGCCCACGTGGGATTTATAAATACAAGGTCCCAGATTTACCTACAGCGACACGACTATTTGCTGATGAAAGCCATGGGGGGACAAAACAACAACAAACTAACAAGAGCATCGCATTTAATCACAATAACCGTTTTTATCAGGAGAATTTATATGAAGGAAGGTATTTTATGGCTGCCAGGAGAGACTTCACCTATAAAAGACTGAGGTTTGTTCATGCAGTACATTTGCTGCACCTTCCACTGCCTGAAGCGACTCCCTGTATACAAAATTTTCTTTCTCTCTTTTTTTAAACATCCTGAAAAGCAGAACACAGAAATCCTGCACGTTCCTTAGCATTGCTACAGGGGTTAAATTGTTAATGCTTTACTTTCACTCTAGTTTTTTATCAAAGTTTCTTTTTTCTCTCCCTGGGGATAAACAAATGGACAGCTTTCCTCTCTAGTATTCCTCCTTCCATTACCATCACAGCAGAATGCATCTGAGACTATAATAATTCAGTGATGAAATACAAAATGTCGCAATGCCATCTCTCTTAAAGTGAACTGAGATTTTGTTATGCCATTTTAGGTGCACTAATAGCTCCTAAAGTCCCATGGAGTATCTTAATGTGAATTTAATGAGCTGATAGCATATAAATGACAGTACTGTGAGGGTGAAGGTGACATAACCTTTTTCCTTCTGTTTGATGTTTGGCTTTGAAAAAATACAGATCTTTTCCAACCGTACCACATTATTACAGAGCGCTCATCATTCAGCAACGAGGCTACCATTGTTTTAGCATTTTACAGCCCTTCTCTGCACTCTCCATGGCATTAGAGGCACAAGCACTTTTTAGCTCACCATTAAGGTAATTAAAAATGGCCACACTTCCCCTCGCAGCTCAGTGCCAAAACGCGGCACTCTGGTGTTTGTGGTGTGCAAAGCCGGTGTTTGTGGTGTGCAAAGCCAGTGCCAACCTATCGCTTTGGTAGGATGGGACCAGGAAAATCCTGCATGAACCACGTGGAAAAACCATCCATCTTTACTTCCTGGGCATCATCTCCTACCAAGGATATCACTAAGAGGTCCACTCATCATTGCTGACTCCCAAACTCCGTGTGTGTCATTACTGGAGCGTTGTCATTTATAACGAGTTGCCTCCCCTCGCTCGACGGTGTCACAGCCCATTGTGCACCCCAATCCCAGCTACCTTTGGCGTGGTAATGAGCTGTAATCCCATCAGCACTGGCTTGGATCAGCACTGCCACTGCCTGCTCAGGGGAGGGAGAGAGGGAGGGAGGGACTGCTGGGGAAAGATAAATATATTGGCAATCAGATGTATAGAAAACAGAACTGGCAGATTAAGGAGGTAACGGAATGTATGAGGTTATTAAAGCTTGCCAGAGGGTAGCAGTGTAGCTTTTACATTGCAGTTTGAAGAATTGTCCTTAGAATCTTTAATTCAAGCTTAAGAAATGACATTTCAGTGGGTTTTTTACTCCTCAAACTAAACACAGAGATATGTCAGCCAATGATCTGATCACTTGTATGTTAAATATTGTGCAAATTGAAAAGAAAAATTAACAACTTTAACTTCTCTTTCACCACATAAGATAATCATATTCCTCCAAAACAATTTACAGATCCAGAAATCACAGAAACGTAGAATAGCCTGAGTTGAAAGGGACCCCCACATGGATCATCCAGTCCAAATTCTGGCCCTGCACAGACAATCCAAAAATCCCACCCTGTCCCTGAGAGTGTTGTCCAAATGCTCCTTAAGCTCTGGCAGCCTTTGGGCCATGCCCACTGCCCTGGAGAGCCTGGTCAGTGCCCACCACCCTCTGGGGGAAGAACCTTCTCCTGAGATCCAACCCAACCCTACCCTGACACAGCTCCAGCCATTCCTTGGGTCCTGTCCCTGGTCCCCACAGAGCTGAGATCAGTGCCTGCCCCTCCAGAGGAAGTTGTACCTGCAATGAGGTCTCCCCTCAGTCTCCTCGTCTCCAGACTGAGCAAACCAATTGACCTCAGCCCTTTCCTATATGACTTCCCCTCTAGACCCTTCACCAACTTCATATCCCTCCTTTTACTACATATTAATTATTTAAAACTTTATCCTGAGCTGGTCTTCTTTTGTTTTAAGCTCATTGGCTGAATTTAGGTCGATCAAAGATTTATTTGTTTGTTAACTTTAAAACACGTGCAGGCCAGATTAGGAATAATTTCATAGACAGCATATTTTCTATCTTTTCTTACAGTTCCGATACTTTTCCATGCAGTACATAAGACTAAGTGAATTAAATTTATAAAAGTTGTTTCTTCCACCAGTCAAAATGACAATATTTGTTCTTCTGAGAAAGACATACCTTGGGCTGCATTTGACAAAGGGGAAAGAAAGAAATAAATCAAAAATAAGCAGCTTACGTGTTTCAAAAAGTTGGAATTTTGGCAACGTGTGAAATTTGTTTAGAACAACCTTTTGGTTGCCAGGTGACGAGGCAAAACATATCACATATGCTTAACAACCAACTTGTACATATTTTGTCTTTCCAAGGTTTCTAGGGCTGGTCAGGCACAATGATGCATTACAGCTGAAGGAGCTTCCAGCAGGGACAAATGTTTGCCTCCTTCCAAAAGAATTTTCCTAATCCTTAAGAAAAACAACTCAATATTTCTCGTTGTTGAATGCCTGAGTAAGGATGAATTGTGTTGGAAACCCAACGTTACATGAGTTGTAGCACAGATGTCACATTTGCTGGGGACGCTCAGGAGCAGCGCTGGTGGCACGTGGTGTTTGTCAGCATTTCATGGCACAGCACAAGCAGCAGTGCTGCTGAACACACACACTCCTCACAACAGTCTGACATCTCAGCCCTGTTCTACTGGCAGGCAGCAACAGCAGCAGCGTTGAAACATATGGATGGCTGAGGATCAATGACAAGAATGTGCTCAAACTACTGTTGTCGTAGCCGGAGCACCTTTGGATTGCTGAGGTTTCCACCTCATCCTTTCATTCCACTGATGCACTTTGCCATTTCAGAGGAACTGAATAATTGGTTAAGGTTACAGAGGAAGTCAGAGCAGAAAATAACCCCAACCACCCTGCCTTCAGACCCCCACAAAATCCAAAGGTCCATCCCGAACCTCAGCTCTCGCTGTGAACATTTACGTGTATCCCACGGCCTGTAGTTGGAGTTAATGGACTTCCCGCATGTGAAATTAATTGTGGGGATAATTCTGAAACAAGTACCTTTTCTTGGAATCCCAGGGAACAACTCCTCTAATAAATCATGGTGCTGCTCATGTTATGATGATCATTAGTAATCAAATGCATCTGTACACTCGGCCTGTTTGTTCACTTGAACTCAAAGTACTAAACGGCAAAGAAGAGTTTGGTGCCCATGTGCCCCCTGTCCAACATGGACACAGAGGCCCTGATTGTTCTCTTCCAATCACCCCCTTCCACCTGCAATTTTTAACTGTTTCTGTCATTATGCAAACTTTCATCCCAGTCCCAATCTCTCTTTAAAAAAGTTCATACCTACATAGTCCAAATGTTCTGTGTTTTTTTAATTTTACATTCCAATATTTTACATTCCAATTTCTAGCGTCCCTCAAAGGAAAATTCGGCGTGACTCATGAGATGAAGAAGTTGTATCTCTAATTACACTTGTCAGTAGAAAGCCATAAATCAGTTTTCAAATAGCACCACATATTCATTTAGAACAATGAGCCATCATTTCGTTGTTCCACTGTGGCATGGGAGGGGTTGCCCTCACTTCCCCTGTGCCCCCAGTTGATCACTGAACTTTACACAGGTGGATTTGGCACCAAAACCTTTCCTTCACACCATCGCTTTCCTCCATCCTACTGTACCTATTCCTGCCTACCCTGGGAAAAAAAAAACAAAAACCAAAAACACCCCCCCCAAAAAAAAACTAAACAAAAAAAACCCAAAAAACAAACAAACAAACAAACAAACAAAAACAAAACAAAACCAAGCACACATAGCAAATTCAATGCTAAAGAACTTTCCTCTCCTTTGGAGAGTCCAACTTCTTGGATTAGATATCCAGTAGGAACACTTGTGCCTGCAAATTCCAGTTTGCTCTTCCTGCCAGTAAACCGTGCACAACAGCAAACCAATTTCCTGGAATCCTCATCAAAAGATGACAACAAAGGGCTCTAATGATGGCCAAATCAAATTTATTTAAGAGGGAGCCAGAGACCATAGGCACAAAGCCTCTCTGCATGACTGTCCAGATGTGCCACACCTCCACCTGCAGCCATTAATACTCACTGGCTCTGCAAAGCCTTAAAAAATCAGATTTTATTTATTTATGTCCTTTTTCAGTGTGGATTATACCCCTCTGCAGTACAAGGCATGCATTTGTCCAGTGCAAACTTACACTGTGAGATATGATCCCAGATGAGGTATTGCCTCAAAGAGAAAATGAAAAATATTCCATGCATTTTAAGCATGAATCCAAGATCATAAGTTACACAACTGCCTAATACATTTCTGCTATTCTCTGGCAGGAGAGGAAAACAAAACTGGCAGCTATAGCAATGGTATGATGGTAATTATTGAGAGAAATAATTATACAAAAACCTGTTCAAATTATGTACGGGATGGGACGACTCAAAGCGAGAAGAATTTCAAGTGATAGTTAATACTTCAGAAAACTTCACTGCAAGAGACCAGGAAGCAAAGTCAGAAAATAAATGTATTTACTGAAATCTTTCTACTTTCTCCAGTTTGTAAAAGGGAAAAAAACTCAATGGTTCTCACTTGGTGGGGTCCAGCTGAGGGATTTCAGAGCAGGCTGGTTTTCCTTGGAGGCTCCCAAGAGCATCCAGGTATTGCTCCACAAAGGAAAGAAGGAAGCTCTAATGCAAATTTCTTCTAAGCAGACTGTAATAATCCTTTGTATTCACTCAGTAACATCAGTCCTGCCTTGGCTGCAGAAAATTAAGCCACCACATTGGAGGTGAGAAGCAATGTGACAAAGCCTGGGAGCCCCTTGGTGCTGAGGCCCAGCCTGAATGGCCACCTGCATCTCTAAGGTCATTTCTTGTCATTTCCTGTACCCAAAGCTAAAACTTCTTGTTCAGCAGGTTTTCAGCTGTGGTTCTGAAGGCTGCAGCTGCCCTCATCCCATCACCTACATCACCAGATGGAACATGAAGTCACTGAAATGATCACACTTGAAAAGTCAAGGAAGACCCACCACATCTTCCCTTCTTTGCTGACTCTCCTTCTGCCTTTCCCACATTGCACTCAAGCTCCTCGTTCTTCCCTCGGTTACAGATCTCACTTCTCAAACACCTCTCCCTACTTCCAAAACTTCTGCTTGTGTCATGTCCCCTCTCTCCTTCCACCCAGTTTTTAAACCTCTGTCCTCTCTTCCAGCAACTGGACACCCTGGACAAAGCCCTTCTAAAGAGAACTGGTTTTTCATTATGTGTAAAAAGCCATACAAAGATCCTTAATTTATCTCTATCAGCTGCAAACCTTTACCTGATTCTTCCTTTTGGCCTGTTGCACCACCTTAATCTGTTGCTCTGTCACTTACCACATTATCACATCTAATTTGGAATTGGTGTGACTCAGCTGAGGATTACAAGACAATAAAATCTTATCCAGGTTTATCTTAAAAGTTCCTCCTTTGCACAGAACACTCAGACAGGCAAAACATCACATGCAGCATCCTCTGTTAATAATAACTTCACAAAGTGACAACTTTGGAAAATCAGCTCTAACAAAGCTTCCAACTCAACACCATCCACCAAAGCCTTCCATGTACATGACAAAGGCCTTCAAGAAAGAATCTAGATATCCTGGGTTTTTTCAGGAAAAGTTCGTCACAAAGAGAGGAAAAATTCCAAGGGATTTTTTTTTTGTCACATCCTCTTAGAGCTGCAAAACACAAAATGAAATCTCTGGCCTTTCAGTTACTGATGCCATGAATGATTCAGTGTATTGAACAATTTGCATCAACTTTCTGGTGATTTACTCCTGAAAAACGTATGTCAGGTTAGTGATTTCTTCAGCTCTCAGTCATCAAATGTAAAATCTGCCTGGCAAGTGTTTGTCTTTTATTTTTGAAGGTGCACAAAATAGAAAGTGTGTCCTCAAGGGCCATGAACTACTGCAGAGAGAGGGTTAGTCCATCAGCTCCAACCCAGTAGATGTTCTCTTGTCAGGTGTTACTATTTGCATTGACCTCCTTGTCATGGACCATTTCATTGTGAAGTTTGAATTTGAGAACCTGTATCATGTTCACAGTTGTGGACACTGCACAAAACTCGCTCCCTAAAGCTGTCAGTGGAAACGCAGCAGGAAAGATGACAAAGGCTGCAGGAAACAAGTAAAAATGGCAAAAGACAGAAAAAAGACTGTTCTGCTGACAAGAAAATTACAGACAGTGCAACTTGTGCCACTTGCCATATCAAAATTTGTTTTTTTCTGAAAAGAAAAAAACCTGTTAATACACTTTAGAAAGCTGGTTTTAAAGTCCAGCCCAGCTCTGGAGACATGAAAAGTGTTTTGTCCAGAGGGAAGAGCAGTGAGTGGTTCACGGGACTTACAGTTAATTCTACCATTTCTTTCAGTATTCAGATATTGTATTTATTTCTTCAATGCACATAATCAGCTCGCTGTGTTCTTTCTAATTAAATCAACTTCCACTAGACAGTCCTTCAGTGTTGCAGCATTCTGGGACACAAAGACGGCGCCATAAAACCAAAAGCCCACCGTGGACTCAGATGGTTAGTTGCCCAAAATTTAAATTAAGTCGGTACTTGAAGGAAATTACTAATGTACATATTTTTAATTTTACATTTTATATGTTCCCCAGTGTTGTTGTCTTTAATGGTTTTGCTCTCAAGGCACCACTTTAAGACAGTGAGGTGATTTTACCCCTAAGTTTAGGATATTCCACATCTTCTGATTCCCAGAACTAGCTGGGAAGAATCCTCACTGGAAAAGCTACAGTAGATCCTTTTTAATGGGGAAAACCAGGGAAAGTATTTGTATTATTACAGAATAAAATGAAAATCAAACTCCCTGGGAGTTTGATGGCAGGGAGGGCAAAGTGGGAAAAGAAAAGCAGCCCCTTGGGAGTTACATTAAAGTTTCCAGGAGCAGGAAGAAGATACTGAGCTCCACACAAATTTCTAAATCTTGCCAAAAAGGAAGAAGCCTAGAAAGGTTTCAGACATGTTGGCTTTTCCTACTTCAGCCACAGTGGAAGGAAATTGCTGAGGTTTTCAGGACCGGAAGAAAAAGTAACTATTTTTATTTCCCTTTTATTGAAAAAAAAAAAAAAGAAAAAGAAAAAAGAGTGAGTTACACATTAGGGAAGAGAAATCGCTCATTCCAAGAAGTCAAGTCATTAATTTCTACATCCCAAGCCAAGAGTTCTCACGTGGTGGGTTACAAGGTCACTGCTGGAGCCACTGGTGGTGTTGCTGTTTCCCATCCCCTTTGCTGGGGTTAACACCTTCTGCAAAGCACAATCAACCTTTAGGGCACAATATAAAACTTTACTAGTGCTCATAATTAGTGCCAACAGTGGTAGTTTCTGTGATGTCTACGAGGCCCTTAGTCAGGGTCCATAAATTCCATTTCACTTGGGTCAGCCATCTATCAGGTGATAACTACTGCTCCCTGCTCCCCCCTGGACTGGCTGCAGCATCAGCCATGGAATGCTTTGGGTTGGAAGGGACCTTAAAGCCTTTGTTCCACCCCTGCCACGGGCAGGGACACCTCCCACCAGCCCAGGTTGCTCCAACCTGGCCTTGGACACTCCCAGGGATCCAGGGGCAGCCACAGCTTCTCTGCCCAACCTGTGCCAGGGCATGCCCACTCTCCCAGCCAGCAATTCCTTCCTAAAGACTAAAAGAATGAAGCTGCAATTGCCATTGAGCACTGCTTATTCCTCAGAATATCACGATAGGTGCATTTGTTGGGATATTTGCCAGGCCTTGGTTCACTATCAGGGCACACCCTTTGCATGGACACTGCATGAATATTTTATTATCACATTGTGAAATGCATATAGAGTTGTGTTGCTTGGATAAACTTTTCCCAAGAAACCCAAACCCCACCAGCACAGCAGTGACTGGGATTTACAGCTTATGCTTCCAAGCACCTTTACTGCACAGAAACTGTTTATTAGCCCAAGTTTTCCCTTTGTATGTTGTGTTTACTTGTTTCCCAGCAGGGTCCACTGATGTTAATGGACTCACAGCAGTGCATTCTACTTCTGTTATTACAGGTCTAATTCAGTCATTAACATTTCATTAATGGACTGGCCTCCTAGCTGTTTGCGTGGCTCTCTAGATATTGATGAGCTTTCTAGGATAGAAAACTGGTATTTAAGGCAGACTCTTAAAGGTTTATTAAGATGCTCGTGAACCTTCATCTCATTCTGTCATTTATTTTAGCAGATAAAAGCCAGATCTTTGAATTACTTTGCATTGCAAAAGTTTGTCAGCACCTGAACAGAACATTAATTCCATGCAAATACCCTAAGGAGAGGAAAGAAAAGATTCCAGAGTTACATCACCTGGATACAAATCTTGAGTTCCTGCCTTAAAAGCAGAGTGGCTCAGCACTGCCAAGTCCAGCGTGCTCTGCCTTGGAGGGATTGCATTTCAGTGGGACACAAATCGATCCCTTTTTCCAAGGGGGTTCTGCAGCTCCACCGGTTCACAATTTCACACTCTGAGCTGGAGTATTAATCCTTCCCACAACGCTGGGAATAGCCTTGCTGGGGGGAGTGGAATTAGTCAAACTAAGGTGGTGTTTTGGGGACCTTTGGCACTATCACCAAAGAACAAGATTTATCACAATTTTTAGACTTGTTCCTCAACACTGTGGTGGAGTCTAATTGTAAAACCACGCAGGTAACATCTGTACCTCTTAGGAAATTCCTTCATGAGGTGCTTCCTTTTCCCACATCTCTGCTCTTTCCCAGCTAAAAGGAACGTGTGTTTGCAGGAGCCACAGAGAATTGAGATACCCTGAGTCGTATCATAGGAGTGCCTAATGCAAGTACTTTGTGGAAATTACTAATTTGATATCATAATTGCACTTGTAATATAAAATTATTAAGCACTGTCATATTGCACAGTAAATGGAACTCATATTGATGTAATAAAATGTATTTCAATTCCATTACAATAACTTCACCCTATTCTTTAATGGTACCCACAGTTAACAAAAATAAGCTACAGCCAGGAAAAACACAGTTGAAGAGTACCCTGTACTGCAATATCAGGTCACAAAAGATATCATTTGTGAGCTCCTTTATGTGCTATTTTACATTTATGAACACCTGCATCTTATATTTGTTTTCCTTACAGAATGAGATGTTAAAAAGTAGAGGATTAGAGGCCAGTAAACAAAATCCCCAGCGTAATTTCCCTCCATAAATTCAGCATTATACATGCCTTTGACTTCTGCTTTATAAATTGAGCTGTAAATATTATTGATCCTAAATTCATATTTTTTTAAGGATCTTCCTGGCTCAGTCAGTCAGGTCTATGCCAGGATGACACGAAAATAGATCTGCTATTATGAAACCTGAAGCTTATTATCTTGATAAA
Organism: Sakesphorus luctuosus; assembly: GCA_013396695.1. Taxonomy (NCBI): domain Eukaryota; kingdom Metazoa; phylum Chordata; class Aves; order Passeriformes; family Thamnophilidae; genus Sakesphorus; species Sakesphorus luctuosus. The sequence continues at coordinate 236,224 of VWZD01000891.1, read as the reverse complement.
TGTTCGAGAAATCAGAGGGCATGGGGTGCAAAGAGAAAGGAGGGACACTGTATTTTAACACTAATAAGTTCAAGTGTTTTTTCCCTTGATAGAACTGTCATGGCCCAGAATGTATGAACTACTTATTTAACTGAGGAAAGAGAATAAAAAAAGGAAAGAAGAAAAAAAAAAAGATGAGAAAATATGCCAAATCCTCATCTCAACATTTTTCTTTGGTCTGCCAGGGTAAATAAAATGAAGAAACAAACCACAACTGGAAGGGAGGGGGGGAAAAAACCCAGTCAGCTAAAATGTCATGACTTGCTTCTCTGCAGGTGTCAACTTGACTTCACTGAAATGGCACACAACTTTGATTTTCTCATCAGGAAAAAATGTTTATTCCCTCCACCAGACCTAACAGATAAGAACACACTGTGTGTAACGTTACATATTTTGATATTGTGTCTAACCATTCTTGAGCCACATGCTAAACATCTTTTGTGTGCTTTGCCTCGAATTATTGCCATGAATTATTAAACTGAGCTGTTACTTTTTCATTAAACTGGCAGCCTTAATAATTTAAGCCCAGGTCTTTAAGAGACTTACTGTATATTGGTGATCTTCACGGGAAGAAAGAGAACCTCCCAATTATTTTATAACTCTCTTGATTTTTTTTTTTTAATTGGGGGAGGTGGTTAATGCACTGCATGACTTCTCATGCAGGACTAGATCATAGAATCATAGAATCAATCGGGTTGGAAAAGACCTCCGAGATCATCAAGTCCAACCCTTGGTCCAACTCCAGTCCATTAACCAGATCATGGCACTCAGTGCCACATCCAATCTGCGTTTAAAAATCTCCAGGGATGGGGAATCCACCCCCTCTCTGGGCAGCCCATTCCAATGCCTCAGCACTCTCTCTGTGAAGAATTTTTTTATGATCTCCAACTTCAATTTGCCCTGGCAGAGCTTGAGCCCCCCGTGCCCCCTTGTCCTATTGCTGAGTGCCTGGGAGAAGAGACCAACCCCCAGCTGGCCACAACTTCCCTGATGTGGCACTTCCAGACAGTGCTGAGGTCACCTCTCAGCCTCCTCTTCTCCAGCACAAACACCCCCAGCTCCCTCAGCCTCTCCCCACAGCACTTGTGCTCCACTCCCTTCTCCAGCCTCCTTGCTCTTCTCTGGACCCGCTCCAGCACCTCAATATCTTTCCTGAACTCAGGGGCCCAGAACTGAACACAATACTCAAGGTGTGGCCTCCCCAATGCAGAGTCCAGGGGAAGGATCGCTTCCCTGGGCCTGCTGGCCAAGCTATTTTTTTTTTAGATGTTTCTATTATTTAGAACACCAGACAACATTTCTCTCCATTGGATTTGTCATTGAGAATTTAGCTTGGATAATCCTGCAGCATTTCCAGTCATGGGAAACTCATACTTCCTGAGTGCACCTCATGGGTACAGCTTCAATTTACTCCAGGAAATGAGGGAGGAAATAACCTTCAAAGCTGTTATATGTGTGTGCAGCAGTTTCTAACGAGCCACTGGTCCGTTTGGTTGGCAACCTTCTTGCACCTGAGCAGTATCTGGTGCTCCAAAGGAAAACCTAAAGCTAAGTGTGAAAGAGTTAGAGAAGTTACAGCCTGACTTCAACAAAAACCTCAACTTTCTTCTCAACTCATTTGAACAAGAAAAAAAAAATTCTTTCCATAGAGAGTGCTGAGGCATTGGAATGGGCTGCCCAGAGAGGGGGTGGATTCCCCATCTCTGGAGGTTTTTAAATGCAGATTGGCCGTGGCACTGAGTGCCATGATCTGGTAAAGGGACTGGAGTTGGCCCAAGGGTTGGACTTGATGATCTCGGAGGTCTTTTCCAACCCAATCCATTCTATGATTCTACTTGTCCTGTGGTGACAATGAATGGCTGAAAATGAAGTTTTTAGAAAGTCTGTCAGTGAATTGTTGCATTGGGGGCTTTACCAAGTCCTTCAATCTTTTGAACCCTACTCAATTATGCTGCAAAACAGCAAATTAAAAACTCTTTGAAAATACCTCCCCAACACCCAGAACAAACTCTCAGCTTCCCGAGCTGTGGTAGAAACAGAGATGCTAAAAATCAGAACTTTTGGGAGTCAGTCAATGTTTATGATCCACAATAATGTGTGGCTCAAGTAACACCAATGCTCATTTTACACAGTGCAACACTAACAAAGACTACAAACATTCACTGCAAACATCACATAAAGTATGAATAATCTTCATTGCCACAATTTTTTTTTTTAAATGCATCATATTTCTTTCCCACATATGTCCTTGTAGCCTCATAAAACAAACTGTTTCATTCCACGATTATGGGGCCGTGTGTATTTATCACAAAGTGTTAGCTACTACTAAAATTAAGAAAACAGATTTTGACATTGGAGAATTATTTTCCTCCTCTCCTGTGCCTTTGGATGTGAAGGCAGAGCTACTGGACTGTTTAACCTGGCCCAAGTCCAGGACTTCGTACCACGGCGAGAGATGCCAACAACAGCGATGCCACATGGACCAGGAGTTATCTTGGACAAACTCACAGTGATCACAGGGCAATTTGTACTTGAAGTGATAGAAGGAACAACCTCAGTTCGTTTTCTTGTCTGGTCAGGAGTGATTTTCGTTTGGGCAATGAAATTTTGTTCTTATTAAGCAGATGTTTGAGAGGCTGTGACTGCTTCACTACACAGCCTTTGACAACCCTTCCATCCATGGCCACTGGAATGCTTGGCCCTGCCTTCCCTGGGCACATCTCTCAGTCCATTACAGGGTCACAAATTGCAGTGAACAGCCATTAAATATGACTTTTTTTCCTCATACATACAAACCCTTAAGTGTTGAATTCTAAGTACGTATGAAAAAGGAACACTCTTCATCCAGGTTGGACTTTATCACTGGCTAAAATCATCCAGGTGGAAAAGAATGTGTGATTTCTGTCCTTCACTGTAAAACAGCTCTTCAGGTTATTCACTTACAAAGAGGTGGAGGACATAAAATGTATATGAATAAAGTGGTAAAAGAGCACTGACTAAAGAAAACCTCTAGAGAACATCACGTGATTGTGTTTTTATTTATAACAGGGAAAAAACCTCAAGTTTTCATTCCAAGATAAAATTCCTCCCTACTTCTGCGAATACCCAGAGTCACAGTTCCTATTGCTATGGCTGGGAGAAGACAAGAAAGACTTTTGGAGGGTTCCCTGCATGTCTCAGTAGCCATGAAAAATCAGGGTTTCACCATTAAACACCTGCTACCAGGTATTTTTGGAGTACATAAAACATGTCATCCTTTCATCACATCCCTGATCATTTATTGCTGCCTCCTGGCGATTCCTGCTTTACATCACAAGCCCAAGCACCCCAGACACTCTGGCTAACCAGTTATTTCATGGTTCTTTGCCACACATGAATCCAAACATTTCCAGACTCGTTTTCTCTCTGAAGTTGACGTTCCATGTTGAGGGACTACCAAACTACCTTATTTAAATGCCATAAGCTGTTGAGTAAATAAAGTTAAATCTCTTATTTATGTTCCCATTTGGAAACTGTCTCTCCTACGTGTACAAAAGCTAAAGTGTAAGCTGAACAAGGAGCACTCTATATTTATTAGAAGTCAATGATTTCACTCTGCAAAGACTTTTCAACATTTTCAAAGTTCTGCAGACTTACTGGCTATCAAAATTATTCACTGAAACCAGGTGAGATCATGAAATTGCAATCAATTATCACAGAGGAATAAGTTCTACTCACTGTTTTTATTATTCTATGTTTGTTATTATTCTATGTTTAGTAGTAGGTGCTTTGAAAATTATTTCTGGTGATCAAAGCAATGTAAGACTCAGTAAAGTGAAATATTTCTCCAAATTAAGTGCTTGTGTTATTTAAATACCACACTTGGATATATTTGAGCTTGGAAAACTATGTCAGAGATCTCTCAGTACAGACAAGACACAATGGCTGTGGGAGGTGGGAATTAAAATAAAGGAGTTTTCCCTGTAGTGATTGAAAAGTAACTTATCAACAGTTCTCCATGAAGCCTCCAAGAAGAATAAAGACTCCAGCAAAGGAAGGATTTTCATGACATTGTAGAACCTGAGCAACATTCAGGTAAGACAGGAAGAAAGAGATTAAAATCTAGGATATGCTATTTATACTCATTACTATCATCTGGTACCTTGCCAACAACCCAGCCCCAATCATTTGAGAAGCAAATCATTAAAAACCATTTAAGAATAATACAAAGAATTTGTATCTCACCTGCACTATCTGTCCACTTTGTCTCCTAAAAAGAGTTTTCATTTCAATAGCTTTTTTATAGAAATATTTAATTTGTTTCTAGTAGGCAATGTAGCCTTTTCCTGAGATGGAGACATTGAAACAGGGACACCCTCTAAGCAAATACTCCTTTATTCTCTGACACACCCTTGATGAAAATGGGCTTTAAAAGCCTGGCTGGAGGCTCTCCCTTTTCCTGCCATGGGTGGGTTTCAGTAGATGACAGGATGGGGCACACCTGTCACACCAGATGAGCATGGGCTGCTCAGCACCCACATCTCCTTGCCCACTGGAAGATGATTCTTCCACAACACAAAAATACAAATTTAAACAAAAATAGCTTGTAAGGAGGTTATTTTACAAGCAGTGTGATGAACAAACTGGTTTCTGCAACAAGGTGTAGCTGTAAAATAAGCGGGTGCTTCATGATGCTGCAGGTGCTGAGGGTTCCCACAGTCCATGTTCTAATTACTGCTCAGATCTTCCAGCTCTCACAGTCCAGAAAAATCATTTTCATCTGTGCAAAGTGGACACAAACATAAGTGCCCTGGCTTGGTATGATCCTGTAAAGCTTTGGATGAGTGGGAAACATGGGAAAGATGTTAACATGTAGAAGGGTGGACTCATTAGGGAAATGTCCAGCAGCACATCAGAATTGTCCGTTTCTATTGTCATAAAAGTTCTTTCAGTAAGAAGAAAAACAATCAGAGGAAAACTAAAGAGGGGTGGTAACATTTAATTGATGATTGTATACAATATTCTTGAGACCATAAAATAGCAACTAAACCAGGAGGGAATTACTGGTTGGTTTGGTGTGTTGTAGCTGTTACACTGTTGAATGTTTTCCCATGTGAAATGGGTTGAAACTTCAGCTCTTGGAGAGACATATAAAAGGAGATGGAAAAAGACACTGGAAATATAAAATGAGCATTAGAAGGCAGCAGAGCAGACAACTCTCCAGGCTGCACTACTTTGTTTTACAGCCACACATTCCACTGGTTTTGGTTTCTGAGCCTGCACTGCTGATGTTCCCCTGGCCATGTCTTCACTGGGCATCCCAGTCCCATTCAGTGAATCATAGAATCGAATCCTAGAATGGATTGGGTTGGAAAAGCCCTCCNTGAGGTCACCTCTCAGCCTCCTCTTCTCCAGCACAAACACCCCCAGCTCCCTCAGCCTCTCCCCACAGCACTTGTGCTCCACTCCCTTCTCCAGCCTCCTTGCTCTTCTCTGGCCCCGCTCCAGCCCCTCAATCTCTTGCCTCAACTCAGGGGCCCACAACTCAACACAACACTCAAGGTGTGGCCTCCCCAAGGCAGAGGCCAGGGGAAGGCTCACTGCCCTGGGCCTGCTGGCCACGCTACTTTGGATCCAGCCCAGGAGCCCATTGGCCTTCTTGACCACCTGGCCACACTCTTGGCTCCTGTTGAGCTTCCTGTCCCTCAGTCCCCCCAGGTCCCTTTCTGCCTGGCTGCTCTCCAGCCACTCTGTGCCCAGCCTGGAGCGCTGCAGGGCTTGGGGTGGCCAAAGGGCAGGACCTGCACTTGGCCTTGTTGAACTTCATCCATTGGAATTCCTGCCTGGAAGAACGTGGGACCCCCTTAGGAAAGTGCTGTAGAGGGAACCCCACCAGCTCTGGGTGTGTGAGCTCCAGGATTGGCGTGAGGAGCAGAGAGCAGTGAGGGAACGCAGCTGCTCCAGGCACTGCACAGCTTTGCAGCCCCCAACACTTGGAGGCCTCCAGAAAGACACTCTGGGAGGTTGCAGAGCTCTGTGCAGGTGGAGAGGGACCTCCCTGAGCATTTTAAAGCCTTTCTCAGCCTCGGGGCTTTGTATTAACAGAGGTTTCACTCGCTAGCACGTCACCTCCTGTGCTTTGTACGGAGCCGCCTTGCGGGTTCACCTACCCCGGCTTCAAGGTTCAAGGCAAAGGCACAAGACGTTCCCAAAGCCTTGGGAAATGGGCTCAATTTTGAAAAGCTTCTCTGTGTTGTTCTAATGAAAATTCGCTGTGGTTCTAATGGAAATAAAATGCCTTAAACAGAAATATAGAAAGGGGTGGAGGGGAACCCATTAAGTGTGAAGTTTGAAACAAAAGACCTGAGCACACAAGTTGAAATGCCAGAGAATTCTGTCACTCTCTTTTTGCCAGGAAGAGTTAAAATTCAGGGCTCCTGTCTGGAAAAAGTATTACAGGAATATATCCTGAACTTTGCACAGCTCATTTTTTGTTACGAATTAGATCCATCATAAGATTTATTGAGATGCCTCATGTTTAATAAAATCCTCATAACAGTTTGTGATATTTCACAGGATAAATAACAGGATTGTTAACTGTGTTTGTGTAGCAGGTCTCGGGATAATAAATGGTTCGTTCAAGAATGAACTGACAACAAGTTATTTCAGGTTATAAAAATAAGGGAGATAAGAGTCAAAATAACCAAACTCAAAGGCTCAGACATTCAGACAACATTTGAGTCCATAACCACATTGCCTCAATGCAGGCATCCTTTAAATTATGAAGCCATTTAAATAAGAGGGTGGAAATTTCCACATAAAGAATTTTCCAAGCCAGATCCACAACAGGACAGTGGAGACAACTGTTCTTTTACTTCTGACACAGCCCAAGACATCTCAATCTTCTCATGTTATTCAAATCTAATAAAAGATTAATATCCTTTTAGAATAAAATAATACAAAATTATCTGAAGGCAAACACATAAAAATTATTCATCCTGTCTATGCCCCTCAAAGAACACACGAATACAGAAAGTTCAACACATTTTAATTTTAAAAATACATTCTTTAGAAAATACGAAGAAGTGAAGACTCTCAGAGCATATTTGACTTCTAAATAAATTGCTTTCTTTTTTGGAATTGCTGAGAAGGCAGACACTCTCAGGGAGGTCAATGAGACTTACTGATTGCACAGTGTTGTGGCAAATCAGGCTCCTTATTCGGGAACTAAATCTGGATGTTAAGAGTGTTCAAGGAAGTCACACTTTTGAGCAGTTTGGAGCTGGCCTACATTTTGGAAGAAAAGTTGGAGACTGAGCAATAACTTTTGGAAAGAAACAAATATTTGTGATGCCCTTCACAGCAATTAAAGGCAATTCAGAGGATCTGAAAATAGATGAGTTGGGCAGGAGGGGGGAGGTGGCGATAATTCCTGCAACAAGATTTCATTTTGTAATCCACTCAACTTCCTTAAGGTGCATCCAAATTGCTGTCAGCTTTGGCTCTGGGGTATCTACAGGACAAGGAGGGTGTCCCCAGGATGGTGTTTGTCCCAGCAGTGTTTGATTCCCAGCTGTATGTCAGGGTAAAATATGATGGAGATGAAACAACTCGAAGAGGAGGCACAAAAAAAGGGGTTGAAAATAACCACTTTCTGTGAATTAGTGTCATTGTTCCAATTTCAAGAACACTCTCCAAAAATTCTCATGTATTTTGTCAGGGCCAGTTTACAGCCAAAATTTACCTGAGTCTCAGCAGAAAGCTGAGCTGTTGCTATTGCTTAGTTCCTTGATGTTCACTGCAATAAAATTATTAAATAATAACAACTTCTCACCCAAAAAAAAAAAAAAGAGAGAGAGAGAAAATAAATCCCCACATAACTGGCCATTTTAAACTGAAACAACTGCTATTGCTATCAGTTCAAGTAATCACTTTCCCAGCTGACAGATGCAAAGCTCTCCCTTCAGATAATGACTTTCCCAGCTGATGAGAGTCAGGGAACAGGAAGTGTATGTGGGGATAAGTGTTTGGGAATTAGAGGACAGCCAAAGTTTGTGGCTACCTGTATTATCTGAGGAGGTTGCTTTACTTCTACTGGCACATTTTTACTTGAAATCAGCATAAATGAATATGGAAAAATATATTTAGTACAGCAGGATATTTTCTTACAGTATTAGGAAATTTTAAAAGAGGGGGGGTTGTTGTTTTTTTGTTGTTGTTGGTGGTGGTGGTTTTTTGTTGTTTTTTTCCTTTCTTGCTGGAGATTAAAATCATTCCATGAGGCAGGAGCTGCAGTTTTAACCACTGCTTTCATAGGGCAAGAAAAAATGGTAAATTCTGTATTGTTTCTGTCTCTGCTCAAGCCAAACCTGTTCCCTGATTTTCAGCAGTGTTAGAAATGCAGATGCCACCTGGCTAAAAAAAAAAAATCTTTTTAGAAACAAGGCCCAAGTAGAGAACTGAAAAACTGAATTATGTTCATGAAATTCACTGTCCTTTGGAATATTAAGGAATATTTTGCAAGGCTTAGACGACACTGGGGGGAATTTTTGGCAATCTAATTTCTCAGTGCTGTTGGGTGCGACTCAAAAGATGAAAACAATTTGCCAGTTCCAAAATTATACCTCTGGCCATGTGGAGTTACCTTTCCAAAAGGGATGATTTTACTGCCCTGGACATGCCTTTGTCCATGTAGGAAAAAACCAGCATGTTTAATCCTGTGTAGAGTTAGAAAGGAGAGGCCAAATGTTACCTCTCCTGGAGCTGCCAGGGGAGTAAAAGGGGAGTAAAGCTGAAAATCTGATGGCAGTTTCATGATCCAGGTTTTTTCCTGCAGCCCAACATGTCAAACCAAGCTGCCCTAAAAGAACAGAACCTCCATTCTGCATTAAAGCAACTCTGCTGGGCTGATCATCATAAAAAGTTATAACCCACCATCAAACTTTAGTATTTACCAGGAAAGGAAAGGCTGAGGAACTTGGGCTGCAAGTCTGTAAAAGTATCACCCCGAGCCAGCACATATGACTGTGAAGCTGATATGAAATGAAATATCCCTATTCATGATGACAGAGTGAAGTTTTTATTAGGTTTGACCAAACTAGAAAAAAAATACTGTGGGTTTCTGTTGGTTTTGTTGTTTGTTGTTGTTTTTCTTTTTAAATCTTGCCCTCCTTGTTCTGCAATATTAATATTTTTTAAATCAATTTTATTAAAAATAGAGTAAAATTATTGAGCAGCTCCATCAGTCTTCATGTCAACGATACCCCAAAACTACAAGAGCAGTCATCAGTTTTTCAATTTAACTCTTTTTGTGTCTGCTTCTATTTCTTATCTCCTGATAAATTTGCTTTTCCAAGTTAAATTTCCCACAGTCATAATAATAAACTGAATATGAGGTTTGAGCTCCCTGTCTCTGTTTTTTCTCTCCTGCTTACATGGGAGGTATAAAACTGCTTCCATGAGAAAAGAAACACAACACAGAGGATGGGATGGAAATGAGCAAAATAAAATCACGATAAGAAGTGCGAGAGACACTGAAATGTGTGGAGTGAAATATGATCTCTCAAAAAAAGAAAGAAAAGAAACAGAGTACAAAATTTAATGTGTTCATACTTTCTGCTCCTTTCTTGTGCAACTCTTTCACATCTGCACACCCCAAAGTTTTCCTTCTCTTTGTGTGAGGATCTTTAGCAAAAGTTCATTGTGACAATATGGGGGGTTTTGTTACTAACTGCAAGGAAAAAGGAGAAGTGATTGAGGCAAGAGATGGGGTTTCACATGTCAATAAAGGAATGTAAACCATAAAATGTGGTGGAGTTCCCATCCCTGGAGGTGTTCAAGGAATGACTGGACATGGCACTGAGTGCTCTGATCTGGTTGACAAGGTGGGGAAGGACTTGATGATCTCAGAGGTCTTTTCCAACCTCAGTGATTCTGTGATTTTGTAAGAGCAACCCCAGCCTTCCACAGAACCTCTCAAACCCTGAAATCTATTCTCTCATTAAACAGCATTTCTCACTGAAGCACAGGGGAGGTATCACAGCACACACCAATGGCAGGAAATGCAATCCAAAGCTCCACAGACTTTTTTATTTACTTTTTAAAAAATTAAACTTCATAGCAGACCTGCTTTGGCTTCACACCCATGGCATCACACTCCATTACTTCCCTTTGAAAGATGCCTAGTAAACTTTAAAAGCCTATCCCTCCAACTGCACAGGCCATGCAAATACTTGAGGGGTTAATAAACTCTTCCATTATCCCGAAATCACAAGTTTTATACCTCGAATTTTTACAGTTGGAGCTCCTAAGAGAGGAGTAATTGCATTGTAGTAACATTCAAGCTCGATTTAGGTTTCTCCATCAGCAGAATGAAGTGTGTCTTACTCCTCAGGTGTGAGACTTGGCCACTCTGCCTTTGGCAATATTTTATCCCCACACTGTCAGCAGACAATGTCAGCAGCGCCAGTTCTTACTAATCTGGATGTGTCATAAATCCACACTGAGCGGGGGATTTCTTATGCCAACAAGGCTTCTCAACCTTTACCTTATTACCACACTTCTTGGCTGCTCTGAGATAAAAATCTTTTATGGGTTTATTTTTTTTTTCTGCTCATGTGTGAAATCTCCGATAACGGAGCCAAACACAAGGAAAGTTTTACGATTCTGTTTTATCAAAAATTTCGATCTGCACAAATTCGTGGCTGTGGGATGAGGTCAGTGAAACCACACCCATTCCCTCGACAGACCTTCCTTTCCCTTCTGTGGACAGTTTTCCATGGGCTGCAGAATTATGCCCTGCTGGAGGAGAAGCGCCTGCCCTGGGATGGGACGCAGTGCCAAGGAAATCAGGAATCCTCTGCACGCTGTGTGCACTCAAGATGCATTATCTGTGAGTTTTGGAGGTGAAGTCCCCCTGTAATGAAACTCAGCTGAGCAGGAACGAGGCTGGAAACACCAGCAGGAATGCTGAGGGATAACAACAAGCCAGGTTTGGCACAGAGGGATGCGGGAAACAAAATAGCCAGAGTGAAGATTTCCAGAGAAAAAGGATGTTAATTGTCTTGTAAGAGGGAAATAGTGGGACACAAGGAATGGCAAGCACATGTCAAGCAGCACATTTTATTTACTTTTCATTGACATGTCTTCCTAGGAGAAGGTTAAATACTCCAGGAGAGGGATGGGATTTTCCTCATGTTAAGGAATCCAGACAAAAGTGAACAGAGATTTGCTTTCTTCAGCATTCATTGATATTAATTGCTTTATTGAACTAGCTGAGGGAACACAGATTTCCCAGTGCCAGCATAAAGGATCATTATTTATAAGCTAACTGATCCCACAAATTCTACACTTAGCTCAACATTTCCTTTGGAAATGCTGAAAGAATCTTCTGAAAAATCATTATATTTCATACTTTGCACTGAGGCACAGCAGCTCAATGATACAGGTTTTCCAGGAAAAGAAAAACAAGTTTTTAAGGTTCACGTAACAGACTCCAAATCAGCTCTGAAATGCTGCATATTATTACATTTTTCCTGCCTTAAGTTTTCCTTCTCTCCCTTTTCCCTTGACTTACAGGTGTCCTTAGTTACAGCCATCAGTAAAAACAAAACACATATGCAGCTTATAAATCTGTATTTGTGTACTAATTCATAAGAGTAAAATATCTTCAGTTGCTCCTTCCAATTTCCTTTCCCTGTTCAAATCATAACTGTGCTGCAATATTTTGGGCTTAAGCTTTCAGGAACTTGCTTTTGTCCCAAAAGGTTGGTTACATGGAGACTTGCAAGTGTGGGTTCTGGCTTCAAGTGAATATATTTAGCAGGAGAGACTCTTCCAAGCACAGTAAAAGTGACTAAATAAGCACTGAAACCTTTAATCAAAGCACTAAGTTGTCACTGCAACCCTTTGGAGATAGATATGGATGACTCAGTCCATCAGAGTTCATGCAAAAATACACCACAACACTCAGTGACACCAAATTGTGTTTCTCAGTAGCAAGAAGTTAATAAAGTTGAAGGAGAAACCAAGAATGAAAGCCAAGTTCTTTTGTCCTAATGTATCCTAACAATGCTTATGGAATTGCTGCAGTCAAGTTCAGCTTTGTTGCTCCAGGATCAATTTGGGGGCTTTATGTGCTGTTTTAAATCGGGGGTGAGCTGAATGTGCTATGCAAATTGTGAAGGCATAAATGTTGGGTTTACTCATATTCCTTCCTCTTTGTATCCCAGTCAGAATCCTTAACCAAACCCCCCAAACCCAATCATTTTTGGCACAGTTTAGACACCAGCTAGATAAGCTACAAAGGAAGAACTGGGATCTGTTCTATAGTTGTAATCATTCAGTCCACACAGAGAAGGAAAAAACACTTTTAGTGGCCTGAAAAGAAGAAAATATCCTTGGAGAAGACAAACTTGACTAGAAAGATCAGATTCTTGGATAGATTTAAGTTAAAGGAGATGCAAAAGTGAGAAAATCTTCTGGCTGGAGAGAAAAAACTCCAGGATACTGAGCCTACATTTAAGGATCCTTGGCCAGGTGAGCCACATGTAGCTTTTATTTATTAATACAGAAAAAAATATTTAAAAATAGATATTCAACATAGATATTGCTTATAATTTATGCAGGAAAAGAGCCTTGTGGTTGTGCTGTTAGTCAAAGGCTGGACATGATGACCCTTGGCTTAAATCAATGCCACTGACTGCTGCTCCAAAGCTCTTCAGAGAAGAAAGTGAACACCATGTGAAGACAAACATGTCCATTCTTAACCAAAGTGTCCATTGAGCATCTTTGTTAAGGATGGAATTTTCAAACTTTTCTGTATTAGGGAGAACAAAAAAAACATCTCCAGAAGACAAGACTTGCATATATATGGCAACCAGGAGTTGAGATGTTGGGACATCAAATGTCCAGGACTTCAGGGGAAAAAAGAGCTTGGAGGGCTTTGAGAGAGAGGAGCATCCTATAACTACAAAGCAAAATACCCAGAAATTTACAGGATGCTCAGAGGAGACAGTAGGTGTGTTGACAATAAACCCAAGTTTAGAAAGCCAATTAGTGATGTCTAATGAGTGCTAGGGAGAGAACCTATAAAGAAAAAGGAAAATATGGTTTTAGAAGGGGGTAAGTGCTAAACAAGCATGAAAAGCTATTATTAAGGACAAGAGTTTGTTCTTCCAATGGATAACAGGACAAAATAAGGTGTGGTTCTAAAATTTTCTGTAAAATAGATGCCTCATACCTCTCACTTTAACACAATGCAACAATCATAGAAGAGACCTTGGGTTGGAAGGCACCTTGAAGCTCTTCTTGTGCCTCTCCCTGCCATGGGCAGGAACACTTTCCACTGGACCTGGTTGCTCAGAACCTCATCCAACCTGGCCTTGGACACTTCCAGGCATGGGGAAAGCAATAGTTCTTAGAAATCCAAAATATGAAACAAAATTTGAAGTTTTGCTATCGAGACATTTAATATTAAGCCATTGCCACAAAGGAAAGGAAGCACTTAAAAGCCTCCTCTGTGTTATTTCCAAGACAGCATTTTTTAGTTCAACCCTTTGTTCCTGTAGCTGTTCCCTTTTGCAGAGCATTTGAGGGTTTCAGAACCCATTAAATTGAAGATTTAATGAGTCTATGTTGCCAATACGTGGCTTAGCTTAGTATTGTTTGTACTTATGCAAATGTACAAACACACACACACTGTAAACTTGGAGAGTGACCCACGACCTACTTAGGTGGAACTGGTCACACTTTGTGTTCAATTGAAGTGTTCAAAGGAAACCCCAAAAGAAAATCTTTACATCTTTTCCTTGAATTGGGCTGGCATGGAAAATCGTGTTCATATTGTACTCATTTGTGGTCTGCTTCTCAGGAATTTCAACTGATGACAATTCAAAGATAAATTTGCTTTAAAAATAAATGATGAAAAATAACTGGCTTCTTGGCTCTTATTTCATAATCTCAAAAGTATGTTCAGATTTATGTAATTACAGTAGAAAATAGAAGTCTAAAAATGAAATCCACTCTCGTGTTAGAGCAGCCACCATTAATTGGATTCTTCTTGCAATTCCTTTGTGTTCTGCTGGAGCGCCAAACTCCACCATGAGTGGGGAAAACGTGGAGTTCTGACCTCCCTGGGCTGTGTTTGAGGCCTTTTCCCCTGACTTACAGGTGTCCTTAGTGTGTTGCCACCTCTTTCCTTCTATCCATACACCCTTTTCCCAGCTTTACCTTCCCAGTACTGCACCTCTCCCTGGGTATTATCCAGGGCTTCTTTAGCAATGCCACCCCTCAGGTGACACCCATCCCTTCCCTGCCACTCCTACCCTCATCCAGATTCATGTCATATGCAGTCCAAGGGCCTCTTCTCCCATTTTTCCACATCTATGACTTCCATGGTGGCAATAAAGAATCAGCTTTCTGAACAATGGCTTCAGAGGTGAACATGTATTCTCTTATTGACACATATTTTTAAAGAATTGAGACCTGCTAAACTGCTTGTAAAGCTTGATCTATGATATGTGATGTCAATATAATGTGATTGACTGGATAATCTACAAATGCAAGTCCCCACTCATTCCTTGTCATGTCTGATATTGTGTCTAGTTTTTCACCAGATTATTTGAATCAGGGTCTCTGTCTTCATGTGTGTTTTTATAGGTTTTACCACAATAGGATTCTGACGTAAATTATGGTCTTAGGATTGCCAGCAATTTTGTTAATAATAACTCCAATAATAAAGCCAAACAATTCCTTGTGGTGGGCTAATCTTTTAAGCTGGAAAAGCCTGGATTGATTACTGAGTACCAACTCATCTCTGCTCTAGGAGAAGGACTGAGCAGCTTTCTGGACACCAAAAGTAAAAGCTGAAATTGGAAACCCCTCAGCATGTGCATCCAGCACCAGGCAGAGAGGAATTCCACTCCATGGAATCAGAATGGTGTGAGTTGGAAGGGACCAACCGCTCTAGTCATCTAATCCAAACCCCTACAATCAATGAGGGCATCTTGCGCCGAGCCCCATCCAACCTGGCCTTAGACTCTTCCAGGGATCCAGGGGCAGCTACAGCTTCTCTGCCCAACCTGTGCCAGGGCTTGCCCACCCTCCTAGACAGCAATTCCTTCCCAATCTCCCATCTATCCCTGCCCTGTGGCAGTGGGAAGCAGTTCCCTGTGTCCTGTCCCTCCATCCCTCATCCCAAATCACTCCCCAGCTCTCCTGGAGCCCCTTTAGGCATAGGAAGAGGCTCCAAGGTCTCTCTGGAGCCTTTTCTTCTCCAGGCTGGACACTCCCAAACCTCAGCCTTTCCTCACAGGAGAGGAACTTCATCCCTCTAATCATCTTTGTGGTCCTCCTTGGAACCCACTCATGGAGATCCAAGTCTTTCCAGTGCTGAGGACTCCAGAGCATCACTCAGCAGTACATCAGGATAGAGTATCTGAATTCAAAAGGCCTTGTTGAATTGGAGAGAAGACCTAAAAATCCCATGTAATTAAAGAAGGAAAAAACAACAAATTTTATGGTCAGTTAGGAACAAGGAGGGTGTTAAATGCAGAATGTCAAGACAGCAGTTCTGTGTGACAGTTACACAAATCAGAATATAAACTGTTATGATATTGCAGAAAAAAAGATGCAGAACACCTCAGGGTGCCTTCATATGGATACAACTGGAAATAATGGGAAATGACCTGCTGCATTTTTGGCCTTGATAATAGTTGGCCCAGCTGTAGTTTTACACACAGTCCTTAAAGATCCAGGACAAGAAAGATGTGGACAAACTAGAGAGAGAATAAAAGAGAAGAGTGAGAATGGCAAGTATCTAGAAAACCAGAATTTCCAAGGAAAAATAAAAAATAAAGGGATTAGGATTTTTTGCTCTATAGAGGAAGAGGCTGGGGTAAAACTGCACATAAAAATATGGCTGATATGAAAAAAAAAAAAAAGGGAAGGAAATTAATTGTTACCCATGGCAATTGTGGGCAGGAAAAGGGAGAATTTGGGCATTATGATTATCCAGTGACAGTAGGAATAAAAAAGTGAACCAAGAACAAAAATCTCGGGTTATTTTCCTTAGTGAAATTTAAATTTCAGGAAAAAAAAAAGAAAAAAGTATTTGGCTGTATGGGGAAAAAACCCCTTGGAAATGGGAAACATTTCATGCAATTTCATTAGGATTTACATCCTTTAATGTGAGATAGACTTAAAATCTATTTTTAACCAAAGAATCTTATTAAAGTAAGAAGATTGCCTGCTTTACTACTTGTAGTTGTTTCAAGCAGTGGTGGCTGATGACGCTCTTTATAAACAATAGGGAATAAATTTAAACAAGCTAAAAGATGTTTAATGTAAAAAAAAAAAACTGCAGCTTGAGAAAAAATATGTTGTTGTGGATTGCATATTTTACATGCAATTTATGCTGCAGTTTCTCTTCATTAACCACATCTCGCAGATTTTTCAAAGCACCAGCGTGAATATCATTAACATGTGTTAAAAATGTGTTTAAAATAATGTATAAAGCTGCGTGTTTAAAGCAAAAAGTTTAGGTATAATGAACAAGGGTGTCTGTGCTTTATATATTGGTTTGTGGGTGTGTTGATACATAAAGCAGGCTCTGGGTGCACAAATGCACATATATATTGTTTAGAGCTGGTGTTTTAATTAAACTGAACTCGACCTTAACGAGAACACCCAATTCATAATTCTCTCTTTCTGTTCTATAGGTTCTTCTTAGTTAAAGCAGATATAATCCATTCTGAAATGTGACATGTAGAAACTGCCAGAATCTACTTTGGGTTTATTTCTTTCTTTACCATTGGGTTCCTTTTACTACAGGAATCTCAGGAAATATCTCGTAGCCTTCAGTTTTTTCCTGCTGCACATCCTGTTTGTGTCCATCTTCCAAAATTGCTTTTGGTAGAAGAGTATTGATACAAATGATTGATAATGGCAGACAGAGGTCTTGAAAATCACAAAAATCCAAAGCTTGTAATCTGAGCAATGGACAATGCCCAATATTGACCCATCATTCTGGTCCCAGTAACATCTCAGAGAGTCCTAAAAGGTTTGGGGCTGGAAGGAACCTTAAATTCTAATCCTTCTTTTAAAGCCACCTCTGAGTCTATCCTATGTCTAGGTAGGATAATATCAACCAAATAGAAGTTTTATACTGATAAGTCCCAAAGACAAGAACTTTCAATTTGAGATATATATTTAATGATATAATACTTTACTTAAGATTAATATTAAAAAAATTATAAAGTGGAAAAACAAAATTTAGTATAAAAAAGGAACAGAAATAATTTTATAAATGTATTACAAGCAAACCATAATTTCCCTTGAAAACTCAGGCTAAAAGTGATAAATGGCACTTAAAAGACATTGAGTTCTCATTTCAAATCCAGTAAAATTCTTCTCCTCCTCCTCCAAATTTTCACCAAACTGTTTCTTTACCCCATCCCTCCTTTCACTGTGCATATTTTTTTGGAACAGGTTTGCAGCTCCCACTGACATTTGTTGCTTGTTTGTACCTGTTTGGCAGAATCACAGTGGCATTTCAGCAGCTTTCAGTGCTTCTTAGCTCACTTTTTGCAGGTTCATGTTTTTCTTCTCCTAAAACATCCAACCAGATTTTTTGGACTTTGCATAAGAAGCTTTGAATAATGTCTCATTGTTGTCCCAAGAAAGGAAAGAAGACTTCCTGTACTTCAAAATTAATGCTGTGTGTCTCTGCTGAGCAGGCAAGAAGGGGCCAGGAGTTGGAATTATTATTGTATTATTTGTCCAGTCTTCCCTTACTCTTTACCTAATAAATGGATTCTTTTTTCTTACAGGCCAGAGAAGAGCAGTCCACAAATATTGCTCCACACCTAAAGAACTATTTGAAAAGTGCAGCAAAACAAACTCAATGGAGGGTTCTTACAAAACAAGGGGAAGCACAACCTTAAATGAGAGTTGTTGTCTCTAGGAGAAAGGGGTTGAAGGATCACTTGGTTTTTAAACTTCTACTATTTTATCAACTTGACTTTAACTAATAGTGTTTGTTCCCAGATTTTCAGCTGGTTGGATTTGCCCTTGCAATGAGAAGGTTTGTAAGTTGAGAAACACTCCAGCTCAGTGAGTGAGGACCCCAGAGTTGATGTCAACCTCCATAAAGGGCTGGTTTTCTTTAAACCATGGCTTGGCATGGAAAAGTTTCTCTCCTTAAAATATTGGCAGCTTCATGTTGATAAAAATCAGTTAATAAGTCATTTTGAAGCAGTCCTGACGTTAGATAATGTGTACAAGTGGAATCACAGAATCATCCAGGTTGCAAAAGACCTCCAAGACCATCAAGTCCAACCTGTGACTCATTCCCACCTTGTCAGCAAGACCAGAGCACTGAGTGCCACATCCAGCTGTTTCTTGAACACCTCCAGGATTGGTGACTCCACTACCTCCCTGGGAAATCCCTCCACAAACGTTTCTGTGATGAAATTTTTCCTGAAAGAGCAGTTTAAACCAGCCAGAGCTCTTTAAATTAACGGACTAGCACTGGAGTGCTCCTACTAAAGCAGCCTCGGACACCAAATTGGGGCATCTTGAAGTTTGGGGGGAAATTACATCTGGATTCAACTCTGAATCCCAAAGCTGGATGTGTGTGCTGTGCAAACACTTGTGCAGTTTGCTGATTCTCCAAAGGAACTCAACTCATCCCATCCTGCTGCAGATGTTTCACAGTGTTACCTGTGTTAGATGCCCACAAGGCTCAGTGTCCCTTGCCATGGGCTGGAAAGGGCAGACACTGCTATTGGGTGTCCAGCCAGGGGTGGATCCAGGGGTTGCATCTCAATCAGTGTATCATTAAGCAAGGCAGGGTCTGTTGCCTGGCTCTGAAGGCAAAGGACACAGTGGGGATGACATCTCCATGGCTGCCTGACCTGCCTGAGAGCAACATGGTGTCCATGCTGGGGAAGGAATCTTGTTACCAGTCAAAACTGTGCCAGGGATGGTGCAAACAGTGCAGGACATGAGTAACTGTCACCCAGAAAAGTTGTGGACACCCCACCCCGGAACTGCTCAAAGCCAGTATGGATGGGACTTGGAGTAACCTGGCCTAGTGGGAGGTCCCTGCCCATGGCAGGGGAGTGGAACGAGATGGTCTTTAAGGTCCCTTCCAATCCAAACCATTGTGGGATTCTGTGTGCCAAGCATGAGCTGGCAAGTTGGGATGAGTAGTGTGAGCATGGGCTGGGGTCTCTGTCTGCACAAGGGTGACAGAGAGAACCAGGGAAACCATGGCATTTGGGTGACTTAGGTGATCACATGGACACATAAACCAAAATCCCACTGAATTAAAAAAAATCCTCTAATTAAGGATAATATTTATAGGGTAGACTAATACTTTATGATTTCCTCAAACCTGTGTTGATTCCAGTAACCCTGGCATAGAGTGAATCCATTAGCAATGCTCTCCTGCTCTGCATCAGCCAGGCAGCAGGACTAAGTCTTGGCTTGAATATCAGAAGGGATTCCTTAAACCAGGATCCTTCGGAGACTTTGGAGCTTCAGCATTAAGCATGAAGTTAAGACCAGAAATAAAAGGGTATTTATTATCAAACAAGGGTGTCTGTTAGTGGTAGCTCAGACACTTGACGTGATTTGGAGATGTGACAAGTCCTTTGACAACACCAAGATTTCAGTGCCATACGTTGGAGTTGCCTCCTGCCTACTGCACCCCACTTCTGCTTGCTCCCCAGTCATTTAGGAAGAAGACATGATCCAAGTCTCCCAAGCGTTTTTGTAGTACCCAGCCACATTTCTCTGCCCAAAGAGACAGGTAGCCAAAGTTCCCAGCAAGCCATAAGCACAGCAGATCCATTTATCTTCTCCCACCTTGTTCAAGAGGCTCAGAGGTCTTTGCTTCTGGGCTGAAACATTATTGACATAGTTGTGTTTTTCTGCCCTTTGGATCAGGACATGTTAACCAAAAAATGAGATAACAGCTAAAACCAGTGGCTTTTCTCTCCTGAGATTAGCTCAGTTGATTAAACCCAGGTTGTAATAACGCCAAGGTTGTGGGTTCAATCCCCGCTATGGGCCATTGACTTCAGGGTTGGACTCGATGATCCTTGTGGGTCCCTTCCAACTCAGAATAGTCTGGGATTCTGGGATTCTTCTACCACTAAGGTCTATATGCAACCCCAAATTCTTGCACTAAAAGTTGAGGCAGCCTTTCCCTGGGGAAAAGCGAACTTCATTTATAACCCATATTTGATTCCCTCTTTCTAATCTCTCCGCAGCCTTTTTACACTGCTGCGTGCTTTAATTTCCCTTTCAGTCAGAAGTTTAAAAAACTTTAGCTTCTAATAACTGGAAAAAAATGGTTATTTAAAGATAACTGCAACTTGCTTAACATGCCAGACTATCATATGCTGGCTGCTTTGAAGCTGCAAATTAATGACGAGCAGGAACAGTGACTATCTTTCCGAGCAAACTGACCTCTTTCTAATGGCTCATCGCTAATGTCATCTGTCTGCTGCATCTCATTATGGGAATTTCACGGAGGAGGAAAGTATCTTAAGGCTGTGCACAAATAAAAAGGACCTTCTAGTATGGAGCACTTTGAAAATTTTTGATCTCTCCAAATACCTTCCTTAGATACTGGTTTCCCCTTTTGTGCATGGCACGCTGCTTATGTCATCTATTCTCTGTGACTAATTATGTTAATTTTGTGCCATAAAAGTAACTGAAGGCTGTTAAGGAATAAAAGCTTTTGAGTGGCCTTATTTCATAAACACCCCTTTTGAACAAGGCGCATTTAGTCATATTTGCAGTAACAGAAAGAGTCTTGTGCTAAAAATACAACAAAGGCTCTTGAATATGGCCATTTATTCCTACTTTATTAGGTAATTTATGAAAAGTATGAAGGGAAGCCTTTTTGTTACTATAATTTGCATAAAGCTGGTGCCCCATTAATGAGATAACTTCCTGCCTTTTGTGTACCACCAGCTGGAAATAGAAATATAGGAACTTTTCTGTCTCCCAATTACTTAACCTGCTGAGTTCAGAGTTGGAGAGTAAACAGGATTCATATCACTCAAAGAAGTTGATTTCTGCCTCTCTATCGGAAATATTTTTATTTAATTAAGGAACCAGTGAGAGCAAAATGGTAAAAATACAGTAAAAATTCATCAGCCTCAGCCCAAGGCTTTAAACCTGGGCTTCAGCTTTGCACCTGTCTTTTTGTGCTGTCAGTCACAATTAGTTGTGCTCCAGACTAGATCCATCAGGAATCAAGGCAGGCATCTAAACCTGACAGTTTGAAGGGATCTGAGTGCCAAAGGATGCAGATGGGTCCTAGACATCATTTAAAAATCACCTCAAAACTCCATTGGCCTCCAGGGCCCAGACACTCCTGGAAATCCTATTAATTGCCTCTCTGGTGCTGATACTTTAGATATTCTGATTTGGAAAACTCCCTGCTCCAGAGGAACAACTGAGCATTTCCCAACAAGGGGGAAATTCCTCATCTATAGCACTGATTTGTGTGCCAAAAGTACAATCTGCCTTCGGATTGGCTGATGTGGTGCAGTGTCACTCTGCTTAGAAACAGAGTAATTTTTTTTTCATCATTTTTCCACGTTAATAGCATCATTTTGACTGCTGAATTAAAGGTATTGTTTATCAATTGCAGCATCTCAGAATAGTTTATACATAAGGTGATAACTTAGCCATAAAATCAATGGACCAGCTCCCCTATTTAGATATTTTTACACTGTTTACTATCTCTGAATTTATTTCAAGTGACTTAATTATAATTAGGATAATGACAATTCCTTACCAATGTGGTGAAACATATGCAGGATACCAAAAAAAAAAAAAAACCAAAAAACCAACTATGTACGTAAAAAGAATTTAAATTTCCTTCTCAGCCTTTGTGTAGTCTGAGGTCAGTTTGTTGGAGCACTGAAGATTGTTCAGTGGTCAAATTGCATGATTAGCCATAGCTGCCTAATCTGTTAAATCTGAATAAAAGGCATCCTTTGAGGTGGAACAGAGCATGTGACAGGTTTGTACTCACCTCACCCCATTCTTTGGTCAGGGATTCTCTACTTTCCCATTGTAGAAAAACTGGGCTCATCACCATTCAGCTCTATAAGAGGAAAAGGCAATCAAAATCACCTTTCAGACAATCAAATACATTCAATTCCAGTTTAAAAAGTCCTTTGACACTCCCCTGTATATCTAAACAAATCGCTGCCAACCCACATATCACCTCATCTACTTAAAGTATGGGTCTGTTTAGAAGAGCTGCAATAGAGTTTCCCCTGTCATTTTAACTATGAGCTAAACCACAAGTGCTGACAGGCTAAAGGTTGGCACAGTCAAGGGCCTAATTACTCTACAAATTGCAGTGAGACGATAAGATCCATCTCCTCTTGCTTGAGGCACTGGACTGGGGAGGAAAGTCTCCAGACTGGAGAGGAAAGTGCCCACAGGCTCCTTCCAGAGGCAGCAGAGACAAACAGACACCTCCAGACTGGGATCCACAACTCACATGGGCTGATTCCTTCCCAGTTTAAATTCCTTAAGTACACTCTTAGGGGGTATGAGCTAAAACTCAAATTATTTTCAGCTTGCCCTTAAAATAACAGTTTCAATTGTATCTGAAGGTGTGTCTGAAATTGAATCTTCAAATTCTACACAACCACCTTATTTGCTGCCTTATGTTGTTTCTACCTGTGGCAGCCAATGAAGCTCCCGTTTTTTCCCACACCCCTTTCTGCCACATTTTTCCCTGACATAATAATGACACTAAAAATTTTGTGCAGCCAATTCGGTGCCAGAACAGGCCACTTTGCTAAAAGACTGCAAGAAATAAACACATTTCAAAGACCTTCTTGGTACAAGGTGATGTTTTAAATCCCAGTATGTGGCGTTTTCTGGAGGGTTAAGGAAACACACAGGCAACTCAGAAACTGAGGTGGGAGCATCTCATGGACAAAGCTGGGGCATAAAGATTTGTTCTAGACTGACCATAAGGAAACAGCACCTAAAAAACATTATTTCACGATTTTTTTTTTGTTTTTCCCATTCAACTTTTTCTATTTTGTTGGGGTTTTTTTCTAGGTAAAAAGTCTTTTTGACCCTTCCCTTTATATTTCTCTTTGCATTGTCTGAGTCCTTGCAAGGGGCTGGTCCAACCCCCTGGGGAGGAAGCTCTGCAGTGTCTGTCCCATGGGAGAGGCCCCTGAGTTCCTTCTCCACAGATCACAACCCTTTTGTGTCCCACTTGTACCCCAGTCAGACTCCTGCACTCTCCAGGTTGGTTGTCCAAAAGCCAACTCTGTGGGTTGGCCACAACCATCATGCCCTGGTCCTGCCAATGGCACTAATCAGCCAGAGAGGGAAAGGTCAGGGGAGGTTCTGGAAGGGAAGGCAGGGTGTCCTCCTTCTTCTTCCTTCTCCTCTTCCTGCCCACAGGTTGCAAACCTCAGCCAAAGACTTGCTTGGCAGATATTTCTGCACATGGCTGGCCCAGAGCGATGCCAACCTTCCAGAGCTTTGCCCAGGTGGCTCCCAGGGAAAGGTCAGCTGCTGTGGAGAGACGGGAAAAGACAAAAAAAAAGTGCATCTTCATCTGCAGGAATGTAGAAATATGCCCAGAAAGGCTTTGGGTGTTCAGTGTTTAAGATTCAGTGGAATATGAGACTATATAAAACTTGAAATAAAAGCAGCCCAATGACCTATTTAATGGGACTAGTCATTAAAGCACAAGAGCCAAGGAAAAAATAGCCTAATGAGGAATTAAAAAAATAAAAGTAGAATAAAAAAAAGAAACCCCTCTCCATGCCCACTAGCCCAGGGCTAGCTTAATTAAAGTCAATGTAGAAATCTGCCAGAATAAAGAAATAAACAGTTAAATGTGTTATTTTTATCCCCATATTCCTGGCTGCTCGTTCTCTGTGATTGATTTCATTCTCAAACAAAGCAACAGCCTCTTGTTTGCTTTCTGTTCTCTGCCTAATTTGGACAAATATAAACTTTTCTAGGCAAACCCAGAAAATCAGTTGTTACCCTGACTATGGAGCTCTGATGAAGGTTGGTTTGAGATTCTGATAATTACCAATATTTATAGGAGGTGGCTTATGAGGGCAGCACTAATTGGACAACAGTTTCTGGACTCTCTTGTCCCAGCACTTAAATGATAAATCAGTCACCAAAGACGGATAATATAAATAAAGTGATAGATTGGGTTTCCCTCTCGCTTCCTTTCTTTTGATTTACAAAACAGCTCCAACGAGCTGTCTGTGGCCACGGAGCTGGTCTTACCACAGCCTTAGAACGTTGTTCTGTCTGTTTACAGTGATTTGGGAGACGAAAGGGGAAAAGTTTGAATCAACAAATATTTTCTACATTCCTCCTGGTAACTCCAAGGCCGGATTTCAGGGTGGGTTTTTTTTGTCGCCCCTCCTTGTCTGTTACAAGTTATGATGTGTGGATGAAGGCTTTTTCCCATGCAGTAATGACTGTATACTGAGATTTCAAGGGGCTGTTCATGACAATCCCATTTTCTGTGTAATTTCATGGTTGTCTTCTTGAATGAAGATATTGGCTGCTCTGAAGCAGGAGGTCAGATGCTCCTGCTCCCTTTCAGTATTGTTCCGGAGTATGTTTCCTTTCAGCTGATGAAAAGTAATTCATCATTTACACCCTTGAATTCTGCCAGGGTTGTTTGTTTTTTTTTTTTTTTTTGAACAACTTTCCTTCCCCTGTGGTACCTTGGGCCCATGAAAGAGATAAATAGGTTCAATCCGACGCCAGGCCCCGAATCCTGGGAGCAGGTTCGGCCTTGGGTGCCCCGAGCTGCCCCTTTCTCATGATGGAGTTTGTCACCTTTCTACCTCTGCAAGTCAAATCCTGTCGACTCAGCCATCTCGCAGCCTCTCTGAAGTGGCTTTGGCACCCACTGGGGCATGGGAGCTTAAAATTGATTTTTTTTTAAGATCTGTCAAGTTCCCTTAAGGGAGCGGGCAGACAGGCGGGCGGCACAAAGGCTCAATGGCTGACGGGTACCCGAGGAACTGCCTCCAGGGGGGCCCTCAGTGCCCACCCCTCGTTGCTGAGGAGCTGCCCCTCTGCCAGAGAAACCTTCCTGCCAGCCTGCCTCCTTCCCCGAGCCTTGGAGCCTCATTCTTGCTTTTATTTAAGAAGCAGGGGGGTTAAAATAGTGACAGCCAGCCCGTTCGGGGTACCCCTTGGAAGGGATGCTCCTCCCTGGCACTGGGCATGGCACCAGGTGGCTGCTGCTCACCCTGCTTGGGACAAGGGCATATTGTCCCCCACGTGTCCCAGGAACACTCTGCACTGTGCTAATAATTCCTCATTATGCCCCATAAACTGTCAAAAATCAGTGGACAGGTAGTCCCCAGCAGGGAAAATTAGGGTGCAAAGAGAATAAAGNCTTATATATAATATAATTTTCCTTTTTTAGTATATATATTTATTGTATATCCCATTCTTTAAATGTCAAAAGCCATCTCAAAGCAGGACTGCTGAGTGCAGAAAAATAAAAAACCCCTGGCAGAGTGAGGCTTGAGCTCCCAAAACTTCAGGTCCCAGAAGGCAGGCAGGGGGAGAGGCTGCACCTCCTCACACCAGGGGCATCCCACAGCCTCACAGGCACCTCTGGGAGCTTTTCAGAACCCAGCCAGGGAAAATAAATTAATTTTGAAGGGACAAGCAGATTAGATCACTGGAAAGCAGAGCAAAGCTTGTTACAACAACACCTCTGACAGGGGCTCAGTCTAAGCAATAATTTCAGTGCAGGAATCCTGAGTTATTCCAAGGTCTGCATTTAAGCATTCTCAGACACAAAAAGGGTTAGTAATATAACCCCTTATTTATTTTATTTTAAGCAACTCTCTCTTGTTTGATGTAGCCTTTCAGAGAAGCAAATAATCTTTCAACTTGCTCAATTTTTGTTGACTTTTTGCTCAGCACACAGGTCTAAATTATGGAACATTTCCTGGGTTGGCTTTTTTTTCCCTTTTTTTTTAAACACTTCCCTTTGCTGCAAGTGTTTGTTTTTTCACAAAAATATCCCGTGCATCCACATTATGAACACACGTTTGAGTGGGCAAAAGTGTTGGTTAATCTGCTGCTGTCGTGACAGCAGGGGGAGCAAAAATCACTGCATCGGGGGGAATTCACAGCAATCCTGGCTATTAAAAAGCCACTTCTGAAAAGAAATAGGCATTTTCTGGAGAAAACAATTGTTGCATGCACTTCTTATCCCCAGCCAAGCTAAAGCTGCAGGTTAACCCAAACTTCGTTATGCAAACTGTTAACNAGAGAGAGAGAGAGAGAGAGAGAGAGAGACATATAGATGAATATATATATGAAATGTATAAATATATATAAAATATATAGTATCTGTTTATATGTATTTTAAAATATATACTATTCATTCAGCACATATTAGTGCATATGTATTCATATATT